>PISW01002781.1:0-242483 GCA_004023785.1 Mungos mungo
CTCTCTATAACCCAGAACTACTCCCCTCCTGAGATTAAGAATAGGCTGAGATGTGTCGAGTTGGAAACTGCTGCGATTGAGGTCAAGGAGGCTGTTTCCTGCTTTCATGGAAAGAGCCTAAATGTCCATCACCCGATGAGTGGATCAAGAAGATGTGGTGTATATATACACAGTGGAGGACTACATGGCAATGAGCAAGAATGAAATCTGGCCATTTGTAGCAAGTGCCTGGGCCTCGAGGGAGTCATGCTAAGTGAAATAAGTCAGGCAGAGAAGGACAGAAACCATATGTTTGCACTCATAGGTCTAACAGGAGAAACCTAACGGAGGACCATGGGGAGGGGAAGGGGGGGAAAAAGAAAATCAGGGAGATGGAGGGAGGCAAATCATGAGAGACTCTTGAATACTGAAAACAAACTGAGGGCTGAAGAGGGAGGAGGAAAGGGGTAGGGGGGGTGATGGCCATGGAGGAGGGTGCTTGTGGGGAAGAGCACTGGGTGTTACATGGAAACCAACTTGGCAATAAACTGTTAATAAAAATAAAATGAAGTAAAATAAAATAAAATAAAATAAAACAAAATGGTATCCAGTACCTAGGTCAGCTCCTGATGCATGCAGGTGATCAAATATTTGTTAACTTAAATAAATGCATTTTAAAAAATCTATGTCCATGTCCATTAAAAAAAAAAAAAAGGAATCAGCTGAGAGCACACTGATCCAGCAATCTGACTCCAAAGGTATGACCTGTCATTCAACTGCCTGATCTACACTGGGTTGGAAACATCAAAGGAACTGGTATTGAAGACCTTTACTTCAGTTTTAAGATACAGTAAGAAGGCCAAAAGTAAAACAAGCAAAGGAAAAACCAAATACACTGACAGCGTAGGAATATCTTCCAGACCTCAAAATATTGCCAATTGCAGTTGAAAATGAAAATTTGGCTCTCGCGGGGGTGCCTGGGTGGCTCAATCAGTTAAGCATCTGACTTCAGCTCAGGTCATGACCTCGTGGTTCATGGGTTCGACCCCTGTGTTAGCTCTGTGCTAACAGCTCAGAGACCTGGAGCCTACTTCAGATTCTGTGTCTACCTGTCTCTCTATGCCATTCCCCCACTTGCTTTCTCTCTCTCTCTCTCTCTCTCTCTCTCTCTCTCTCTGTCTCAAAAATAAATAAACACTAAAAAATATTGAAATTTGGCTCTCCCATTAGCCATATAAGTTTCTGTCTCAAATCAAAAGCAAACTACAGCCATTCTGTACTTTACCAATTTTCAGTTTTTTTCTTTAAATGATCGTAAAATCAACAATCTATCTGGAAAACCAACATGATAAATGTAAGAGCTGCCAAAGGACAGCCACCAAGTAGTTGGTGCATCTACCAGGAAAATGCAACGTCTTTAAGACACCCATTTCAGGACGTTCTTTGACCTCATCGATTTCACTTGTTTGGAGGATGCACTCTGGCAACGAGCAGTTGCCTCTGGGCACATATTACACAGTGAAATAGAAAGAGACAGTCCCTGCCAAAAGAATTTACAATCCTCTGGAAAAAGATAAACATTCCGTACCCGCACCTTATTAGTATACATAAAGTGTACAATCTAATTGTGTAAAAAGGATTTTACATTCTCGGGACTGATGTTCCACTGAGTACGCATCCGTGAGCACATATAGGGGAACCTGGTTATTCAAGAAAATTTTTCTGTAACTTTTTTCTTCTGTTTTTTATTTATCTTTGAGAGACAGAGAGAGGCAGCATGAGCCGAGGAGGGTCAGAGAGAGAGGGAAACACATAATCTGAAGCAGGCTCCAGGCTCTGAGCTAGGTGTCAGCACAGAGCCCGACATGGGGCTCGAACCCATGAACCATAAGATCATGACCTGAGCCGAAGCCGGACGCTTAACCGACTGAGCCACCCAGGCACCCCTGTAACTTTCTAATAAAATCCATGGATTACAAATTATCAGCAGGAAAGGCACCACATGCCAGGGATTGAATAAATATTCCAGCTCATCTTGACCTCAGCTGTCAGAGTATACCCAAAGAGAGTCCTAATCCTTGGGAAATGTGCCGATAGCTGGCTCACATTGCTTAAAAATGGAACGCCCTCAAGGAAATACCGCTGGTGCATATCCTGGTTCCAAACACGTGTTGCTTCAGAATCCCCTAACCGTGAGCTTCTCTCCCTTTGGTTTCAGAGAGAATGTGTGGTGCAGAGTTCTGAAATATTCTTTGGGAATCCAGTATGTGGTCCCATTAAAATATCTAAGAGAAACCAGCAAACTAGGAAAGAACAAGCAGTTCTAATAAATCACCAATGGTACAGAGCTGGAGCAGCTCATGGAGGTGCCAGGGAATACATTTCAGTTTCAGTGCACAGCTCGGGGGTCACTCTTTCCAAGGAGCTGGGAGTGCTGTTCACAGGTCACAGTGTAAATGACACTTGAGGGGCAGAATGGTGGAAATCCCAGGCCCCTACCCAAGCTGCAATTTATCTGTTTTATAGAGAGCTTTCGGATAAGATTTCATGCCTAGGTTACTAAGACAGAAATCAAATTGCCCTAAAAAACTGTGTTTCCTCTGAGCACACGGGTGGCTCGGTCGGTTAAGTGCTGAACTCCTGGTTTCCACGCAGGTCATGATCTCAGGATGGTGAAAGCGATCTCTCCACTGCGTTCCACGCTGGGGGTGGTGAGGAGCCTGCTTGAGATTCTCTCTCTCTCCTCTCCAATTGCTCATCCTCTCTCTTTCCAAAATTTAAAAAAAAATCTTAAAAAAAAAAAACAACTGTGTTTCCTCTACTTGTGGATGTTCCTACTTGTTCAGGAAAAGTAGAGACAGAAAGGAAAGGCTGAAATTGTGCACAGATACAAGTCACACACCATGTTAAGGGCTGAACACTTGAAATGTGCGCAATGCAACGAACCATCCTAACTCACAACCCGAGGCTGCGGCTGCTAGTATCCCCAGCGGCCGTATCTCAGCAAAAACTGAGATCCAGAGAGGTGACGGGGCTCCCTGAGGAAGAGCAAGCTAGGAAGTGGAAGAGCTTATGTAGGATGGACCCTAACGTGACGATCTATACCCCTACAACTACCTCTTGCTTTCCAAGATGCGGGACTCCTGAGAGCAAGGAGCCCCATCCGAGCACTGCACAATGACGTACTGCTGAGGTTAATGCTATCATTTGTAGGGCACCTGGGTGCCTCAGGGGGGTAAGCATTTGATTCTTGATTTCAGCTCAGGTCATGATCTCACGGTCCATGAGTTTGAGCCCTGCGTGGGGCTCTGTGCTGACAGTGAGGAGCCTGCTTGAGATTCTCTCTCACTTACTCTGCCCCTCCCCGGCTCATGAGAACATGAGCTCTCTCACTCTCTCGAAATAAACAAACACTTGTCAAATAAAATAATAAAATAAAATGCCATCATTTGGAGTTAAACTATACACCGTCTTGTCCCAGATTCTACTATAAACAGCAGCAGAAGCCAGAGATTTGATATCCTTCTCCCCATTAACATGTCTTTCAAGAGGCTTTGGAATAAACTGTTTGCCATGATTGTCTCATTTCAGCACGAGAACGCTCTTATTCAGCAGAATAACTGGGAGGATTTCAGATGAATCTGCAGGCAGCCCCGGCCTGGACCCTTCCCCAGAGCCGCATGAAGCCGCCATTTCCTCCTCCTGCTGGCCAGGAGCTCCTCCTCTCCACAGACCTTCAATCCTACACCTAGGCCTCACCGCAGGGGGGCAGGGGCAAGGCCCAGAGAGCCGAGGGGTGTCCTTTTCCATTTTAAGTGCGGGCTCCTCGGTAACATTGTAGAGTTCCGCGCTCAGAATTTTTCACAGTAATTTTGTGACATCACTGTTTTCCTCTTTTGCGTTTGAGATGATTCTGAATCTACTCTGTACAGTTTTCCCACTCCCCCTTGACCCTGCAGTCACGATGGTGCCTTGAAGTACCATCTAAAGTAGGGACAAAGTACAAGAACCGCTTGACCCACGTTCAAGAGGCGCCTTTTGAATATAAAAGATCTGCAGTTGTACCAAATTTTAAAGGCCTCTGTCCTACTTCTTGGTGCCGTCTCTCATCCTCCTTGCTCACCGCCATCCACTGGGGTCTAGTCCTCTACTCTGTGACCGAGAAGCCGGAAAGAACAAGGAAGAACAAAATGAAAATACATTGGGACAAAAGAGGAAAAAGAGAACAGAAGTGTGGTGTCTAAGGTTGTACGAAGGCCCCTTTTGTGCATACGACAGCAAACCTTTGGCTTGCGAGCATGATTCATTCTGGAAACATGCCTGTGATCCAAATCACCTGTGTATCAAAGCGAATTTCACCATAAGGTATAACGGAAACTCAGATGATTTGTTGCACCACCCAAAAATATTCATATAAAAATGATTACAATACTGTTATATAATAAAATGTAATAAAGAAAATGCAAAATAGAAAGAAAAATAAATTGACCTGCACTTACCATTGAAAATTTGTGTGGCTGGTGTGAGGGAGACGAGAGAGGAGGGTTACTGTGTAGGACGACTCTTACTATCACTAACGGATGTTGACTACAGCACAGCATTAATAAACTCTTGTCATCCACTGTATTTAAGGTAACTGGCAATAAGGCAGCAGAAGAAAAGGTCTCTATCTGCAGGCTGCCTGACATAGAATGAAACAATGCATTCCTAAGCTCACTCTTATATGAAAAAGCAAAGGACTGTCCATAAGTGGTTTGAAGTGACAAAAAATACACTAGTGTCAGTTGTGGGCACGTTCCAATGTTCTGAAAAATCACTGATTTCTTCCAAACACCATGGCCTGAGACCGAGCATCTGAGCATGGGAGGCGATCACCCACAATTGCGTGACCGCCCGTGCGCGCCAGAAAGAACCATTGGTTCAGTTGTGATCATGTGACATTCGGCATCACGTACTACTCATGTTGTAAGATATCGTTCATTATCAAGTTAAAATTTATTATAGATTCTTGTTCACCCTGCAGAACATTCATAGAACAAGTGTCTTTGCAATTCAAGGGTTTACTGTATCTAAAGTGGATACACTTTACCAAGTATTTGGGATGAAGCTAGTATTCGGTTGCTATCAAGGTGAGTAAATGCATCCAGCAGGCCAGCAAATACACACATAAGGCAAGAACCATTAAGGGGAATTAGAATTTGGAGAATACCTACCCTATGCTGAGCCCTAGATATAACTATCAAATCTGTCTCAACAACTCAGTCCACGTTTATAAAACTAAGAAACATTTCCTCTAGTCCTCAAGGATCTCAATATCCTGAGAATCTAATGAGCCCCTTGCCTGACCCATTTATTTCTTCTCCAACCCTCTAGCAGCCAGACAGTGGGTTGGACCCACCCAAACGAGGTGTCAAATTACGAGCGGATTCTGATGATCACTGTCACTCCTTTCTCCTACTTTCATAAGCAAGCGAGATGACCCTGCAGAGCCATTTTAAAGAAGCAAATTGGCATACTTAACCACACAGCTGGCCCAGATTGTCACTCACCCCCTGGTCACCGTGACGCGTGAAACCGATCCGTTGTGGGCATGTAAAAGTCGCCATATACTACTGTGACATTTTTAAATGGTCACAAACTCGCACGATGAAGGCACATCTAGCAATAGGGGCCATCTTCAGCTAAAAGGTTAATTCTCTTAGCAGCTGAGAAGTCTGCCCTCTCGGGCATATCTCAAAGCCGAGGATTTATTACAGAAGGCACAATCTCATTGGGCGTACGGCGGAAATAACCTTGTTAAGAATGTAGAACGAAGAAGGGCTATTCCAACAGGGTTGAGGCGGGTGAACAAGGTAAGGGGAGGAAGCAGTCGCGTATGAGGCTGCTCTGGGGTGTCATTTATGACGCTGTAATAATCTGGGCATGTCCAGTGTGAAGAGAGCGGTGTGCCTGGCACCGGGGAGGGGATAACAAAAGCACCCAGTGAGGAGACCTCCGTGTAAGGATGCCAAAAATTCACCTCCGTGAACTGAGGGGATGACGGCAAAAAGGCTCTGCGGGGTTGGCCAGCCTGCTGACCATGCTGTCACAAAGGCCGGCTCGAGGCAGCTAAGAAAGGGCTTAATTATCCAGCCTTTCCTCATCTGTGAGTCGGAGGGAGCCAGCAGGAGGAGCGCGCTGGCCCACCAATTAGGTCAGTCAGGAGGTCATTCAGTCTAAGATCAGAAATAGAGGTAAGGCAGAGCCAGTGGGGGGCAAAGCATCAAAGGTCCTCCTGGCCATCAGGGGGTTCCCCTTCCCACTGTGGACCAGGCCATTCCCACGACCTGACGCTGCAGTAGGTCTTCATTTCCGGCTCCACTGAAATTCTGACCTTCCGTCTCAGAGAAGGATGTCATAACCCGGGATGCCCGGTGAGCATTAATCAGTGACGACTTTAAATGCATTTTACTGCATAGTGAGTTGGACTACCAAGTGCTGTTTTATAACAACGCTCGTTTTAAGAACACGTCACTGTAACAAGAGCACGTTTCTCTGACGTCTGCGATCATCACAGCTCACAGAATGGACGTCAGGAGCGGAATCATTCAACAAGACACCTCAGGCTGGAAGGACTCGTCCTGGCACCTCCCTCAGTGATGTTCCAGAGAAATCTTTTTCCGTCCTCTGAAAATATCCCCAATCCTTGACAGAAAAGCCTGAATAACTAAGCATATTCTAAGTACATTAGCACTACACTATGCCCTAAGTCATGAAATCACAATGGAGAAACTGGTAGAGGATAGGGTTTAAGAGAATTGTGGCCATTCAACTATTTAGAGGGTCTTCTTTTTACCTTACTATTAAGAGCAGACACACATCCAGTGGGCTAACTACTCTAAACCTAAATACATAAACTCTCCCTGAAATACACAAACTCTCCCTAAAATATGTAAATTCCATACCTGAATTATATAAACAATCCTAGCCAAAACCAAACCTAGTACCTGATATTCTCATTTGCCTTTTGGGTGCAAGATACATTCATACTCATCCACATGATTTCCCGAGATATTTTGATCTCCTGCCACTGGCCATAAATAAGTGGGCAAAAGAAAATTAATAATCTATTTAATATTATATATCTTTTTAGTAATTTATTCTATAAATATTTATTTTGTACTATTCTGTATACATTTGGATTCAATTGGCAAAGATTGACTTGTGTGATAGAATTTAATAATTACAAAAATATGCTGCGTTTTATTAAGACTAGGCTTAATCTTAATAAATACTCAATCATCTAAAATTAATAATTGATCATTATTGATAATGCTTTCCATTTTTCATATCTTTGAGGTAGCCTGTCATAAATCTTGCTATTATAGTAATATAATATATTCTGTTTTAAAACATGCCCTAAAATACACATGTATACATTCTTTTCTTTACTGTGAGATTTTTTCCTTTTATTCCAGTTTTGAATACATTTTGGGTTCTGTGTTGGGATGGAGGAAAGAAAAATCCAGGTGGCTTCACTAATGCTCGCTGGTGGGAAAGGATAGGAATAAGAGTAAACTCCAGTAATTTTACCCCTCCACTAAAACCCATCACGTTGGTACTTCTTGACGCTGTGAGTCAGGGGTCTGTCCTCTGCATCACACTTGTCTCCTTTCCCAATGGAGGACAAGCAGATATAAAATGCTGCCTGACCCGGGACAATAGCTCAGGGTAATACATGCCACATGGATTAAAAATTTATAAGATATTTTTCCACCTCTGCTTGGAATACAAATGAATATATTCTTGTCTCGTGGAAAGTGATTTCTTAGTCAGAGCTGAAGAGATGTGTAACACCTTAAATTCTGTGGGCTTTGCTTTCCTAATTATATTTCGCAGGAAATAAGCCAAACAACCAGAGTACCTGGCGGGAGAGTCCCATTCCACATACGCCCACATACAGATAACCTCTCTTCACATCTAAATCCCGGAAGGTGGGAATGGTACAGCTTCACCACACACACACACACACACACACACACACACACGCACCTGTACCATGTCAATGTAACATTTTTCATTAAAGATTTCATTCCACATCACACCACGTGCATGTGGATGAGTGCGTGGGCATGCATGAGTATACTTCCACAGTACATCAAGTGTAATAGCTATCTTGTGTTTCCAAATGTCACTTTCCTGTTTTCCCTTTGGTACCAGGGAGGGGCTAACAAAAGCACCCAAGGAGGAGATGGCCATGTAAGGATGCTAAAAGTCTACCCCAGCGAACTCAGGGGTTTTCCGCCAGCCACGTGGCAGCACGCTGAGAGAAATGTGGGTGGGGGGAGTTGGTACGTGCACAAATGGGTACATCCAAAGTCGGAGCCTGTCTTCTGCCCCATGAGTTACCTACCAAGGAAACCTTTTGTTATGGGTAGCCATGTAACTTTGTTTAAATACATCAACAGAGAAAATTTATTTTCCCCCTTGAGGCAAGGGTTGAAGGTAATCTACAAATATGTGTCATCTTTTGACACATGGCATTAATTTGTTTTGATCTCTCACAGTGCTGATTATCCACGTTCCTTCTAACGAGGACATGGCCTTCCCCGCAGGCCCTTTTCCTTCTTGCCGCCTCCTGGATTGCTACAGTTACCATGATTGAATACAACAGCATCACAATTTCTGTGATTAGAAATAATTCTGGGTATGAGTAGATTCAGAGATGACTAAAATCATTATAATGCCTCAGCAATGCTGGGCTCAAAGATTTTTATTAAAAATAAACTACTCTTTTTGAATGAAATAAAAGTGTTATTCATGCTACTCACAAAACAGAGAAAGTTTTTTCAATGCATTAGTAGAAGGATACAGGCAGAGAGCAGAAAGGAAAAGATGCTTAAGATGAAATAAAAATTGAATTCCTATAATCATGTAGCAAGAATGAAATGTAAGCCCCAGGCTCTCGGAGATCCAAGGGAAAGGTTGAGGGCTTCAAGGTGAAATCCCAACTCAGAAGATAACTCAGCTAGCCATTGCAACCATCTGGGGGGAAGAATGCAAAAATGCCCAGCCAAAGGCAACTATCAGAAGTCGACATTTTTCCTTACAACGAGTCTCTTTTTTTAATGTTTATTTATTTTTGCATGTGAGAGAGAGAGAGAGAGAGAGCACGAGCAAGCCCTAGCTCGGGGGAGCGTCAGAGAGAGAGAGAGAGGGAGACACAGCAGAATCCGAAGCAGGCTCCAGGTTTTGAGCTGTAAGCATAGAGCCTGACTGGGACCCGAACTCATGAACTGTGAGCTCATGACCTGAGCCAAGGTCCGACCCTTAACTGACTGAGCCACCCAGGTGCCCCAAGGTGTTTTACATTCTGTTGTTATGCAGTTGTTCTAAGGTCTCCAAGTTCAGTATGCATTTTACACCTGCAGGACCTGTCACTTTGGCCTAGCCATGCTCCAGGTGCTCCGGAGTCACACAGAGCTGTAGGCTACAGTGCTGGACAAAGCAGATACAGAGCAAATGTGATTTAAAAAAACAGCAGCCATGAATTCATTAAGTGGTACGAAGTTTCCCTTTTGATACACACACACACACACACACACACACACACACACACACACACACACACATCTTAATCAATGAGCAGTATAAGCTCCAAGGATACAAACAAGTTAAACAGTTTAAAAAGTCAAAATTCACCAACGTTAGAATAATATAAGTGATTCTGCCAAAGGAAGGGAGAGGAAAATCGCCCAGCCTTTAAAGGAACAGAAGCAGTAGCAAAACACATGGTATGTAGATTTGGTTATGAGGAATATCAAAACGTTTTTCATATCTGAACTCAAAAGACCACTGGTAAAAACAAATATTTGCCACAAATCTAACCAACAAGGTTTTAATAATTTTGAGGAGCACGTGTAAATCAAGGTGCAAAATGGTAAGAACCCCAACAGACTAATGGACAAGGACAGGAACAGAGAATTTGGAAAAGAAAATAATCAAATAGTGAGCAATCAAATGAGGGGAGGGGCCCACCTCACTAGTAATCCCAGAAAGGCAAATTCAGACAAGAAGATGGTTTAACACTCTCTCCTTCCTCCGACACCCAACATTCGAGTCTTCTAGCTGTTCTCGTCTTTGATACAACCTTTGAGGGTATAGCCATGATTAGCAAAAGCGATGACATCGTATCTGCTACCATTTGAAAGAACTCTGGATATAAATAGAGTGGAAAATGACTAAAAAACATTGTAATAGCTGACTTCTTTCATATTCGAAGAATTTGAGAGAGAGAGAGAGACAGAGGTACAAAGAATCATGGCATACCGGAGTGCACAGGACCTCAGGCATCTGAAACAGGGAAGGGGAGCGCCTGGGGGGCTCAGTAGGCTAAACATCTGACTTTGGTTCAGGTCATGATCTCATGGTTCGTGAGTTCAAGCCTCACATCAGGCTCTGTGCTGACAGCCTAGAGCCTGCCACAGATTTTCTGTCTCCCTCTCTCTGCCCCTCCCCTGCTCCTGCTCCCTCTCTCTCTGTCAAAGAATAAATAAAAACATTAAAAAAAAATAAAAGAAAACACAGTGAAGAAATGGGAATGAAGCTGTAGTTTAAGGAAAGGTATGTCTGTTTTCCAAACCCTTACACCCTCAGGTATCATAGGTTGATCTCAAATGGTAAGCTGCCGCAATGACATCTAATAAAAATAATGACAATAGTAATCATCAAAAAAGATACATTTGTACGTCCATGTTTGTGGCAGTACAGGAAAGGCATTAGTTAGGAGGTTAAGGCTCAGCCTACCCAAATCATAATGAATGTAACAAATGCTAATAGAGTACCTACTAAGTGCTGGTGCATTCCAATCTAATCCTCACAATAGGCATTATTAACACACCCATATTATAGACCAACGGGCCATCTTACAGATAACGATTTTAGGAACACATTGTTAGTAAGATATGCATTAATTACTATCCTGCCCGTAGGAGACATAAGCACATTCTTAAAAGCAGGCTGAATTTCTGCTAATTAAATATTTAATGAATGCTTATTATGTTAGCATATTGGTTTTAAAGAGGTCCAATTTATGACACAATTGAGTTTCCTTTTATCTGCTGAAGTAACACTTACGATACTGTAGTAAGGAATACCTTACATGTACTAAGTAAAAAGTGCGTTAAAATAACTTTGTAAGATTTAGGACAGCTTTATTGCATTCATGTTTGTAGAGTTTCATGGCTGTCCTATCTTGCCTTCAAGGGTTCGGATTGTTTATGACAGCAGCCCACCTTTAATCAGAAACACAGGCTCCCCTCACTGGTATCACTGGAAAAATCAATGTTATTTCCGCTTCTCCCTTAGCTCCAGGAAAGAGAAGTAGAAAACACCATTTTGGAAGTGGATGTGACACGGAGAATGTTCCACAAAACAAAAGGGGAGATGAAAAGCCTGCTCTTTCTATCCTCTTAGGATGTAGAGATAAGGGGAAAGGAGACAAAGTCTTCCTGAATACATACTCTTGAGGCCTAAGTCATGGAGAAGAAATTATGATAATTCGGTTGAAGCAAAACCTCAAAGCAGAGTGGAGCTATTTCTTGTTTGTGTTCTTGTTTGTGTTCAAAAGAGAGTGCACACCCTCACACACCCAACCCCACCTGTTCTGTTAGGTTGGCGGTGACAGGACAGTGCATTTAGCAAGGAAAAGCACCTGGGTTGGACTCACTGGCCACCCTGGGCTCCTGTGTGGAACAGAAGGGCCTGGACACTCTCCCATACCATGGACTTGCAGAGAGAAGTCAAGGCTGGTCCGTCTCAGGAGGTCATCTCAGGATCTGTCGTGATGGGCTGAAACAAGCCTGTGGTTCAGGGCTGCAGAGCTGGTCACCCCAGCCTGAGGGCGGAAAGGAGACACAGCTAGAGCTCAGGCGGTGGGCCAGAGCCAGCAAGGGCTAAGCCAGAGCCTCATCAGGTCAACAGACTCCATCATGAATTCACCAGGCACAGACATGAGGATTAAATGGCAACACCAGGCAGACAAGGATGACGTCAGAAATCAGAGGCCCAGAGGAAAGGATAAAGCCCCACAGTGGGTCTCAGGCCACCTTCTTGCCACTTCAAAGGTGTCTGAGCCTCACCCTAACACTAATAACCCAGACCCCATCTTGGAGACAAAACTGGAAGAGGAAGAAAGTCTGAATTTATTAGCATTTATCTGAAAGGGAATGAGTCATCGCTGCTTTAAGTTTTTGAAGAGAACTAAAATTTGTGTGTTGGATTAAACATGACTCCTTTTTATGCACTCAGCAGGGCAGGGCTCAGGAAGATGAATAAATTTACAGAAAAAAAATAAGTGACATTTTTGCACAAGTATCTGAATGTAGTGTGTACCTATTATTACTTGACATCAATATGACATAACGGAATATGTTTTCCAGAGACCTGCATTATGATGGACTTTCCTCCAAAATATTGTCATATTGTGGGAAAGAAAAAGAGAGAGAGAGAGAGACAGGAAGAGAGAAACTCTGCTCTGGGATTCGTTTCTTTGTAGAAAAACCTGCCATTAATAGCATTACTTATCCATCATTACGAACTAAGCACTATTGCAAATAGTGCTTAATCCATAATGATCATCCTCATGATCATACTATGAGGGAAAGTTTTTTATCATCCCCATTTTACAGATTCAAAAAGCGAGGCCCAGAAAAATTAAATGACTCACTGTGGTTGGACTGCTCATATGGGATAAAGCTCACATTTTCTATGTTTATTGCCTATTCTATGCTACTTTTGGGGCAAACAAACTTCAGGCTAAATGTGTCCACTTTTCCACCCGTCCTCTGATTGCTAAAGGTTGCTCATTGGATATGAGAAGCCCTTATCTTTCACCAGAGGCCACCATCTGACTGACCTATTCCGTGGGCTCCAGAACCTGCCAACTGGATGTCCCCATTCAGTGCATCATTGTCACCTCAAATTCAGAATGCCCCTAGCTCAACGGAGCTGTTTCCTCCCAGAATCACTTTACTTATTGTATTCTCCCCTTCATCTTGGCACCAGTATCTTCTCAAGTCACCCCTGGAATCAATTCTAGAACCACCTTCTGTTCCTCAACCTTCAAATGTAGTCTGCATCAGGTCCTGAACATTCAACCTCTCTATAACCTCTCAAATTCTGCCTTATCTCTACTTTCACTTCAATTTGCTGGTCATGAACGTCGGCTGTAGCGTCATAGTTAGTTAAAATCTTGATTCCAAAATTTACAAGAAATATGACCTGAAGCAGGGTCTTAGCTCAAGCTACTATAACAAAAATACCCTAGGAAGCCTTAACAATGAACAATTGTTTCTCACAGTTCTAGAGGCCGGAAGTCTGACACCAGGGGCCAGCATGGTTCTCAGTGAGAGCCCTCTTCCTGCTTCCATATGGCTGTCTTCTAGCTGTGTCCTTACGTGTGGAGAGAGGGTGCTCTGGACTCCTCTTCTGCTTACCATGGTGGTTCCTCTTTCATGCCTCTCCCCACCTCATCACCTCCCAATACCATCACATCGGGGATTTAGGCCTTCAGCATTTGAATTTTGAGGAAACTAACAAAGGGTTTCTAACTCTTCCTTGCCCAAAACTTCTCCATCTATAAAGTCAAGATGGATAATAGCACCTGTTGCTCAGGGTGCCATATAAGGATTAAATCATGTCTGTAAAACACTTGGGAAAGTTCCTTTTAAATAATAAGTATGTTTTCATCATTCTTGCACATATTCTTCATTGACCCACAGTGCTATGACCAAGGTTCAGCCCCTCTTCAACTTTCACCTGGACAAATTATAATATAACCACAACTACCTCCAAAGTCCTCCAACCCCGTTCTTCTCCAAGCCAATATGTATACTGCTATAACGAAGACAGAGATGGGATCATGTCACTCAAAAAATCCCCAGAACCAGCAAGGTTAGGAAGAACCCCTCCAATTCAGCATGCGATGCCCTCCATGACCCAGCCCCTGACACTATCTGAGCTCCCCGCCACCACCCACCTCTCATACAATGCTGTAGTCCTGCTGAATTACTCACAGTTCACTGAAAACGCCATCATGTTACTCGGTTCTTTGATTTTGTTCCCACCCACCCCCCCCCACCCGCCTGAAATATGTTCTCCTTCTTACCCAGTTCTTATCTTGGCACACTTGAAAAGCTTCTAGTCATCTCTCAAAACTCAGTTAAACATTGTTTCTCCATAAGGAATTTCCTGTGCCATTTTTTGTGCTACAACATACTCCATACACAGGACTTACTTTAACTTAGCAAACTCAGTCTCCTATGCTGGACCTAGTACTCCAGAAGGTCCTACTTTTTCCATCTGTATGTGACCTTCCCAGTTGGGACAAAGACTCCAGGAGAAGAGGATTCGAGCATCCAAAGTCTGCATCTCCCCCCTCCTTCTAAACCCAGTAATCAGATCCAATAAGTGGCCCTGAGCTCTCTTCCAAGGCTTGCAAAGGCCTTTTCTTTGGCCTAACTTCCATGTATTGACAATATCACCAGCATACTCATTAGGGATCGCCAGGGGGCAAATACTTGCAAGAGAGTATGAATGGCGCTTGGACATAGAGTTTGAATTGTGCACACACACCTGTAAGGTTCTGTGTGGTATAGGATAAAACCAGAGATAGGAAAAAATTAGATAGGGAAAACCATTTGTTCTCTTGTCTGAAAATGTTAGGAGCATGCCTGTCGATGTAATTTCTGTCAGAGAATCTGCAAAGATTTAGGGCTAACCATTTAACTTTATGAATATTTCTATAATCTACAAATACTAATATAGTCCTATCTCATTTACTCTTTACTCAAATTTTTAAAAAGTACAGTTGATTCTCATTATTCAGAGTAGTTATGTTCCAGAAAGTTGCCATAAACACTGAATTAGCAAATACTGAACCACTGCTCCTACAGGAAATATAGGACTAGGTTCCTGTGAGCTTCTGTTCACGATATATTCATCAACCAATCAATGCATCACCTTGTTTTATGTGTGTTTCTCTTTAAAGACACCTTATTTAACATATATTGGTGATTTACTAACATTTAACAGTGAACAACACTATAACTCATACCTGATGATGCTTCTCGAACACATGTAATTTCTCTATAAGCACATTATAGCCTACTTACACTAAGAAGTACTAGATAGCACTTCAGTACTAGGTTTGGGAGCCATTTAAACAGTGAAATCACCAACAAAAAGCACAAAAATGTGAAAGACATGACACTAAATAGATCATTAAAAGGACACTTACTTGGAGCATGAGAGCTGAAACAGGAAGTAGGAGTATCACCTTACTGTACTTCAGCAGGGAACATGCAGATTAGGCAATTCACATTTTGTATCACTCTCTGCAATGTTTGCAAATGACTATAAAAGTGCTTTTTTAATTGGGCGGGAGGAGGCAGGCACAAATCTATTTTAGTAAGTAAGCAAACTCACAAATACAGACTGCAAATGAGAAAGATTGACTGTAGGTAGAATTTCGGGATCTCTCTTAAGGATTCACCCCATCATGGGCCAAGATCCCCAGGGATGTATGGTGTCCAGAAGGGGAAGCCAGAGAAAGAGGATGGCTTATTGGTTCATACATTCTACATGTATTTACTAAGTGCCTCTTATGAGCCAGACTCCGTGCAAAGTGCCAGGGACTGAGAATCACCAGTTTATTCTCAGGGAAGATTTGGAAGAGCTAAGGAGACCACTTGATCAGTAACACTAGTAAATATGAAATGACAAATTGAGAGAAATGCCCTGGAGAAAAGAAACATGGTTCCATAGGAGCTTTTACAAAGCACCCTCGCAGACTGGGGATGTCACCAACACAGGGGGTGGCCTGCACAACAGCCTCTTCTCTCTTCTTCCTGGACAGCAGAGTCTTCCTTCTACTTAGGTGTTTCCCCTCCCTATGACTCAGAGAGGGGATTCTACGGCAAGCCCAAGTGCAAGTCTACCACGGAGTATGTCAATAAGCATGACACCATTACTCTTGCAGCAATGGCCGCGTATCTGCCTACAGCTTCGTGAGAAGATAGGACTGCCAGCCTCACACCTAAGAAAGAGTGTCCTGCTCATTTACAGAGACATTTAGCAAGAGCCGGATCCTCTTCTTTCACTGTGTGTGTCCTGTGGCAGACATCTGGGAGCCATGAGGGAAGCCAAAATGACATAACGAAGAAGGTAGACGAAGGTTGATGCCATCATTGAGGTGAATTAAACCAACTTCAACCCTCTCCCCTCAATGCGTGCGCATGCGCACACACCCACACACACACACACACACACACACACACACACTCCTTATGTAAGATAATAGATTGGCCTCAGTATTTAAGCCAAGAGCAGCTGCTCTGTCTAACTCCAAGTGACACCACCCACATCTGAGTCTACTAAGCGAACTTGTAGTCCTGAGATGAGTGACACAATCCCCTATATCAACCGTTCAAGAAGGAAGGGCAGAGTAGGGATCAGAGAGTTCTCCGAAGAAGTGAAGATTCAATGAACATCCAGTGATGAGAGGGTATCAAGGTGAGAGAGCCTGGGAGGCCATATCCAGTCCTACTGAACAGTGAATAACACAGATATAACTGGTGCAATCAGGAACTCCCTTTATAACTGAGTTCTGATATTTGCTGCCCTCTCTTACATCCAGCCTGAAAGAGGCCCTATTCTGTCATTCGACCCCCTGAGATCCCCTTCTGCACAAGAGAAACAGCTCACCACTCATATTATCATGTACTGTTGATCGACCTTTGCTTGATCAATAACAAATAAACTGAAAATAACCTAAGTGAGTTCCAATCCCCATTTTGCCAAACCGTAAGGTATTCCCTTACAGTGTGGGGTAGTCCCAGGTAGGAAAGATCTTCCAGGAAGAGAGAATAACACACACACAAAAAAAAAACCTGTGGGAGAAGTAAACTTAATGCTTTCAAGAACCTGAAAGAGGGAGAAGGGTTGAGATGTGGAATGAGATGAAGATAGATGTAAGGGGGCACAGATAAACACACAAGCTAGAGAGGGGTGGCTATTATGGAATGTTCTGGAAAAGGACAGGAAGGCCTAGCCTCCACCACGAGAAGGAACACCTGTACTACAAAAGAAGGGGACGAGGCAAGCTGAGGAAGTGAGATTTGGGAGCTGAGAAGGTGCTCACTGAATGCTCCTAATTGATCTGGGATGTCCTATGCTGAGGCTGAGGGCAGGGCTCCAAGTCTTCCCACAGGCCATCCAAGGAACTGCACAGGAGCGTAAGTGCACTCCCTGAAAGTTAACCTCAGCCAAGAATGTTCCAGGCTTGGGTCCCCAAGGCTTTGCGAACTCTACATACCCCGTATCCTGGCATTAGCTAAATCAGGAATACTGCGTCAGAAAAGATTCATCATCTGCCCTTACAGACCTGATCTCAACTCCATTTTTCTGCTGGTAGACTCTCATCACCTAAAGAAACAACAGTTTCCCCTTCATCCCCTGAAATGCAAAATGTCTCAATCCATCTCCTTCCCTAAATAATCAAGTCACATACCATACCGTTAGTGGTCACGCACAGAAGGCATCCCCACAGACTTCTGATTCCATTGGTTATCCTGGAAAAAGGGCTTTCCACCCACCCTACAACTAAAGGTTATCAACCCTACCTGCCTCCTGGGTATGGGAAATTAAACTGGGGCAAAGAGGGTTGGGGCTATGATCGTCTTTGGAAACAGGGAGCTTTCTTGAGTGCCTGAAAAATGACTTACTCTGCCAAGGGTGACAAGAATGACATCAGCAGCAGGACATCCATCTGTACCTCTCTTTTGCTTTCCCCCTCAAGACAGGAACTTGGTCTCTGTTCTTCCACTTCCAGAGTCTAGCACGGAGTCTGCCACGTGGCAGGTCCAAAAACCTCTAGTTCCATTCAACAGCTAGTGCACGTAATCGACATGAGTCCTCACTCTCTTGCCTCCCAGCTACAGGAGATCCTTAGGTTAGAAAGACTCCTGAGTCCTTTTCCAGGATGGTCTACAATTTCTGAGCAAGATCGTTAAATAACCCAGTAATATCCAGCCTTTCTTCTTGCCTGCTAAATTTCAGTATCAGATCTGGGCATAGAACAAGTATATTCCAGCATTTCATCTTTGCTCCCAAAAGTTAAGGAAATGTCCTCCAATTTCAGTGGAATTAAACTGCCTCTCAGTCTCTCCAGGAAACAGCCCGTGTCTATTTTAAGTGTGTGCTACGGGTTCTAGACACAGCCATGGGGTCTCCCATACGTTTCTGCATCAAAGACCTAATAATGCACATTACTTTCCCATCATACGGCACGGCCCACTTACTGCCTGCAGGAGAGAGACCCCCCTCAATGGCAGCTTGGCGCCTTGCCATGCTTGCCCCTAAAAGGCCCATTGACTCCACAAAGGTTGTTACTCCTGTTTTCCCAGGTGATTCAATTCTGCTAATAATCATGAACATTTAGAAACCCAAAGTAGGAAACACAGACCCTAGAGCAAATTCGAACCTCATTTGTTGCTAGATTCTTCATTTTTAGCCCCACTTCATTCACCAGCACAGGCACGATGATCTTTGTAAAATGTCTTAAGAACCCTATCGTAAATAAAAATGATAAATGTTGACTTTCATGGTCTCTTTCCGGCCCTAAAAATCTATGATTCGTTTTTTCTCAAGACTTCCCATTTTCAAGGCCCAAGGAGGTTGAAGTAACAAGCCAATGTAAATAGCAGGTAATGGGCCCTGATAAATATTCTGAACTGAAAGAGTAACCAAAGGGAAAGAAAAGAGAAAAAGGAAAAACGTAAGAAAGTGTAATAAAGCTGCAAATGTCTTTACAGCTGCCATCAGAGATGGTAGGAAGCCTCAAACACTGCCCTTGGGAGCAACTCAAAACCGAGCAGGCTGTGAACACTAGCAGAGAGCACTCTTGCCTTCACAAAACCATTCTGTAGGAATGGCAACAGCTTTGACTTCACTATTCCAAGTGTGGAGACGCGGCACTGGGCAGCCAGCGGTCCCCACACTTTGTGCTATCAAGACACGACTTGGGTGAGGGTGCCTGGACTGTCAGCAGCCAAAGCGTGAGCTGTGTTTTCTGGCCAACCGTTCAGCCCAGCAGGAGGGAACACACGTTCATCTCTTCTCAGGCACACACACAAAACGAGGTTTTGCCTAGAAACTGGACAAAACAGAAGAACCAAATCTATATTTGGTTCCTAAATCCTTTTCCCACACGGTTTGCAGCTTTCCCCCAGGCGTCTTTCTGGCCAGTCTTCCCCTCGCTACTCTGGGACCAGATCCACAGCCACCATTTTCATTCTACCTTTTCGAGTCTGCTGAAAATAAACCTGCCCAAGGCCACCACGCAGAAGCCTTGTTGTCCCCTGGAGTAGCGTGTCCTGGGCACCTCTCCACACTATGTCTGATGGCCTTCTGAAGGTGCTGCTCAGAGACCCTTAGGTTACCAGAATGATTTTATGCTACCAGGTCAAGATGTGGGCTCCTTTTAGGAAGACCAGAAAAATTTTAAAATCGATAGTAGGTTCATGGTCTAGACTGGGGTCTTGAATTATTTAAAAATTTTTAAGTTTGCATGTTAAAATGTAATAAGTGAAATTTTGCTAAAGAAATGAAATGAGATAAGATAAGATAAGATAAGATAAAAATAAGAGGCGCCTGGGTAGCTCAGTTGGTTTAGCGTCCAATTGTTAATTTCGGCTCAGGTCACGATCTCACGGTTCGTGAGTTTGACCCCATGTCAAATTCTGTGCTGACGGTGTGGAGTCTGCTTGGGATTCTCTCTCCCTTTCTTTGACCATCCACTGCTCTCTCTCTCTCTAAAAATAAATAAGTGAAGATATTTTTTAATTAAAAAATAAAACTAATTAAAAAATAAAATAAAATTGCCCAAAAAGCACAACTTCTCTGAAATTCCTGCAACATCCTTTCTTTGCTGTACTTCCTGCTTCCACTTCCTGATTTTTTTTCATACTATCAATCTGTCTTAATACCTTAGATCTGGGGGCACCTTTTGGTTTTTGCTCTTCAATTTCCTCCATCATAATTTTTTTTTCTTGGACAGACTGCTTAACGTACTCAATATTGGAAGCTCCTAGAGAACTCAATAAAAGTAGGAGAACTGTTCATTGTTTATAGTAAGGATTCACAACAGAAGCCTGACGAGATAAGGAATGGGAGAGCATGTGTCCTTTTGGTTTTCTGTTGGGGCAAAAATGAAATTACAAACCAGTCTGTATTCTATGCATGCTGGTCTGTGTTCACTGACATCCAGACTATGGAGTCATTTTTCTGTCATAACTTTTATTTAGGGAGCTAAAAAATATAGTGATTTTCATTAGGCAACTGAGCCATGACTGACACTACAACAATTTGTTCCAACAAAGCCAATATTTTTTCTGCTGTTTTTTAGTGCAGTGCATACCCACAGGGCTAATGTGCTTGCTGTTTAATCCACTGATACCATCTAGGTTGGTCTCTTTTTATCCCTTTGTGTATGTCCTGGGGCCACAGAGAGCATGGTGTTCCGTCTTCCTGCTTTAGAATCCTATCTCCCCCAAAGCACTAAAGAGTAAATAACTTAGAAGAGAAAAGCGTCCCAGAGCATCTCACTAACAAAGAGGATTTTAGCTGTTTCCAGAATGTTCTTCATGTCAGGGTAAGTATTCCACTTCTCAATAAGTATATAAATGGAACCTAGCCTTATTAATCCTAAAACCCGGCATTCCATATTTTCCTCCTTCAGTTTCCAGTCTTCAATGTGTAATGACATGTATACTTATCTGTCCTTTTCATCATGAAGCCAATTTCCTCCCTATTAATTAACCTCAATGCTAATTAGCTTATTTAAGACCTACTTGTAGAGCTTACAGAAAATAACAACATAGCCATGATGTCAGAAATCAAAGCCAAACAAGATTGGGATGAGGCCAGCGATAAAAGCTCCTCAGTGAGACTCGGGGATCAAGGAGAAAGGGGTGTTATCACTTCAAAAGACTTTGCACAGGAGTGTTAGTGGCCGTTTGCTTATTTGTAAGAGTCATTTCAGAAAGACTCATCGGAGGAATAAACTGAAAAAGAAAGCTGTACCTATATGCCCATGCTATTTCACCTTAACCCTCCAGCCCTCTGATCCTCTACGCCTTCCAAAGCACTAGTCCTGGGGCAGGGTGGAATTGTTTGGCTCACCAGAAGTATCTGATGAGCCCACACTAGCTCATGGTGGGCTAGCAAAGAAAAAAAGACAACAGTTGCTCATGTTTACGTAGGATCCAATTGTGGTGGGCAGATTTTAAAGAAATTCCTCCCCTTGGGAAGACATACAGCACCAATGTCTAAGTGGTCCACTGGGTGCCATTTATTACCTCATAGTCCTGGGGTCGGTTTGGCTGCTTATTTCCAGTACAAGGCAGGGTGGGAACTATAGTAACAACCTTTCAAATCCCACCTTCCTTGAACCCTTGGCAGAAAGTGCTCCGTGTACCACCAGCCAACTCGAACATCAATGTTATCAATTTCAAGTGTTTTCTTACCACTCTGCTTAGCACCATGAGGCAAAGAGGCACAGTATAAAATATGGTTGCTACTGGTGCAGATTGGCCATCATAGCAATGTGCAATGCATGTTTGCAAACGTGCATGTGTATGCCTACCTGTGCTCCCACGTACCCTTGACTTTGACCTGCTCCCATGTTTCCTTTCTTTTAAAATGTTATTTATTTTTGAGGAGCAGAGAGAGACAGAGCACAAGCAAGGGAGGGGCAGAGAGAGAAGGAGACACAGAACCGGAAGCAGGCTCCAGGCTCTGAGCTAGGTGTCAGCACAGAGCCTGACACGGGGCTCGAACCCACAAACGTGAGATCTGACCTGAGCCGAAGTCGGAGGCTTAACCGACTGAGCCACCCAGGCGCCCCAATCATGGGTTTTTTAAGTTGATTTATGTATTTTGAGAGAGAGAAGAGCAAGCAAGGGAGTGGCAGAAAGAAGGGGAGAGGGAGAATCCCAAGCAGGCTCCATATTGTAAGCACAGAGCCCAACGCAGGGCTTGATCCCATGAATCGTGAGATCAGGACCTGAGCTGAAATCAAGACCTGGATGCTTAACCAACTGAACAAGCCAGGCGTCCCTGCTCCCCTGTTTCTAATATTCCCTAAAGCTATTCCCCTTATCCCGCCTCCCACATCATCACCCAGCCACAACCATTGATTATTCAGAGCAGTTCAGCAAACACAAGGCAGCTGAGCAGCCAGAATGAGGGAGTTTCACACAGATCACAGCCCACTGAAGCACCACAATACTTACACTTCTGCAGGTATGGTCAGCACAGCTCAGATTTCATTAAAGCACTCAGTCGCACCATTACCATTTTTGGTGACAGCTCAGGTATAGATATATTAAGCACAATTCTTTCCAGGCACCACTTGTCGGCACTCTCCCTAAATGCCCTTTTGTCTTCTCTATCCTCTTTCCAGGGCCCTGAACTTATAGCTTATAAATGATTAGTACCTATACACCTCCCCGTCAATTCGCAAGTTAAATTACCATCTTTAGCCTTTTTTTGGAATCCTCACGAGTAATAAGTCTCTTGCATTGGACCATAATTCCTGCCTTTTAACCTTAATCAAAACCGCATTGACATCCCAACCTCCTTCCTCATTGCTGACTTCTCTATGTCTCGTCTTGCACAGTCCTGGATGTAAATTTTCTCTCTTCCTACAGATCCTGGGCATTGCCTTGTATCTCCTCCATACCATGCTCTGGGCTTCTCTCGTTTCTCGGTTTGCTGTTGGAACCCTTTTCTCTCCTGTATTCACTCATTCATCCAACATCTATTTACTGAGCGCCAACTAAGTGCCAGGAACTGTTCAAGGGCCGGAGGTATGTTGGTGAACAAAATAGACTAAGATCCCTGCCTTTTCAGAGCTTACATTCTAGAAAGTGGAATCAAAGCAATTTTTAAAAATGAACATCCAGCTTAAATGTTACTAGACTGTGGTTAGTACCTTAGAAAAAAGAAAAGTAGACCAGGGCAAGGTGAATAGGAGTATGATGAAGGTAACCTCATGAAGGAAGCCTTGATCTTGGCAAGAGAGTTAGCAAAGCAGACTTGAGGAAGAGCATTTGAGAGGAAAAGACAGCCAGCTCAACCAAAGGCTCTCAGGCCGAAGGGCACTTTGACCTTGTCTGGAACATTCAGTGAGCAATAATTGGCCAGTGTGGCCAGAACAGCGAGGGTAAGGGGAAGTACAGACCGCTCTGGAATATTACCCAGCCTTCTCTACTTGCTGATGGACTCAAGGTCTCCCAATTGAAGTAGAATTATATCCCTTTTAAACATGATAATTTGCATCTGTGTGGGGGTAGCTCCTAGACCTTTAAAAGAAAGGGGTTGCCCAGGTTATTTTAAAAAATCCTGACACAGATTACTTTGCATGACCTGCTCCAGATGGGGGCTATCTTCTTAAACTTCTATCACTCATATTTCTGGGGGACATGCAATATCCTTGCTCCGAATGAACAGACTATGTCTCATAGGATACACCACGAGAAGGCAGACACTGAGTGCTCCACGGTAGAGGGGGAAATGAGTGAAGAAAATGAGCTAGCCACCAGGCAAGGTAGATGAGAACAGGGCAACGGTCCTTTCCCACTGATTCCTTCCTTGGCCATGTTGAGTCTACTGATGGACTCATCAAAGGCACTTTTCATTTCTGTTTTGATTTCTAGTATTTTTTGATACTTTCTAAATATGTCTGCTCTTAAAATAAGAGTGGTTTTAAATTCTCCGTTTGACATTTCAGTACTGTGCGTCATACCTGAATCTGGTTCTGAGCATAGCTCTGTCTCTTCAGACTCTTTTTTCTTACCTCTTGTCATGCATTGTAATGCTGTGTTGAAAGTCTCACATGTACCAGGTGCTAGGAACTGAGGTATGTGGCCCTTCAGTGTGAGTATTTATGCTAATCTGACTGATGTAGTTACAGGTGCCAGAGTTCCAAATTCTTCCAGGATCCTTGTTTATATCTCCCTTGCCCTCCCTGATCTTTGCTTCACTGAGTGTTCTCCTCCTCGTAAAGAATGTGTATCTTGAAGCTCTTTCAACTATTACTAACTGTTATACTGGGTCCCTACTGATGTAGTGATAATATGGAGAGAAGCAGTGTTCTGTAATCTTCCAGTTAAACCTCACTAGTCTTCTGGCTGGTCTGTCTTTGGGCTGTGATCTTCACAATGCTTCTTCACAGAGACAGCTTCCTTTTCTCCCTGGTCCTGTTGACTATGTCCACCACTGCCACCACCCCACCCTTACATAAGATAAGTAGGCTGGAGAGAGCTGGATTAGGAGGAATGCTGTGACTTCAGTTGGGACATAGTGAGCCTTTCTCCCAGGAAGTTGGATTGGAAAGTGTCCTTTGGTTACAGAGAGGGCTCCAGACAAGAGCCACAGTTATTTTTCATATCTTTACCATAAGAACCCAATGTGGCTCCTGGTGGTAAAGCCCATCAAGTGTGGTCCCCTCGATATTTCTTACTCTCGAACAGTCCACACTCAACATTTAACAATTCATCAAAATTACCACTTGAGTGTTCCTTCTAGTCTATGGCTCCAGCGGCTTCTGCTTGAGTGAAATAGATATTGGCCATGAGTCTCTGGGTGTACCTTTCTCTCCAGATATCATCCTGGTGGTTTTCCCAGAGACCTCAGTTCTCTGACAGGTCCAAAAAAAAAAAAAAATACATTGGTTTTCAGTGTGTCTAGCTTTTTCTTGTTGTCAGGATGAAGGTCACAACTAAGTTGTTTTTTTTTAAATTTCTTAACATTTATTTATTTTTGAGAGACAGAGAGACAGATCATGAGCAGGGGAGGGGCAGAGAGAGAGGGACACACAGAATCAGAAGCAAGCTCCAGGCTCTGAGCTGCCAGCACAGAGCCCGATGCAGGGCTCAAACCAACAAACTGCAAGATCATGACCTGAGCCAAAGTCGGATGCTCAACCAACTGAGTGACCCAGGTGCCCCAACAACAAGTTTTTTACATATCAGAGTGGAGCTGATGCTATATACTTTGTGTTTTTAGGCACAGGAACAATGTTATATGATTTCTGTTTTTAAATGACCACTCTGTGCACTCCATGTCCTTTGAAGATCTCAAAAGGAAGTAGGCTGGGCCAAGGTAGGTCTCAGATCTTTTAGGTTTCCTCAACAAGCATCATCTTAGTTGCAACCAAACACTTGTCAAAGAAATAGAAAAAAAGCATGCAGGGGCCACTTTAATTCCATCTGAGAACATATAGGATGTTCTATAGAGGAAGGAACCTCAGGCATGAGGATTCATTCTACACACTTCCTGGTAATTTCTTCAAAACACCTTGTCCACATTGGCCACTCCCACAGGTCAAAACACCTTCCAGTGCTGCCCCCTAGGAACACAGTTTGTGTCCATGATTGGTACCATCCCCATTTGTTTGCTTACATTTATGTCTCCCATCCTCCTACCAGAATGCCCATGCCACACTCAGTGTTCCAAGTTCAACTCATGTGTTACAAACACTAATGACATTATCTCTAAATAGAACTACTCGCTAAACATAATAAGATAAAAACGGGGAGAGAGGAAAACCATACAAGACACTTAAATACAGAGAACAAACTGAGGGTTGCTGGAAGGGAGATGGGTGGGGGAGTGGGCCAAATGGGCGACAGGCACTGAAGTGGGTACCTGTTGGGATGAGCACTGGGTGTTATATGTGAATGATGAGTCACTGGGTTCTGCTCCTGAAACCAATACTACACTATATGTCCACTAACCTGAATTTTAATAAATAAAATTTTAAATAAATAAATAGTATTTTTTTAAAAAGAACCACTTTCATTTTTTCCTCCTTAAATCCGCATCATGTATACAACTAACACCAAAGGATGTAGCACTGGCTTGTTATTAATTGAGCTAAGTTTAAATTTCTTCAATTGTCCTAAAGTTTCCAGTTTATTGTGAATACATACTGGATGCATAATAATTGGTTGAAAATTGAGAAGGGGATTGATAGTAGTTGGCTTTGGTGGGCTACTGGTTTTGCATTCTGGTGAAATTTGTAACAGAGTCACAAATAATTGGGCTAATGCAATTAAAATGTCCCTGCAAAGTTTGGTTCAATCACTAATAAAAAAGACTGTTAATGTGTTGTGTATATGGCACTTATATATCTGTGCACATGCAAACATATTTTCCTTTTTTATTAAGGAAAACAAAGGGACATAACGTCCCTGTCCCATATGCTC
Organism: Mungos mungo; assembly: GCA_004023785.1. NCBI lineage: Eukaryota > Metazoa > Chordata > Mammalia > Carnivora > Herpestidae > Mungos > Mungos mungo. The sequence goes on from PISW01002781.1 coordinate 26,289, forward strand.
TATCTAGTCTGCATTTTAATTTATGTGATTAGACCTAACCTGTTCTAAGAACGGTAGTCCTGAGGCAGCAGCACATAAATCATAGAATAAAATCTAAGAGCTAGAAAGGGTGCAAGAGCTCCTCTGGTCCAATCTTCTCACTTCAAAAAGAGACACCTGGGTTCAAAAGTGATTAAGGGACTTGTCTAAGATCAAAGTGCCAATGTCTGAAGTCCAAGTTCTCTAGATCCCACCTGAGAAACAATCCCCATCAGCAGGTGCTAGGTAGACCAGACACCTAAGGTGGGTACAACGATGTGATCTTGGTGTGGGTCTATCTGTTTCTCTGTGTCTTGCTGAAATGAGATACAGTGAAATCACTTCTGTATGTTTGTTCCCAGAGACTAAAGGCCCAACCTGTGAACAACTATTTTGACATGCATAGAAAATATTTACAGGCCCCTTGGCTTTTCTACAGTCATGGTGTAAATTCCTTTGTAGAAACATCTATAGAACAAAGGGTATTACGCTAATCTAAATTGTCTGTTAATGTCCTAAGAGGTCAGCCCAAGTGGGCCAATTTAACTACAAATGCACATTCCAAAGAGTGTCTCCTGTGAGAAGGGTTTTTGTTTTTGTTTTGTGTTTTTAACAGAACGCTAATTAACATCAATATCTGCCTGAATCCACTGATTAGCATGCAGAAAAGCCAAGTCCAATTAATACAACAATATGCCAACAAGCACACAGCACAGATAAGCCATATTAGGAAAGCATACGGCAAGAAGCTTTGAGCTTTGGCTCTGAAGGACTTCTGTTTCAGCCTCCCCCAGTACTTTTTATAGTTTTTAATTAAGCTCTTCAAACACACACTTGTACCAAACACAGAGAAAGGGTAGGAGGGCAAAAATCCCAATAATCCTGAATCCTTTGCTTAAGACGTAGCATAAACTGTGCTCCTAAAGTGGAGCAGGTTTCCGATTGATTGTGTTACTGGGTTTTTTCTTTGCCAGCCAACTGGGCGATTTAAATCCAATTCACTGAAGGGACTTTACGCCACTTTCTTATAAGGTTCTTTTTTCTCACGCATCAATCACTCAAGTAATGAATGGACACAGGAGAGCTGATCCAATGAGCAAGACAAGAAGGAAGAACAGAAAACAAGGAAGTGCCCTCAAGTTTGGACTTCAACTGCATCTAACTTCTTCAGTCTTCCCTTTGGTCATTTCACTTTCATGTGCCAAACAAAGACTTTTTAAAGAATTTTAAAACGCATTCCCTTAGTGGTTTTCTTTCACAAGGAGGCCTTGCTTTCAGCATCTCTTTTGTGCATGCTCCGTAGGACGCCGGGACGATTTCCAATGTTGCTTTGGCCCGTAGACTCACTGTTATATTTTCCTTTTAACAGTTTTTGTCCCAAACACTACAGGTGACCCAAAAACCTTCCATAAGGTGTAGTTTTAAGGAGAGTAGCCATGGGCAGAGCTTTGATTCTTTATCTCCGAAGGACAGACACACAGGCCTACAGAAACTCACCATGAGGCCTTGGAACGAAGCGGAACAAAAACATCAGATTCAAAGGCTTCTTGCACTTCAGACACGGGTCTTTTCCTCTCTGTTTGTTTTTCTTTTCTTTTCAGTTCCCAGTCTGTGTACTACCTGCTTTGGCCATTACTAGGATTATTTAACTACCATAATTCCTACAAAATTTTCTCCTTGGTTACAAAAAAACAGAAAGTACTCAAAGGCCAATTTTTTGTGCCATTTCACCTAGTTCTGAGATACGACCATGCTTGGTCAGAAGTGAGAACATTGGAGGGGTGCCTGGGTAACTCAGTCGGTGGAGTGTCTGTCCTCCTCTGGATTTCGGCTCAGGTAATGATCTTGCAGTTTATGGATTCGATCTCCACATTGGGTTCCATGCTGGCAGTGCAGAGCCTGCTTGGGATTCTCTCTCCTCTCGCTCCTCCTCCCGCCCTCTCTCTCTCTCAAAATAAATAAATAAACTAAAAAAACAAAAAAAAACAAAAAAAACAGAAGTTTGAACACTGGAGACTTTGTATACCACCTCGATTTTTCTCCCTTCAAGATTTCCAGTGGGGGTGCTTGGGTGGCTTGGTCAGCTAAGCATCTGACTTCAGTTCAGATTATGATCTCATGGTTGGTGGGTTCAAGCCCTGTATCAGGCTCTGTGATGACAGCTCAGAGCGTGGAGCCTGCTTCTGATCCTGTGTCTCCCCCAGCCCCCATCCTGCCCCTTCTCCACTCACACTCTGTCTCTTAAAAATAAATAAATATTTTTTTTAATTTTGAAAAAAAAATTTCCAGTGGAATCTTTTTATATCTGTTTCACCATTTGAAAATCAGCCAGACTGTTTTCCAAAGCAATTACATCATTTACATATCTACCAGCAATATATCAGGATTCTGACTTCTCTACTTACTCACCACCACTTACTATCTTTTTTATATTTTTTAATTCATTTACTATCTTTTTGAGTAAGGCTGTCCTTAGGAGTATTAAGTAATATCTCACTTGATTTTTATTTGCATTTCCTTGATGGCTAACGATGTTGAACACAAAATGTGTTCATTGGACATTTGTACACCTTCTTTGGGGGAATGTCTACTCAGATCCTTTGTCCATTTTTTCCCATTGAGTTATCTCTATATCATTGAGTTGTAATTCTTTATATATTCTACCATTCTGTTATCAGAGGTATGATTTGCAAAGCTTTTCCCCCTTTCTGTGCAGTTCACTTTCACTTTCTTCATGGTATCCTTTGATCACAAACGTATTTTATTTTGTTGATGTCACAGAGGCATTCTTGCCCCCCGGACTCTCATGGAGCTGAAAGCAGCAGAAAGCCAGAAGTTCACCTTCATACTATTCCTAGGGGTCCACTTCTTAGCTATGAATCATGAATGACTAAGAGAAGAGTTAAGAAGCACCCAGAGTTCTCTTTTGAGTAAAACATCAAGATATTTCACATCTCAGGAGCATGGATTTTCTCCCCCTAAAACCTATGTCTGAAGTCTGCTGATTACTGGAGTCTATAGAAAAGGACAAACCTGGGCCACAGAAGGGCATTTGCCTGAAAGAGTTGATCCACATAAAATCTGGTTGCTGTAACTACTGCCATTCAAAATGATGGATTTTATTCAGTCTAAAGGGGGCTTCAAGACAAGAGATGCTATTTTTAAAAAGCACTCAACATGCAATCAAAAAGTTTGTTTCACATTTATTTGTTTGGTAAGGTTAACTCTTTTCTTTAATTTTCTTTAATTTAATTCAGCTAAATGAATTATGCAGATACCAACCAAATAAAAGAATTGCAAAAACCAAGTTACTAATTTGAGTTGTTTCAGCCAATAATGCGATTGAGAGCTTTTTCAACAAAGGAGAAAAAAAGACCAAAATGGATTTAATGAGTCTAGGGTTTGTGGGGAGCCAGGAATGGGTCATTATAGTCTAAAGTTGTCTCTCTGTAAACAGATCAATTCTCACCGCCTTTGTTTTGTTAGGGGGAATAGTAGTGAAGCTAGGTAGAGCTCTGATCATTTGTTCTGCTGAATGACTGCAATATATTGTTTTTTCCCTTTCATGGTGGCCTTGATCATGTCAGAACCATACCTAAAAGTGACCACTCAAAGGCTCACTGGATGAATCAAGCCTACGAGGATGAAAAGGGACTACTGTATGTTCACTATGCAGGTAGAAATGGCTAATTCAGTGCTGTTGGCAGATTGCTGAAAAGAATTCCAAACATTTTTTCCGCCAATGGCAAAGATATCAAAGAAACGTTGTCTAACATCACCAGGAAAATGCCTTTAATTAGATTGGGGGGTTTGTTTCCCAAATCCTTTTTAAACAAAAATGCCTCTCCCTCCCACCAAGAAAAAAAAATAATGTGAATGGATAAATCAAAGTTGCATGTTCAGTTCTATAATTCTATCCTCATCTTACAAAACAAAGTCTATGGGTACTTTCAGGGGCCGAAGAACTTTCGTAGAATTATGAATGTGACATTGAAGAGCATCTCTTACTTTTCCAAACAAAACTTCAGGATTTTTTGAAAATTGTGTCTCACTTCTTGACTGTGTTCACAAGAATACATCAGGGTTATCAGCAAAGCAAAGATTGCTAGATCATAGTAATACCTCAGATTCGTACAATTCTGCCGAACTTCGAGTGCATTTGAGAATACTGTCTTGTCCATGTGCCCAGCGCCCTAAGGGGAAGGAATGATCCTACCTGTCATAAACACCCAGAAGCTGAAACACAGGGGCCCCTGGGTAACTGAGTCACTTGAGCATCCAACTGGATTTCGGCTCATCTTGTGATCCCAGGGTTATGGAATCGAGCCCATGGGGCCTGCTTACGATCTTCACTCTCTCTCCCTCTGATCCCCCTCCCCTGATTGCACTCACTTTCTATCTAAAATAAAAGTTAAGCGTTCCTGGGTGGCTCAGTCAGATGAGTGTCTAACTCTGGATTTCAGCTCAGGTCATGGTCTTCCGGTTTGTGGGTTCAATCCTGCATCAGGCCAACTGTTGACAGCATGGAGCCTGCTTGGGAATCTCTCCCTTTCTCTCTCTCTCTACTCCTCCCTGCTCATACACTTTCTTTCAAAATAAATAAACTTAAGAAAAAAAGAAAAAGAAAAGAAGTAAAGCAGAAACACAGACTCTTTATACAACACAAATAATTAGTGATTCTTTTGATTGTTTTATCCCTTGCTGTTTCTAGACTTCCTGACTTCAACACCTTACCCTTCCTGCTGCTTCTCCCCTCCAGCCCCTCAGTCTGGGTAAACCATGCAGGGAAATAGCCTCTCTTCTTCCAAAGACTGTAGTTCTCTGACCCTCAGCTATGACTCTTTGGTAGTGATGAGGTACTCCCTGCTCAGGTAACCTTACTCAGAGTCCAGACAAAGTCACCAGGCTCTAAGGTTGCTTTTTCTATCTCTACAATTGTCAGTCAAAGGGCCCAGAGGTCTACAGTCAGTAAACTCCCCCTACCAACACACACACCCCGACACACACACAATATTTTCTACTATACCACCCAGAAATGGGCCCTCTGCCATAATCATGTCTTTCTTCTGTTCTGGATCATAACTGGACATACCAAAAGTTACCCCAGGGAGGAAGAAGGAGTTTAGAGCCTATGGTAGTCCTCTACTTGCTGTGGCATCTTCTGAGAAGCAAATTCCCAAACACACATGCCTGTACTTGGTCCTCCAGGGCCAGTGAAGCTTCCAGGACAACTTTCCCAAAACCCTGTCCTACTCATACAACCAATAAAGCTACGTGATGAAAGGAGAAAAGCTCTGGACTTTCTCCAGGAGAAAAGAGAAAAGACTTACTCTGGCAGATGTAGGTCTGAATCCCAGCTTGACAAAAGCCATAATATCCATTGGGCGTAGGCGTCCACATCTTCAGAAGAGCAATGTTACTTTCACAGGCTGTGGCGGGGATGAGTAGAGACTCCGGATGTAGAGCACTTTGCACTGGGCTTGACACTGAGGCTTCGGATGCAGGGAACATGTTGCAATATGATGGCTAATGACCAGTGAAGGGCCTCCAAGGCCACTGTATGAATACATGAAACCATGCTTTTCATGGACATGCCCATGGCTGTGGGCTGTGAGCCCCCCACCAATTATTCGGTGCCTAGGATCTTATCTATCTTAGGAAACCACCAAAGGTCAGAGTCCAGCAATGTAAAGCATAAGACCGATGGTAAAATACCCTGACTACAGGACCTTCCTTCCCTATTCAACTCCTAAAACTTGAGTGAGCAAACCTAAGAATATAGCACATAGTCCCTGGTATTCCAAGAGGCATTTTGGGCTTGTCCTGAACACAAGGCACCTGCTCACCGCTTCCAGGAAAAGTGCATTTGCTTTTCTCCAGGAATTAAAGCCCATGAGGCCGTTAAACATGCAGTCATATGTAATGGTGACAGACAACGTGCAATCCAGGACAATGCATTCACAGGGCCCCTTCAGAAAGCACAGGCCCTTCCATGACTCTTGCACAGACTTGTCAAGGACACTCAGAGGTCATACCTAGGGCCCAGAAGTAAAGCACAGCAAAAAAGAGATACAAGCATGGATTCCTCTGGGTAGAGAGACTGACAAACCTCATTCCCTAAGCCCAGCCCACCACCTGGACTTGCCGCTCTCCATGTGCTGTGAACGGGATGTGGGACAGCTGCCGGATACTGGTGTTCTCACACACGTGCCCTTCTTCTGTCGACCGTGACTCAGGACAGCCCTGAGACATGCGGCCCATCCTGTTTTCCTTTGTAGCCCTGCTCTCTCTGGGTGTCTTGGAGGCCCCTCGCCCAGGGCCCTGCAGCCCCTTGCAAGCCTGACCAAAACATTCACTTCCAACCAAGAATGGGTTTGCACATCCTTTGGAAAGGCCAAGTATTGCATGAAGCCACAGAGTCAAAGCTGAGAGTGACAAGGTCATTCAAGGGCATGGACAGGAACTGTGGGACATATGGGCCCATTTGGACAACTCAGCCAGGCAATGAGCAAATCCTGACTGATGGTGTCCTGTGGAGCCTCAGCCCCTTCCTATCAGCCTGCAAGGGAGTTGGCTCCTCCTTTTCCACTCCTGGTGAGGCTGCAAATGCCAGCCCCCATCTGGACAGGAGACACGCCTCAGTTAGCACCCAGGTTAGAAGAGGCCGTGAGCAGCTCCTCTCTGGCCTGCTGAGGCGCCCTCAGACGGGGCCCCGGTTTACAGAGCGGCATCTGGTCCCCTCTCATCACTCACTGCTAGCTCACAGCCTCAGGATCCGCATCCACTAGCCTGGAAAACTCCAATTACACAGCTGGTGGCCCTGTCAAGAGATGGAAGCATCTTCTCTGGTTTCCCCTCCAGTCCAGCCTTCCTCAGCCAAGCCCCCTCCCCCATCCCGTAACGCCACCTACACACAGTAACCAAGGATCGTTCTAAAGCAAAGTGCTGATACCTCCACCGGCCTGCGTCAAAAGCCGCCATTTGTTTTGTCAATCTTCAGAGTAATATGCAAACCCCATGGTTCAAAGTACAATGCACTTCATGACCTGCCCTCACCACACTTTCCAGCTGTCTCCTGCCATTTCCTCCCTTCCTGTCCACGTGCTGGCTTTCAGGCAGAATTTCCTCCAACCCCATAAGAATATCACTTTTTCTACCTCTGTCTGTACTTCTGTCTCTGTCTCTGTCTCTATCCTCTATCCTTGTGCAAACCCTTTCGTTTGAATAGGACCCACTCTCCAGCACCACCCCATCATCCTCTTGCTCAGCAGGACTCCTTCAAGGTTGAAAGTAAATGTCAATTCCTCCTAGAAGCTGCCTACCTGCTCCTAACACTAAGTGATGTACCCTCCTTTGCATTTCCAAAGCACCCCATACTTGTCATAGATGATCGTGCTATGTATACTATATATACTCTGTACTTGTTAATGATTTATCTGTATCATTTATCATCCCCACACACTCACAACTTGCATACTAGATGTTGGGCTCCTTGGAAGCCAGACTCTCCTATCCCCCATTACAGGCATATCCCTCAATGCACCATAGTGCTTAACACCTAAGCGTGTGGTCTATAAGGATCTACTGAATAAGTGAGTGATAGAAAAGTTTATCAGGGTGCCTGGATGGCTTAGTCCACTGAGCATCTGATTTCACCTCAGGTGATGACCTCACAGCTCATGAGTTCAAGCCCTGCATCGGGCTCTGTGCTGACAGCTTGGAGCCTGAAGCTTGCTTCAGATTCTGGATCTTCATCTTTCTCTGCCCCTCCCCAACTTGTCCTTTCTCTCCCTCCCTCCCTCCCTCTCTCTCTCTCTCTCTCTCTCAAAAATAAAGAAATAAACTTTAAAAAAAAAAAAGTGACTCAGCTTCAAAAGTGAATACAGGACTTTCTTATAACTAAGGTAAATTTTGGATAAAGAAATGATCTAATAAAGCATCCAATTCAACATTCTTTTTTTAAAGATAAGGGAATGGAGCCCGCAGAGGTCAAGAGACTACTTGACTGACAATGAGGATCCCAGCTTGAGTAAACCTAGATCCTTAAATTCACCAGCAAGAGCTCAAAATCACCAAAAATGTCAAGAATCCACCATGAAGGGAATAAGTTCTTCTTTGGGGCATGGTCCTTAAGACTCTGGCCTCAAATTAGACTAACAATCAGTTCCATGCTCACAGGGTTCCCTCCAGAGGAAGCCCCATTTTTAGACTCCTCTGCTGGGTATATCACATAAGGTAGAGACCCGCTCTAAAGATTTCACATTATTCTTTCAATGTTTTTCTCCATCTGTGTTGAAAGAATGGGCATGGACAACCAGCACCAAGCCATCGGAGTCCCCTCAACCCCCCTTTCTGGTTCAGCATAATAAAGAGCAAGGAGAGAAATGTTGGGCTCAGTCCTCTAAGTTCTGGTGCTGATCTATTGAGTAACGTATGACAAGTTGATATATAATACTATTATCTGTGGAACAATAACTGGCATAAATTCATAATACCACATTTGCTTCCTGTGCAGATTTATCTTAATGGTATATTATAATCCAAATTGCTGTGTTTGATAAAATTGAATGGATTGAATATCTTACAAATATTCCTTTGGCAAGCTGTACCCAGCTCCTGGCCCCTTCCCAAGCTGCAGGGACATGCAAGCAGAGGGAAGTCAGGGCTGTTGGGCTGGACAGCCAGGGACGCCTGATTGTTTAGCACCAGTGGGTTGTGGGGCCCCCCAGCAATCAGTGTTGTTCTATTGCCCTTTGAGTTCAGTAGGAAGCCTTGAGTGATTTCCCTTAATAATGTGACCCAAGATCCCAGCTCTTATCCTGGCCTTTGGCTTGGACAAGAATGAGAGTTAAAATTAATCATTAATTAAAATTTTTTTTAATGTTTATTTATTTTTGAGAGAGGGAGACAGACAGAGCATGAGCCAGAGAGGGGCAGAGAGAGAGGGAGACGCAGAATCGGAAGCAGGCTCCAGGCTCTGAGCTGTCAGCACAGAGCCCGACGTGGGGCTCGAACTCACAAACCATGAGATGATGACGTGAGCCGAAGTCAGAACACTCAACTGACTGAGCCACTCAGGTGCCCCATCATCAATTTTTTAAAAACATAAGTTACACTGCTCAAAAACATCTCTCTGAGGCTTTTCCCGAGTTCTAAAAGAAGCTGGTCCACTCCCTGACAGAGGCTCTCCTGCCTCCACGGTGAGGGCGACAGTACAGTTCCTTGGGGCCCCGTGTGAAGCAAGCAAAACGTTCTTCACCTTCCACCATCTAATCAGCCACGGTCACCCAGAAGACAGCTTCCCTCAGGAGAGAGCAATGCTGGAAACGCTTCGATGTGTCCTACCGGCCGCATAGGAAGGAACAGAGCGACTTTGCCTCTAGAAATATCCTGAAAACACCAGATGTGTGACCTGGTAATATCATATTCAAGGAAAACTCTATTTAGAGACAGGATCTGTAGCCAACTCATCAGTGATATAAATGTATTTTATCGAGTAAACAACAGAAATGTTGCTCTCTGGGGAAAAAAAATCATAAATAAAGAAATAAATAAGTCTGATGTGAGGCGAAAAAAACATAACCAATGGTTCCAGACTCTTCTCCTTTATCTAAATCAACTGTTCCACATGCTCTCATAGATGACCTTCAACTAACTCCTTTTGAAAAATGGCTTTAAACTAGAGGAATGGCATACTCTTAAAATCTAAAATAGGATTCAATTGCAAATGATGAAATTCCTAATTAACCATAGATACCCTCCACCAATTCCTGGTTGGGAGGTCACCTGATCACATGGGTCTACCAGGGCCTGCTCTCAGAAAGGCACTGAGTCCTCTCTCTAGCCTTTTTGGAGTCTAGCTCTGCCCTGAGGAAGCTCTTTCCATACAGCCCTCCAACCAATGGCCTTGGACGGACAAAAGCCACACTGGTTTTCTGGTTCTATGAACATGACTTTCTCCAGGGTCGCCTTTATTGTATCAAGCAAACACACTCGCCTTCTGAAATGCTTTTTCAAAAAATCGAAATGAGGATCCCCAGAAGACCAGTACATCCTCACTTAAAACACTGCAGATGTCATCTCTCCTTAAAGGAGTTTTCCCCACGCAACAGAAAACAAAAGTTTCTTTCATCCTGACTCCCAACTCTGTTCCTATTTGTTTGATATGGAGGAGGATTTTGAGAAATTGCCAGCAAGGGACTTCTAAAAGCTATAGTGTTTGCTTCCAAGCTGGCCTGTTCTGTGACAGAAATAGTGTCTTGTTCCCCTTTGTACACCACGCCTATGACACAATTCCAGAGCCTTTGTCCTTGCCCAATGAATGCAACTGAATGTTGACTGAATGACTGTTCTTAATAGGACACTGGATAGCCAGAGATCTCCACAATGTTTGGATAAGCGAGTTGCCATTCACCCCAAACTCCTGCCCAAAGGATGAACTGCATTTACAATAGTGTGGCTTCTATGTGAGTTCAAGTGACAAGAAGTTATTTCACTATTTGGATCCGACTCCCTTGCCCTGGAAAATCTGAGTGCCTATGCTGAACTGAAAGCAACCTCCCTGAAATATACCATTGATTTGATACAAATTAGACTTGAAATCCACATCTTGAAGGCTCTGCATTCTAGCAGTGGAATACCGCCTTCCTTAGTCTACTCTAAGAACTTGGGCCTGGTAAATGAACTTTGGGAAGGGTAAGCAGGTAATAGGTTGATCTTTACATAAACCTCCCCATCCTTGGGAGGAACAAAATGAAACTGAAAGAAACCTTCTTTTACTAAGGCCAGAGAGTCACCTATGTTTCAAAGGTTCTGCGAAAGAACATTCTTCTTCATTCTTAATCTTTTTTAATTTATTTATTTATTTATTTATTTATTTATTTATTTATTTATTTTTGAGAGAGACAGGAAGAGAGAAAGACAGACAGAGAGAGAATGAGCAGGGAAGGGGCAGAGAGAGAGAGAGAAACAAAGAATTTGAACCAGGCACCCAACACAAGGGCTCAAACTCATGAGCCAGGAGATCATGACCTGAGCTGAAGTCAGATGCTTAACTGGCTGGGCCACCCAGGCACCCCTCATTCTGAATCTTAATGTGGCTAAAGTCTTACCAAGTTGTTTAAAAACATTTGGCCATTCATTCATTCTCAATAATCTTTTATCTGTTCAGTAAATGGCAGTCACTGTATTGGACATATAGAAATTGAAGATATAGTTGAGGTTCTCAAGAAACTGGCATTCTAATTTTAAAGAAGGAAACCAATAAATATAGCACTTTGTCATAAATACTCTGGTGTCTATAGACACAAAGGTCTAGGGAAATTTAACATGAGAAATCCTTACATCAGTCAACAAAGATTATGGATGTCTTCTCAGAATTGGAAACGCTTGACTTGATTCCCTGGATGACAGAGTAAAACTTAGCCAGTCAAAGAAAAGGAAGGGTATTTGAAGCAAAAGGATTAACTGGCATAATGCTATGGGGAATACAGAGACTAAAAAATGTTCAGGCTTACAAATGGCTTAACATATTTGGAATACGGGTTGAAATAAGGGATTGACAAACAGGTGAAACTGGATGTATACACGAGGGCCAAATCACAAAAGATTAATAATCATGTAAGGAGGTTAGTCTTTATCCTTCAGAAGAGAGAGTCAGTGAAAAGTTTGGGGATGGGAAACAGTATATGATATTTGCATTTTGGAAAGATCACTCTAGTTCTATGGCAGAAAGTAGATAGAAGGGAACAAGAGTAAGTCAAGGAGAAATAAGGAGCTTGTCGGGATGATCTAAGATGGAAGGAAGGGCGCCGGAGCAGGAATAGAGAGGAGATGACTGATCTGAAACCCACCAAGGACGCAGAATCAGTAGCATGCAGTGGCCCTTTGGACAATGGCCGAACAGAAGAAGTTAAGTCTAGAATGGTTCCAAGGTTTCTAGCTCCTGTGACCAGGTGGAGAGAGGTACCTTCCCACAGCTGCTTTTCTCAGGGTTGTATGGGGACCACGAACACCAGAATCACTAGAGCTGTTTGCAAACAGTGTCGGTTCCTCACCCCGTCCTGGATATTTTAATGAGTCACAATTTATGCATGATGAAGTTAGAAACACGCTCCAAAAAAGTAAGACATGCTGAAAGCCAAGCTGGTGAGATAGTAAGGAAGGTGATGAGCTTCGTTTAAAGCCTGTTGTTTTGGGGAAGCCAGGGGAACACCACAGGAATGGGTTTAATAAGCAGCAAATACAGGGCTCTGGCGCAGGGAAAAGAAAAGGCCGGAGGCTGTTTTCTTTAAGAGTCAACAGCTTTTAAATGCTCGCTAAAGATATGGGTGGTTATTACACAAAAACATCCTGGAGGGCACAGAAAGGAAGCCATAGGACAAGGCGCAAGAGGAACCCTGGGAGCAGCGAGCTCTAAGATGCTGCCAGGGGAAGAGCAGCCCAGGAGGAAGCAGGGCAGCTAGAGCAGGAAAGCACTGGGTTCGGCCCCAGCGGCTACTGAAGTGGCAGAGATGAAACCTCGGTGAGCACGGCCTTTCTAATGATTCTAATCCATTATGTCTCCAGGGAAGGGAAAGAGAGTGGGACAAATGGCTACCACTGAAGTCTGTCCATAATGCCTTATCATGACTTGTTCGGGCTAGTCTCTACCTAAGTCCCCCCAAAAACAAGACAGCTTTGGTCACTACAAAAAAATAAATAAATAAAAAGGAAAGCACGGGAGCCATTGGTATAGCTGCACGCAAGCATCATGGTCCCCTGTTAGATCCCAATTTAGCCCCAGCATGTGGGGCTGAGTGATGGAAACCGCAGTAATCAAACCTGCCCACGTGTGCTCTGCGGCAGCACAGCATCAGAGTCGTCGCTGGGCTGTGGACTCCAGAAGACACAGGCCAGCCTCTAACTGCATTAAGAATAAACAGTGACAAGACGTTCTTCAAAGGCAGGCATTAGGAACAAGCCCTTCAAATCCATTCCAGGCCACTTCTCCACTTCAGGGTAGACAATGTGGCCCCGAATGGCAGCCCAGTGACAGGCATAGAGGAGATTTCATTGTTTTCCTAGACTTCAAATGCATTCATTTCAAACCCTTGAAACCTTCAAACTACCCCATCTATGGACACTTCAAACAGCAGCCCTAGCACAGCAGAGTTACCATCATCCAACACTGTTTTTTCCCCTCATAATCAACAAAATTCACTGTATTTGAAGATTCAGTGGATTCCCCTATCAGACCACTTAACCATAAGTGGTCCCCCCGATACCCATCCCTGCAAAACAACTTATTTACAGCTATCAGAACGCCTAATGGTATTCCTAAACCATCATTTGTGGAAGCGCTTCTAAAGTTTCTATTTGGTCAAACAAGTTTTCAGGGCTTTTCCCAGTATTCCCCCTATAGAACAGGAGACAGCCAATCGGCATAGCTACCCAGAGACTACAGTCATGCAGGGTTGTCAGCAAGTCTAGTACCTTGGCTAATATTCATTCATCAAAGGTCAGATAGGTGGAAGGCTAACCTGTGTTAATGATTCTGATCCCAACCTATTTGATGGTTTATCAAGCAGTGTATGCAAGTCTCCCAGAATTCTCTTTCTGTGTCTCAGTTTCCTCATCTATAAAACAGGGATAATAACTTTACCTATATTGTATGCTTGTTGAGACAGTTAAATGAGCTAGTCTCTATAAACACACAGTAAGGGCTCTGTAAGGTTGGCTCTTATTATTTTCATTGTCGAAATCAACAAAGCACCATTTTAATCAGCACTTCATGTGGGTTAAAAAAAATTCAAGAAGAAAATCCTCATCATGAACAAGTCCTTTTCATTTTATTATTATTATTATTAAAAGCTCTTAAAAATATGCTCCAAAATCCAAATGCAACCTATTTAACAAAGATAGTAGAGTTTGTCTCTTCAGCAATAGTTAAGTTTTAGCCTCTATAGATGACACATGATTCTTTGGGTTAGGGTAGTATGTTGCAGAAAAGAGTAAAGGCTTTTACATAAATAGAAGTTCTGGGTCCCTTAATTTCCAGCTCTAAAACACTGAGAAAGCTCCTTAAAGTCCTTAAATCTGAGCCCCATGTCCCCATTCAGGGAAAGGAGACCATATTGCTAACTGGGAAGGATTTGTGGAAGGATGAAAACTGAGATAATATAACACGTTCCAATTAACATATTTCTCTTGCCCTCTCAGTAGCAACACCAAAGCTTGTCACCGAGTTTGTCACTTCTGGAACATTTGTCTAAAATCAAGAGCTAAGGCCTGGCAATAGTTAACTATGGCCCTGACCTATCAATAAAACCGCGATTTTTCTTCTTTCCTAATACTAATTGCACTTAAATCTTGAAAATTCAAGCAGTGCCCTGTCACACACCACCTCAGGAAGAAACAACAACAACAACCCTGAGCAGACCTCACCCAAGATTGTACTGAATGAAGACTCAGCATTTGTACTAGGCCAAGTACTCAAGTCAAATATCCTCAGGAATCATCCATGTAATAGAAATAAGAGAAATAGTTTGTGTAGAACAATCAGGGAAGGTGAGGACGGTGGCAAATTAAAAAGTATCTGTCCTCTCTAAGAAAAATTTTTTTAATGTTTTATTTATTCTTCAGAGAGAGAGAGACAGCATGAGCAGGGGAAGGTTAGAGAGAGAGGGAGACACAGAATCTGAAGACAGGCTCTAGCCTCTGAGCTGTTCAGCACAGATCCTGATGCGGGGCTTGAACCCACAAAATGTGAGATCTTGACATGAGCCGAAGTCAGACGCTTAACCAACTGAGCCACCCAGGCGCCCAGTATCTGCCCTCTCTAAATGAGCAATGGCAACAGTGGGGTTGACCCAAACTGTCCCTATGCGCGAACGCAAGCCCAGTGTTTCCAGAACTTAGCGTATGAAGAAAGGCCAGAAATCACATTTGTGTGTGAAATATTCTGAATTCTAAATATGAGCATGAAGTTCTACTGAAAACAGATCAACAACCTGGGCCAAATAAAAATCCTCTGTGCCAAATTCAGTCCATCAGGTTACAACTTCTGATTTATAAATCATCATTATGATGACCATATGGCCACCCCTGGCAGAGCCCCAAAAGTGGCCACTAATGTGAACTCTTTCTTTCTTACCATCCATAACTAGCCTTGTTCTTCTTCACTTCGTATTCAAACAAGACTAGCAAGACAATGTTAAAGGAAACTTGGAAATGACGTTTCAAAGAAATAAACTTGCCTGGGCCAATCTCCAGGCAATTTTGTTTGTTTGTGTATGGTTGTTTGGGTTTTTTTTTTAAATCCAAGATCTCTTCAAAGGCTTTCTTGGGAAAGTCCTGACTCCTCTGGTATTGAGAGGTCTGTCTTCTGAGGCGGTGTTAAAGGACAAAAGAGGCAGGCCTGTCTCCCTTCAGGAGCATCCCTCCCCCATCTGCCAGCTGACCTTGACAGAAAGGGGGGTGGCAAGCGGCTGGCTCTCAAGCCCACTGACATTTGGAAACACAGGTGCAGCCCGCAGCCCTGGCAGGATCCGGCCAGGCCCTCCTGTGACAAGCCCGGGCCTGATGGGGAGAATCCCCTGACAGTCTGAACAGGAGGCTGAATCTGTCACTGTCTGGCCCGAGCGACTGTCTGCGTCAAGTGCTGACACCGGATGCCTGAATAGGGGCTCAGTCAAGCGGGCATTTGTTACAGAAAGCTCCCCCAACTCATATTTCATAGTGATCAGAGGCGCTGAGGCGGAGACCCGGAGCGGCTCATCAGTACAGTATTAGCCATGGTGGTTATCACTCGGGGACAGCTGGGCCGAAGCCAGAGAAGCCCTCTTCGGAGACGACAAATGTTCACTGCCCGCGGGGGCGGTGGAGACAGGCCACCAGGCTTCACTCCACACACAGCCCCCACCCCCAACTCCCCACACACCCGAGCGTGGCCCTGCAACACCCCCGTGAGGCTCTGAAAGGAAAGAGCAGGAAGAGGCTGTACTGGACGGGGAGGAAAGCGCGCGCTCAGAGGGAACAGAGCTGGGGCAGAGCCCTGCGTCTGGTCACCTGAGACCCAGGCCGTGGCCTGTCCTTTCCAAGGCCTACCCCCAGTTCAGGCAATGAGAGCCCTTCGGGACTTCTTCTAAAGAAAAGAGTTTCTTTTCTTATCTTTTTTTTTTCAATTTTATGCTTTTTCTAATGTAAATTCAGGTTAGTTAATACACAGTGTAGTATTGGTTTCAAGAGTAGAACTCAGTGACTCATCAATTCCATACAACGCCCAGTGCTCACCCCCATAAGTGCCCTCCTCAGTGTCCATTCCCCAGTTAGCCCATCCCCCACCCACGTCCCTCCATCAATCCTCAGCCTGCTCGGTATTTAAGAGTCTCTTATGATCTGTCTGTTTTTTATCATATTTTATGTTTCCTTCCCTGCCTCCAGTTGTGTTTCTTAAATTCCACATATGAGTGAAATCATATGCTATTTGTCTTTCTCTAACTGACTTATTTCGCTTAGCGTAGTACACTCTAGTTCCATCTACGTTGTCATAAATGGCAAGATTTCATTTTTTTTGATCGCTGGGTAATATTCCATTGTGTGTGTGTGTGTGTGTGTGTGTGTGTGTGTGTGTGTATACCACATTTTCTTTATCCATTCATCAGTCAATGGACACTTGGGTTCTTTCCATAATTTGACCATTGTTGAAAGTACTACTATCAACATTGGGGTGCATGTGCCCCTTCAAATCAGCACTCCTGCATCCAGTGCAACTGCTAGGTTATAGGGTAGTTTTCTTTTTAATTTTTTGAGGAACCTCCATTCTGTTTTCCAGAGTGGCTGGCCCAGTTCACATTCCCACCCAATATCACACATCATCATAGAAATACAAGTCAAAACCACAGTGAGGCTAAAATGAACAACTCCGGAAATAACAAGTTCTTTCTTTCATCAGGGGTGCTCCACAGTGCTTGTTCTGCATTCAGTCTGACGGATGGGAAGACAAAGGAAAGAGGCAGAGGAAATGCAATCAAATGTAGTTCTTGCCTCAGGAGTCTCACCAAGAAATGAGTTCCCGCCCCACGTCCTTCCCATTGTACTGGCCTGGCAATCCAGGGTGGTGATTATTTCCAAGTGTCTCAACAATTAACTAAGATGGCCTCCCCTCTCCACTCCAAAACCCATTCTGCCTTGTTAGTGATGTGCTTCCTCTGGAAAACTTGAGAACCAAGTTTAAATAGCTAGGGATTTACCCAAAGGATATAGAAGTGCTGATGCATAGGAGCACATGTGCCCCAGTGTTCATAGCAGCACTGTCAACAATAGCCAAATCATGGAAAGAGCCTAAATGTCCATCACCTGATGAGTGGATTAAGAAGATGTGGTGTGTATACACACACACACACACACACACACACACACACACAATGGAATACTACATGGCAATGAGAAAGAATGAAATCTGGCCATTTGTAGCAACATGGGGGGACCTCGAGGGTGTCATGCTAAGCAAAAAAAGTCAGGCGGAGAAGGACAGATACCATATGTTTGCACTCATAGGTCTAACAGGAAAACAGGAGAAACCTAATGGAGGACCATGGGGAGGGGAAGGGGGAAAGAGAGCTGGGGAGAGAGAGGGACACAAACCATGAGAGACTATTGAATACTGAAAACGAACTGAGGGCTGAAGGGGGAGGGGGAAAGGGGAAGGGGGTGATGGTAATGGTGGGGGGCACTTGTGGGGAGAAGCACTGGGTGTTATATGGAAACCAATTTGACAATAAACTATTATAAAAAAATAAACATTAAAAAAATTTTTTAATAAATAAATAACAACCAAAAGATGGAACCTTTCCCAGAGCAGCCACGACTCTTCTGAATTCAGAAGCCAGAGGCTCTGGCATGACTACCAGTTATACAATTACCAACTGGCCAAGAGACAGGGTGAGACCATCACTAGACACTCACCAGCGTCCAGGTGTCTCTCTCAACCACTATGGAGACAGTGATCCCATTAAGAAGAACCACTTAACTGTACTGGACACGTAGCACGCAGTAAGTCGTCTGCTAAGCATTCGCATGGGCATTACTGAACCCTCACAACCACCAGTGAGACAGGAATGTTATCACCGCAGTGTTACAGGAAAGGAAACCGAGTCCAGGAGGCTTAAAAAAAAAAAAAACTATTAAAGCCACACAACTTGGAAAAGGCAGAGTGAGGATTACAAATAATGCCTAACACACAGCCCTAAAAATATTTATTTATTAGAGTTGTTAAGAGGTAGAGTAGTAAAAGAACTCAATTTAGAGTTAGATCACCTTGCTTTAGTCTTAATAATGTATACAACGGCTACTAATTAATAAGGGAAAAGATGACTACTCCAAGAAAAAGAAGAGCAAAAAATAGAAAATTCACATTATATTTTGAAAAGTGTCTGAAAAAAAAACACATATAGAATTTCAGTAGCATTCCGATACTTGAAATGTACAATGACATGATATGCTATCTTTTGCCTATCAGACTGACAAATACCTGTTAAAATTGCACTGCTGAGTGTGGGTTAAGAGTGTACTTATCAGTCACAACGAGAAAAAGTGTTGATTTATGTAACATTTCGGGGGAGCAACCTGATAATATATGTTGAAGTCTTGAGAGTGGTTTATAACATCTCTGGGAGTTTTAAAACATGGCTATAAATTCCCTGACACTCCTTCCATGAAGATGTGGGGGTCCATAGCCTTTTCCCTTTGAAATGGGACGGGATTGTGACTGCTTTAACCAGTAGAGTACAACAAAAGTGACACCAAGAGACCTTCAAGGCTAGTTCATAAAGCTCATATACATCCACCGTGTGCCACTGAAATACTCGTAGGGTTCTGAGACAAGTCGTAAAAAAGTACCTTCACAAAGAGATCACCAGGCTGGAGAAGCCACATGTAGGGACGGAAGTCAACAGTGTCAGCTATGCCCAGCCTTGAAACGTGTTCGCTGAAATCCCAGACGTCATAAAGCAGACAACAGCCATCCCTGCAGGTCCTGACCGAGTTCCTAACCTACAGCACCCATGAGCGCAGTAAAATGGCGGCTGTGTGTTGTGGCTAAGCTTGGGGTTGGTTTGTTCCACAGCATCAGATAACTGGACAAACCGCTAACACTGTCGCTGTTCTTCTGATATCTGTTCTAAGGGGACAATTAAAACTGTGCACAAGAATTAGACAAAAGCTGTTTCAAACAGGGGGGAAGAGGAAACATACATTTGAACAATAAGGGCTTTCTTCATCCACGTAATGAAATGTGGCCATTTAAATCAGGTTTTGGAAAACTATTTAATAATATGAAAATCCCTTCCGAACATATTTTTAAGGGGGACTTTTAAAAGAACATGGAAAGAAGTTCATTTTTGTGGGAAAAACTACAACAATGAAATATATAGATGTGTATACACACACACACACATATATATATATGCATTAAAATTGGATGAAAATACTCCAAAATTTAAATAGTGGTTCTTTCTGAGTTGTGATATTATGAATTATTTTTCTTTTCTTCTTGATGATTTTCTGTATTTTTTAAATTGCCTAAAATTCATAAAAGTAGTAGGCAATGTGCTAAGGCATGGCAGAACCTCATTAAATCTATTTAACTTTTAAAAAATCTTATCGAAGGGGCACCTGGGTGGCTCAGTCAGTTAAGCATCCAACTTTGGCTCAGGTTATGATCTGACAGTTTGTGAGTTTGAGCCCCGTGTCTGGCTCTGTGCTGACAGCTCAGAGCCTGGACCCTGATTTGGATTTTGTGTCTCCCTCTCTGTGCCCCTCCCTCACATGCTCACTCGCTCTCTTTCTCTCTCTCTCTCTCTCTAAAAAATGAATAAGCACTTAATTTTTTTTAATATTATCAAAGGCCTAGGTTCAAATTTCAGCAATTTCTATCTTATTGTCTTTGCAAAAATTCTGAACTCTAAGTTCCTCATCTATAAAACCAAGAAAACATCCACCTCAAACTATTTTTATGAGGTTCAACCATAAAATAAGTAAGTTCCTAGGACAGACCCACGTACCTTGTAGACATTCAATAAATGCCTATATCAGCTAAATGATAAGAATTTGTACAACTTGCACACACAACGGGAATGTACATTTGAAATAAATATCTGCAGCTTCTAAGTGAATAACCAACACAAAGGTTTGGCTGCGGTTTTTACCGCGCATCTACAACAAGTAAGATTTGGCAAAACCAGAAACCGTTCTGCCTCTTGCTGCTACACGCTGACATTATTATTACTCTTGGTGACAGACAAGCACCAAACTTTCCTGCTATTTCAAGTAAATGATAAATAAATACTTGGGATAAAACGAAGAGGTTGAACAGTAGTTCATTTTCCTCTCTGGATATGGAAGCACTGTTGTTTATGAATTGTCCCCAGGGTAACTATAAAGAAAGTCTTAGAACCAGCGCCTTCCAGGGAGCTAAAAGGAACGCCTTCTCTTGTCTTCTTCGTTTATCTCCTCCTCCCCAGTCCCATGGCACACTGTTGTGACTTTGTTAACATCTGTCAAGTAGAGCCCCAGGGTGTTGGATGGCGAGCCAAGGTTCAATGAAAGACCACAGCCAAAGTAAAATCGAGAAGATTATTGGGGCACTGGGTGGCTCAGTCAATTAAGAGTCTGACTCTTGATTTCAGCTCAGGTCATGATCTCAAGACATCAAACAGAGGCTTGCTTGGGATTCTCTCCCCCTCTCTCTTTCTGCCTGCCCCTTGCTCACTTGCTCTCTCTTTCTCAAAATAAATAAACATTAAAAAAAAAATAGAGAAGATTATTACTCACAGGCCCTGGAAGAAGTGCACAGAGCATGCCAGGAGGTGCCACATGGGTAGGTCAAGGCAAGGTGCAGGCAGAGAAAGTGATGGGACCTGGGGCACACGTCTTTATTACGGACCAGGGTCAGAGGGCCAGAGCGTTTGGGATTCCCATACGAAGATCAGATTGGTCAATTCAAAAAGAGCAGAGGTTTGGTAAGCCCCAAGGGGGTCTTATCTAAGGGGCACGAAAGAGGAAAGGCCTGGGAGGCTGTTGTAGGAGCGCTGACATTTGCCTGTGATGCTGCGATCTCAGGATGGCGTAGTGACTGTTCAGGGCCCCCGTGTGCTGCCTGGCCACACGAAACAGATGCCAAGGCTGCAGCGCCAATGGAGTGGTTTAGCTAAATTCTCAACACACATGCACACTCCTGACAAAAGGAATGACAGGAGCGTCCCTCCATCGAGAACCCTTCTGCGCCAGGCACCGGGCTCAGCCTCGGCCTGGATGAGCTCCCTTTTTCCTCACCGTAACGCGAGGATGCAGGCAATGCTATCATCCTGTTTCTTCATGTGAGAAATCAAAAACAAAGAGGAGTTAAGTCACTTGCCCTAGTGAGTCAAACGCCAAAGCACATACCCTATCTCTCATCTCTATACAGATATAGGACTATTCTATCCAAAACTTGTCATGGGAGGAACAGCGTCAGACTACTTTCCATTATTCTTATCACCAGGGTGACACTTGGCCCTGTACCCTAACCCAAGAGCTGCTCATTCGGGAAGGGTTATAAATAGAGAAAAAGAGTAACTTCTCTTCAACCCTGCCTCTCCCTCCACTCCCCTGTGCCACTCTCTTTTGTAGGATCCAAAGCTCCTTGGGCAGGTCCCATTAATCTGCATCCTCCGGGCCTGGTGCACCAGCTTCCCCATCTCAGGACCTTAATAATGATTTGTTCAGCTGAATTAAAGAGGATCTACTCAGATTAGCAGTTCCCACCTAATTCTTGCCTTCCAAGGGTTTTGATTTGGAAGAAACACACAGACCCACAAACACATACAAACATACACACACACACACACACACACACACACACACAAACACACACACACACACAATGTTGAATAAATGCTGATCTGTCTAGTATACAGTGATCTGGGTCTGGAGTTAATGCATTCAGAAGCCTTAATACTTGACCTCAGCACTGAGCAGAGACTGATAAATGACATGCCTTCCTCCCCACCGAGGATTTGAACCAATGAGATTCAAACTGGGAATAAGATAAGAATAAGACAGATAGCATCCAAATACAGGATCCACATTTCACTGATGATAAATTATTATCATTATTAAGCTGACATTGGAGAAATGTGATTTCTATTTGTGGGTCAATAGGCTTCAGGACCCCAAACTCCACATTAAACTTACACAAGCAGATCTAGGAAGTGCTGCACCAAGACTGGACTCCCTTTGGTAGAAGACCGCAGGCACTCTCTGAGCATGCCTTCCCCTAAAGAGAAAAGAAAGAATGGACTGCCCATACTCCTTATCTCTTTATTCACCAATAAAATTAAGCCATTCTCTCCCCTGGGGAGGAGAAAGTGAGGGTAGCCAAAGACCACAGATTCCCGGCCCTCTACCTGCTAAGACTCTTAGGTGAATGAGACCCGGAAAGTCATGACGTAAAGCTCTGGTATGATTGAGGACAGCTGATAGATTTTTAGCATTGGGTTGAGCACTTAATTATTACAAATTAGTTACCCTAGGTAGGGCAGCTGTGTGGCTCCGTCAGTTAAGCATCCGATTCTTGGTTTCAGCTCAGGTTGTGATCTTAAGTTCATGAGATCGAGCCCCGCTTTGGGCTCTGCATAGAGAGAGAGCGGAACCTGCTTCGGATTTTGTGTTTCTTTCTCTCTCTGCCCCCTTCACCTCTCTCTCTCAAAAATAAATAAACATTTAAAAATTATTTAAATTTCTATTGCTCTTTTATCTGTATAATGCACACACTTCCTTAACCTCAACAATTCAAACTTTTCAGTTTTAAGGTTGTGCTGCAAACCCAGAACCAAGAAGCACATCAAGAGAGTCCTCTGAAAAACCAGCCTCACTTCTTATTGCTTAATACAATCCTAAAGTAGGCTGTGAGCTCTTTGAAAATACATTCTTTTATTTTATGATATTCCCTAGAATACTGTGCATATGGTAATTCATTTATAAATGTTTTCCCACAGCGTAGACAAGGAGGGAGAAATAGTGAGCAAAAAAAAAAAAAAAAAAAAGAATCAGAAACAGACAGAACTCACTGGCTATTCAACTTGTAACTCAGGGAGGAAGAAAATATAGGCAGCTCAACTTACAAATAGGTTGCGTTCCAATCACCCATTCCCATGTCAATTTAAGATGCTAGGGAAAGATTCCCCCACAGAAGACCCACAGCATAGATCTTTGGACACAACAATAACTGGAGTTAAGATTCATTGGAGTTTCAGAGGGAAGCTCTAGCATCTCACTTCACAAAGAATACTCTAGTACTTCATTTCTGGACCAAGGATTGGGCATGACATATAAAGAAATGGAGCCCAGATGAAGAGGGAAAGCAGGACTGGGAAGTGGGAGAGAAAGGCAGGGTGTCATGGTTCTGGAGACAGGGGAATAGCCAAGGGTTTTCCTTTCTCCTCCTTCCTTCTACTCTTGCATCTTAGGCCAACTCTCCTGCCCTGAATCATTCCCCCTAGAACAGGTGGGAAGGCAGATGTGGGGTAGAGGGAAAGGAGAGGGGAATGAAAGGGACAGAGCAAGCACTATTAACCCACTAACCAGCCAGCCCTGGTGAGGGAAGTCTTTCTTACGTGAGGTACAGTCACTGAGCAAACAAGACCGAAGTAAACCTATTCAAACCAATTTGGATTCTACCATGTTTGATACTTGATATCAAAACATAAAACCAGCTAGAAGGAGTCAGGCTTCAGTCCCAACGCCATCCTCATCACAGACCACCTGGGAGACCTTGGGAAAGTTACTTAACCTCTGCCAGATACACAGCAATAATTATTTAGTCCATGCCGCACAGAGTTCTAAGCACGTCACATGTACCATCTCATTTGATTCTCCAAAAACTATTCTGAAGAAACAGAGGGCCAAGGAAACTAAGCATCATGGACACCGATGCCACCCAAATCTTGCTTCATAGAAGAACCTGTTGTCCTTCCACTCCTAGTCCCTACCGTATGGGCAGACCTTGACTGAAGTCACGCCCCTTTCAGGGTGGCTCACCTCCGATGACTGACTGATCAGTGGGAGGGGATCCCCGCCCAGCTCAGGATAACTCTACAGGGCCATTCCAGCTCCAGAGCCCTGCTGAATGGCTGTCTGACTTGTCCAACTCTGCTTCTGTCCCCTTTGTCCCTTAGGTGTGGATGGACAACGCTCCTGAATAAACAATCTGCATACTAAACTTATCTCAGAGTCTGCTTCTTGGAAAATCCAGCCTGGGCACTAAGTAACTTGCCCAAGTGCCCAAGGACCCATGCTAGGGATACAAACCCAAGCAGAATGGCACCAATGTCTGAGCTTCTGACTGCTCACCCCACTATCTTGCAGCCTTAGCCATTACTTCAGACCTCTAGCACAGTCTATACACCTCCTCTTGTCTAGGCCTTTTCAGTAAGTAGATGCTTTGGGTCCAGATTTTACCTCTGAACTGCCATGAAGAATTTTAACGGAACAAGGGAGAAGCATGCAGCCTTCTTTTGGGGAGTAGATCTCATAAGAAACTAATACTAAAAAGATCAATTTCTATATAACACACAGGCCAACACAGTTTTTAAGTTAGGATTTCTTTCCACTCCCTTGGTATCCTCAGTTTGAACAGTGAGCTGAAATTCCATAATATAGAAAGCCAAAATTGTCCGATGTTGACTTAAACAACTGTATGTTCCCAAATATAATACCTTGCTTAGACTTTGTTTTCTTTCTGCTTCTGCTGTGGGATTCATAGCCACCTCTTCCACTGTCCCAGTGTTTTCTTTACAAACCTGTCACACTATCTGAATCTAACCTACTTAGGAAGCCAGAGCGCCTGGCTCCTCAGAGCATTTTCTACCTCTCCCATTCCCAACCCCATTACTCTCAATTGGCCCATGTAAAGTCATTTCCAAAAATCATGAGGGGATAAATGGAAACTGACCTTAATCACAGAGAAGAAAGTGGTATCCCCTCCATTTTCTGGCATCTGACTTTCTTTAAGGCTTTCATCTGTCATTAAAAAGTATACCAAGTTCCATGGCTACCAAGGATACCCAGGATAATCTAGCCTGATGCTTTTCATTCCACTTTCTGGTGTGTTGGTAGTCAGGATGGGACGCTACGGCAAACCCATCTCAGATATGCTGCTCTCTGTGAAGTAACAATGTTCAATTGTCATGCTTTGCATTTTTACCTCGCCTCTGATTGTTCTGCTCATGTCAGAGATGTAGCTTTGATGCAGACATTGCACTGGAGAAAAGAGGAAAATAGCAGAAAGGAGGGAGCGGGATTAGTAGCTCAAAAGCTTTGAAAATCTTGATTTCATTGAAATGAAAACATGCCTTATCTACCTTCTTTAGACTTTTCTGATTGTATTAATTCCAGATGAAAAGTAAGTCAGTTGGTGTCATTTTTTTTCCCCCACACTCGTGAAGTTTTTCTACAGGGAGTCTGTAAAGGAAAAACTGTCTTGCTCCTAGTGTTTCTAGGCAAAGCATTGAAGTACAATCCCACTGAAATCAAAGTGACAGCTAGAAGGCACCCATAATCACCAGCTCTCTGAGTTCTTTTAGGACTTGAATACAACTGTCAATTATCAAGGCCTCTTTGTAGACCAGACAAGTAACAATACATGCAAGGTCTAAATCAAACTTACCAAAAAACAAATCACTTACTATCCTTTCACACCTGACAATAGTTTCTAATGGCAGACCCAAGATCCAATGGTAAACTAAGATATTAGGAAATGTCATCAAAGCAACTACAAAATAAAATAGGTTAATAATTATGTTTGATACAAAGTCATATGGCCACAGTTATATTTCCTAAACTAAAATGAACATATATCCAATATATGATCTGAATATAAAAATTACTTCAATAACTCTCTACTGAGTGACTACCATGTGCTAGGCACTGTTCTCAGCACTGCAGATGGAGTTGTGTACAAAACGAACAGGGTGCTGCCCTCATGGCAATTACATTCTAAAAACACTTAGATATAAAATATCAAATTCCATATTCAGAAGTGCTATGGGGAAAATGATCACCATTTAGAGACAATCACTTTTAAAGGTCTTATGGAGGATTTTAAGGATAATGAGTTCTATTGGGCAAGAAAAGAGGGCTTAATAAAATCATTTGGGACTGTCAATTGAACAGAGGACCAGAGAGAGGTAAGAAAAAATGATCAGACAAGGAAAAATTGAGGTAAGTCTCTTCCCTACTAAGCCTCCAAGGCCAAAGTTATTTCTGCCAGGGGGAATGAGAAAAGAATCATATGACTTACAAGCCCTGGGAGGGAGATCTTATAGGATAAAACACCATTGTTAAATATGGTTTTCTGACAACTTGAGAGATGCATCAAGCAGAAATCTGTGATTTTGCTACCTTGATACTTAGTGCTATTTTACTTAAATCTCCTTTTAATGTCTCATCCTTTGCTGTTGGCTGCTGTGGCTTGTAATCACAGTAGAAGTAGGATAGGCAGTTTGGAATACTCTCACTTGGATGATTTATTATTGGGACAAAACAAAGAAAAGGAGAACCAATTTTTCTCTCTTTCTCTGCAAACACATTTGCTAAGCATCTTTACCCATTCTGATGGTTTTATCCATCATCAATGTCTAGTTCCAAATATCTGCATCCAAGTGCATTTTGTAGATGCCACGTGAATGTTTAAAAGTCATCAGGGCCAGCAGTGGACTCATGGTCTTCCCCATGCCCTGAAGACTGCTCCTCTTCATGTATTTTGTATCTCAGTGAAGGGCACCACCATCACGTCCCATGTCACCAACCACTCAAGAAAAACTACAACATGAACATGCAGTCACCTTTAACAACACTTGAGAACCACAGAAAGACAATGCTGAAGGAAATTTTAAAAGACAAAAATAAATGGAAAGACATCCAATGTTCATGGATTGGAAGACTTAAGGTGTCTATACTACCCAGAGTGACCTGTAGATTCAATGGGCAGTCATAAAAAGTTGAGAAAGAGAATAAATTAAAAAAAGAGAGAGAGAATAAATTAGAGGCCATATCATCACAAAAGATCTTTAAAATAAAAACCTTAAAAGGCTTGAAGACTTGACTGGATGAGAGGAAATGAGCAGGAGTGAAAAATGGCTGCTGATCTTGACATGTCAGACTTGCTAGCCCTTCTCTCCTGATGTCTGAGTTTGGGGTGGGTTCAGGTGTGGAAAGAGATTAAGGGAGGACATCTCCACATCTACTTCCTTGCCCCACTCCATTTAAATCCATTCTCTTTAGCCATTCTATTTTTTGCTTTCATTTTAAATGACGTTGAATTTTGTTATCTTCTGAGCTATCACCAACTCTGTTCAACAAAAAGTATAGTTATAGTCTCTGTTCCTAGTTATTTATAAATATATTGAAAAATTCAATCCTCAGAATAGATGTGTTCAACATGTACTTCCTTTCTCTCTACTTCTTAAACTGAAAGCAATGTCCCATCACTAACCACCCAATGAGCTGTTAAACATTCCAGGCTGCAGCTGTTCCACATAATGGGGAGAAGGCCATAAAATGCCTTAAGAGAAAATGTACACTTCAGAATAATATGGAATATGGAGAAAGATGGAAAACTAACTCTTCCTACCCCAAGGGAAGAAGACCTATAAGACTACATTGTGCTTCCAGTAGACAACTGAGCAGGACCCGCACAAATGATTTTGTACTAACAACAAATAGCTCCCCAAGTATTTCCCTCAGTCCATTGAGCAATATGTCCCAAAGCAACCCTGACCTGGAAGGAGAAGGGAGGAGCCCCGAGCCAGGGGACCCTTGAATCTCTGCTTTCATGTAGTGTATTTCTTATAAATGACCTCTGCTGCTTTAGCTTTATATGTGGGCACTCATCCTTTACAAGCAAATACAATTGTGAAGCATTTTCCTCTGTGTATAGTTAGATAATGAATTCTTCCTGTTGCAAAGTGACCTCAAGAGCCCGAGACCTCATTTCATTTCAATTTGTGCCAATGAAACGCTTGACAAATTGCTCTTTTTAGATTCATGTATAACTTTGAATTTTATTCCTGAGCACTGCTGCTCTTCTGACAAGGACAAATCAGGCTGTAGGATTTGTTCCCTATCCTTTGCTGGGCTGGTGATTATAGGACCAGCTGGGTGGGATCAGCGTTGAATATTTCTCTGTGATTCATTCACTTTGAGTACAAGGACTACAAAAATCACAAAGTCCTGGATAGGCTAAAGTCACCAAATGATGATCAAAGCTTACTTTTCAATAAGTAAGCCTCCAAAAAATGCATACACATGAAGAGTGCGGTTCAAGAGTATTCTTTAAATGTTAGTCATTCCTTATTCTCTAATACAAATAATTTCACGTTTCTAGTCAGACCTTTTGTTCTATGAGAGACATAAACCGAATAATGTTTCTGCTGGTGCTCTTGGCAAACACTGAAGCTCTCCTGCTGGAATTCTGTCATTCCTTTTTTGAACACAAGTGATAAACCAAATTTGCACGTTGTTGATCTAAAGCCCAAGTCTTGAACCTGAGCATAATGTAATCACGTTCGGAGACATGCCTGTCCAAACACTACAGTAACTGCACCAGGGCCACTTGGAAGAGCTGTCATTTGCTCATCTCTCCTCAGCCTGAAATTATTTGAGCTTCACCTATTCCCAACTCAAATTATCCTATAATTGCTGTACATATTATAGGGTTTATACCAAAAGTGGCAACTGTACCAACTGGCACCCAGACATCAGGGACACAGAATTAATTGACTGTTACTTTGTCCTCACCTCATATGCTTTAATCATTGTTCACAGGATCATCTAAGGAAATAAAAGTTTGCCTTAAGTCTCAAACTGTATCAAAGGGATCACCTAGCAAGTTCTTCAGCATGAAGTGCTCCTCAAAGTCACAAAGCTCTCCTTTTAAAAACTGCCACGTTGTTGGCTGTCTGGAAAATATACCTGCATAATTTGTTTCTTGCTTTGCAAGAGGAAATACCAAAATTACATAATGACCATCAGGCATTATTTTGAATATTTCTGTCTAAATTATTTTTTTTTAAATACATAAACTTTTTTTTTAAATTTTTTAATGTTTTATTTATTTTTGATACAGAGAGAGACAGAGCATGAGAGGGGGAGGGGCAGAGAGAGAAGGAGACACAGAACAGGAAGCAGGCTCCAGGCTCTGAGCTAGCTGTCAGCACAGAGCCCGACGCGGGGCTCGAACCCACGAACGTGAGATCTGACCTGAGCTGAAGTCGGATGTTTAACCAACTGAGCCACCCAGGCGCCCAGTCTAAATTATTTGAAAATCAAAAGCTACTTCCAAACTTTCCAAAATTGACATGGGGAAAAAAAAAAAAAAAAACCACCTCACTCATGATCCTAAGCTGGTTATGAATTCCTACTGTCTGTCTCCAAACTAAAAATTATTAATGCCTACTTTGTCTTCTTCATAAAAGATTGTTTAAAAATCAAATTATGCAAATAAATAAATAAATAAATAAGGAGTACCTGGGTGGCCCAGTCAGTTAAGCACCCAACCTCATCTCAGGTCATGATCTCACGGTTCGTGGGTTCAAGCCCTGTGTCAGGCTCACCGCTGTCAGCACAGAGCCTGCTTTGTGTCCTCTGTATCCTTCTCTCTCTCCCTCCTCTGCCTGTGCTTGCTCGTTTTCTCTCTCTCTCTCTCTCTCTCTCTCTCAAAATAAGATAAACATTAAAGAAAATTTTTAAAAAAACGAAATTAGGCAGATTGGGGCGGGTTAAACAGGTGATGGGGATTAAGGAATGTACTTGGGATGCGCACTGGGTCTTATATGGAAGTGCTGAATCCCTACACTGCACACCTGACACTAACATTATACTGTATGTTAACTAACGAGAACTTAAATAAAAGCTTTAAAAAAGAATCAAATTTTGAGCCTCTTTTCAAATATAAAAGCTTGAAAATCTCACAAAAATGATCTCTGTAATTGTATGTTTATTACACGTAGTCTTTCAAACCGATGATTGCAGTTTTCAGAGGGCCAGAAATGGCAGGAACAAGGAGCCTGGGGTCAACGATCTTCCACCCTGACACCTTGTGTCCCATGTCCTGTGGCAAATGTGTGGCCTCTCTAAACTTGAACTTCCTCATCTTTAAACATGGGGATCATTGGATTTAATTTCCAACAGTATAGTGGAACAGGTACTGTGAACAGCCTTCCTACTGACCACAAAAAAAATACTGAATAATATATAATAAACACCAAAAAAAAATATTTTTAATTCATCAATGATCCAGCAAGCAAAAAAGGACTCTTCAGAGTAGGAAAAAAAAAAGAAGTGGAAGCTGGAATCCAGAAAGGTGAGCAGAGCTCTGAGGAAGGTGTTCATGCTGAGGTCATCAATTAACCCATGACTGTAACCCTCAGTTTTGAAAGAAAGGAAACAGTCCTAGAGCTGTTTAATGGGAGATAAGTTGGACTCCATGGGCCTATTTAAGAGTAAAATAGAAATAAACACTTCTTTCAGAATGGGACAGAAAAAAACTTAACCTTCTCAACCTGGACATCGGTCTCCTCTGTACCTCGTAACCACCCACCACCTGCATATGCTTCCAGCCTGAGGTCTACCACTACTTTGTGATCAAAAAAACATCAACCTATTCACTTAATTTCCTGCCTAAGTGGTGTCATCAAACATCCACCATAAACAAACACAAATCCTTTTGGATGAATGTGCATTTTCCTCGGACTACAAAAATAAATAACTCCCATCAAGCAACTTTTGGGGGGATATAAGCTCAAAATCCATCAAATAATATAACAAAAACACACAAGAGACAAGAAATCAAAGAAATCAAACCTAAAAAGATCTGAATTAAACGAAATTTATTCAAACAAAGTTAAACTAAAATTATTGAGTTTGGATTAGAAAATAAGGATATTTAATAAATTTAAAGACGAGGCTGCCTAGGTGGCTCAGTTGGTTAAGTGTCCAAATCTTGATCTTGGCTCAAGTCATGATCTCACACATTGATGGGATTAAGCCCCATGTCAGGTTCTGCAGTCTCAGTGTAGAGTCTACATGGGAGTCTCTCTCTCCCTCTCTCTCTGCCTCTTCCTTGCTCATGCAAAGTATCTCTCTCCTTCCCTCCCTCTCTCTCTCTCTCTCTCTTGCTCTCGCTCTCACTCTCTCTCTCCTTCCCTCTATCTCTCAATGAATAAACATTCAAAAATAAATAAAACATGTTTAATAAATTTAAAGCTATAAAAGAGAATACCTAAAATAATGAGAAGAAAGTAAATATAAAATAAGTGAAGCAAATTTGAAAAAATAAAACGTTGAGAATGAAAATTTTAATTCTTTAAATTTTAAAAGCATGCATGAAATCAATGGAAAATTAGACACAGATGAAGAGAGAATCTGCAAACTAGAAGACATATTTGAAGATATTCAAACTGCAGCACAAATAGACAAAATAATCCCAAAAAGTAAATTCGAGGTTAAAAAGCATGGAAGGGAGAATGAAAAAAGTCTACCATATTCTAATAAGATATCTAACAGGATAGAAATAAATAATAAAGGAGATAAAATACATAAAAAGAGAGAATGCCTGAGAGTCTCCCAAAGTAGAAGTAAGATAATAAATGAGGCTCAGGTATTGCAATGAATGCCCAGAAGGATTAGATTTTAAAACCCACATTTAGACATCAGAGGGAAATATGAAGATATTAAAGAGGAATAATATATTGAAACAAGTAAAGAAAATACAGATTATTATTTACAAGGAACCTAGCATCAAAATGATGGCAGATCCTTTAATACCAACAATGAGAGCCAGAAGACAGTAGAACAGTATCTTTAAAATTCTAAAAGAATAGAACTCTAGGGGGCGCCTGGGTGGCTCAGTTGGTGAAGGACCTGACTTTGGCTAAGATCATGGGTTCAAGCCCTACATCAGCCTCTGTGCTGATAGTTCAGAGCCTGGAGCCTGCTTCACATTCTGTGCCTCCCCCATTCTCTCTCTGCCCTTCCCCCATTCATGCTCTGTCTCTCTCTCCCTCAACATTAAACTTAAAAACAATCTTTTTTAAATGAATAGATCTTCAGGGGAGCCTGTGTGGCTCAGTTAGTTAAGAGTCCAAATCTTGATTTTAGCTCAGGTCAGGATCTCACAGTTCATGGGTTCAAGCCCCATGTCAGACCCCAGGCTGAGTGTGGAGTCTGGTTGGGATTCTCTCTCTCTCTCTCTCTCTCTCTCTCTCTCTCTCTCTCTCTCTCCCTCTCTCCCTCTCTCCCTCTCTCCCTCCTTCCCTCTGTCTCCTCCCTCTGTCTCTGTCCCTCCCCTGCTCATATGCTCTGTCTCTCTGTTTCTCAAAATAAACAAATAAAAGCCCAACTAAGATTGTAGAGTAAGTCTCCTTTTAAAAAATCGAGGGTGAAATATAAATATTTACAGACAAACAAAAATCTGAGTTTGGCAATAGAGACCCTCTCTTAAAGGAAATTCTAAAGGATGTACTCCATGCAGAAAGAAAAAACAAAACAGTCAGAAGATTAGAAATTTAAAATGGAATAGTACAAAAAGAACAAGGCACATATGTGGACAAATCTCAAAAACTATATAAAATAACAATATTATCTAAATTGAAAATTAAAAAATGAAATGTAGCCCAACAATGGAGTATAAGTCAGAAGGGAGATAACTGAAACTGGAGTATCTGCAGGTTCATGTATTACTCTGGAGGAGAGAAAAGATACTAATTTTAAGCAACACTAAGCATGCATTTTCCATCCACCTACTAAAACAAATAGGCTGTATAACTGGCAAACTAGACTATGAAGGGGAAAAGTGAAAGAAGGAAAGAGTGAATCCAAAGAAGACAAAAAAGGAAGAAAAAAGAAAAAAAAGAAATACAGAAAAATCAAGGCAAACAGAAAGCATAAAGCAAATTGGTAGAAATAAAGGCAGAGTATCTATTAGCACAAGGCCCTGACCATGATGCCATTGTGTTACTTATCAACAAAAGAGGGCTAAAAGGGGGGGTGCCTGGGCGGCTCAGTTGGTTGAGCGGCCAACTTCAGCTCAGGGCATGATCTCACAATTCATTGGTTCGAGCCCCACATTGGGCTCTGTGCTGATGGCTCAGAGACTGGAGCCTGCTTCTGATTCTGTGTCTCCCTCTCTCTCTGACCCTCCCTCACTCACACTCTGTGTCTCTCACTCTCTCTCTCAAAAACAAACGTTAAAAAAATTTTTTTTAAGTGCTAAAAGGAAAATTTCAAAGGTGTGAAAATTAAAAAACATACTTTTAAATAACATGTAAGTTAAAAATAAATCACAAAATGTTTAAATTATTGTATATCAAAATACTGTGTGTCAAAATATATATGATGAAGCCAAATGGCACTTAAGATGGAATTGTATATCTTCAAGAATTTATATAAGAAAAGAAGAAAAGCTGAAAATTAATAAATTTATAAGCATCTAATTACAGAATTTGGTAAAAGGAACTCCAACCACACACCAAAGAATAGACAGAATAAAAGGTATATGAGATCAAAAATGAACAAAATTTAAAAAAATAATAATAAAATCAACATGGCCAAAGTTGGTGTTTTAGAAAAGACATAAATAAAAGATCTAATGTGATTTGGCATAAAAAAGAGAGAAAAAGCAGAAATAATAGTAACCCAACTAAAAAGGGATATATAACCCCTGGAAAAATTATAAAAGAATACTATAAAAAGTTTCTGCCTACAAATGCGCATCCATAGGTAACATTTAAATTCCTAGGAAAAAATGTAACACACCAAACTCAAAAATATATAGAAAATCTGATTTACCACAAGCATTAAATAAGTCAAATCAATAGGTTAAAATATCCCGAGAGCATTCCATACAACATCCCATATCACAGATCAAGAAGTCCATGTAACAGTTTCACCACTTGCCTGAGGTCAATGTTACAGTAGCTCCTGATACGTAGATGTCTATACGAAGTGTGGGGTTAGTGCTCTGCATATGTTTCATGAGTCTAAGCTGGAAGACATTTCTGCCTTCAACAACGCTCACTGGGAAGATTTTCCAAAACAGAAGATCAGTATGTCCCTGTGGGTACAGGAAAAGAACAAGGATGCCCACCTGGAATCCCCAGACAGGTAACTACGGGGGGACTACACAAAAGAGTTGCCCATGAGCCTTGCCTTCGCTGATCAACTTGGGAAGTTTTTCTCGTACATATTTTTTCTAATTGTGTTCAGTTTAAGGGAGACTGTCTCTGTGGAGACCTATTACTTAAAAGGTGTTTTTGTTTTTAACATTTATTTATCCTTGAGAGATAGACAGAGCATGAGCAGGGGAGGGGCAGAGGGAGAGGGAGACACAGAATCTGAAGCAGGCACCAGACTCAGAGCTGTCAGCACAGAGCCCAACATGGGACTCAAACCCACAAACTGCTAAATCATGACCTGAGCTGACATCAGGCACTTAAACTGACTGAGCCACGCAGGCGCTCCAGTAACCGATTACTATTAAAGAAGTTTCATAAAGGACACTAAATAATATGACCATGAAAAAAATCTTCCAAGAAAACACCAGCTAGATACGTTTACAGCAAAGCTATTTTAAAAATTACATTCTGACATTAACTCTGCCACATAAAGAAAAAGGGAAAAATTCCCAATTCATTTGATGAGTCTAGAAAAAACCTCAATGACAAAAGCAGAAAACAGCACACCTTGTGAATGCTAGGCCAATGTCACTCATAATGACAGATGATAAAAATCTAAAATAAGGATAATAATTAACAAACAAAATCCATCAATGTATACTGATAAGATAATAATGAAAAATTTGAATTTATCACAGAAATTCAAGGTTGGTTTAATACTTAAAAAATTATAATTCATTACATGAGCAGAGTAAAAGTAAAAAAAAAAAAATCATGTTGTTACAAGCTAAATTCCCCAAGAGCAGACATTGCAGCTGAATTTGGGGCGTGGAATGTTTATGAGAATGACACACCTCTAGTCTTTAAAAACAAGAAAGAAGAGGAGGGACCAAGATGGCAAAACAGCATGGAAGTTCATTTTGCATCTCTAGTCCCTGAAATGCGGCCAGATCAAAACTCAACCATCTTGCATACCTAGCAAACTTACCTGAGGATTAACATAACAAACTACACAACCTGAAACACAGAACTCGGCAGATACCCAGTGCGGAGAGGTAAACTGGGGGAGAGAGAAGCTGCAGAGGGCAAGGAGCTGTTTTTGCGTGCGGAGAGAGTGCGGAGATGGGGGACAGGACAGGAAAAGCGGCCCCGCCCCAAAAGCAGATGGAGAGAAAATGGAGTGGAAACAGCTGCAAGGAGCTGAAAAAACGGGGGAAAGGAGAGGGTTTAAATTCCATTAAGACTCTATAAACAGTGGGAGTGCAGAGTCTGAAACTGCAATTGATACCTCATGGTGCCCTTGTGGGAAGGACGAATCCCCAGGAGCAGACGGCGAGGTCTGAGGGTCCTCAGGCTACACAGAGAGAGAGTGGCGGTCCTCCTGCTGGGAGGACATTTGGTAGAGGCTGTGTGGCCTCCCCAGAAGCAAAGGCCCCAGAGGACGCTGGAGAACAGCCACATTCTCTGGTGTTGGAACAAGGACGTTAAGGCTGAAGGCTGGCGCCAGATGTTTGCTGTGATTTGCCATAATCCCTGAAATGCTGCGGCTACACGGTCACGTGAACTTTTTCTGGGGCAGCCGGTGTCTCTGGGTATTGTCAGCAGTGTGGCCTCCTGAATGTTCCTGGGGGGCAGGCCAGCATCCTGCCAATGCTCAGCGAAACCCTCCCACTGAGGGTCAGAATGGGTCAAACCTACAGTCACTCAGAAGCGAGAGGTTGATAGGCACAGCCCTATTTGCAATAAAACTCGAGAGGGAGGTGCCACTTGGTGGCCTGGTGGCTGGGTCAGGGACAGTGTAGAAGTGAGGAGTGGATGGAAGCTAGAGACAAAGGAAGGATGCTTGACCGCCACT
Organism: Mungos mungo; assembly: GCA_004023785.1. Lineage (NCBI taxonomy): Eukaryota > Metazoa > Chordata > Mammalia > Carnivora > Herpestidae > Mungos > Mungos mungo. The sequence continues at coordinate 62,352 of PISW01002781.1, forward strand.
CTGGGAGAACACTGAGCTCTGACACTAGAGACTGGGTAGTTGGGTGATGCCATTTTCACCCTCCCCGCACATGCCCATACACATCTACACTCGCCACAACTATCCACCCCAGGAAGCTAACCAGCGCCATCTAATGGAGAATGGAGCTATTACACTAAGCCCTGCCCAACAGGGCCAACCCCGCTCTTATGAGAAACACAGGTGTCTCCACCTGCTTAGTTTAGGTACTATACAGTGCTTCACAGCTCGACTTCTGGGGGAAACCGGACGTAATTTCAAACATATTTCATTCTGCTTGCTAGTCCATCTATGCATTATTTTTCTTAGTTTCCTGTTCTTGAATATAGAAAGAGAAAAAAATTATTTTTATGTTCCATTTTTATTAAAAATATTTTTATTTTTCTACTATATTTTTTACTTTTTATAAATTTATATTTTCAAATTTCCAAACGTTTTCCTTTCTTATTCTGTTTTCTTTTATCTTTCCCTTTTTTCTCTAATCTATCAAACTTCTTTCAACAACAAAACTAAAACACACCTAGGACCTAGCATCCTTTATTTGATTTTTTTGTGTAGTTTTAAATTTTTTTTTAATTTTTATTGTTTTTACTTTATTATTTTTTAATATTTTCATAAAATTATATATTATTTTTATTATTTGTTAAATAATGTCCAATTTTAATGTAATGTTTTCAAAGTACACAAGTCATAAGAACAGAGATTCAGATATGCAGAATTCTATTACTTTAATAAATTAGCTCTTTGATTTTACTTTATCCTTATCCATATTTATTTTTAACAGACAAAAATATACAATCTTAATATAGTTGCTATTTTATTCTCAGCTTATTCATTTACTATGATTTCACACATTTTCTCAGGTTACTCCATTTTTAACATTAGAAATTATGACATTTCAAAATGAAGAAATGAAAGAATTTACCCTAAAAGAAAGAAAAGGAAGAAATGATAGACAGGGACTTAATCAACATAGATACAAGCAAGATGTCTGAATCAGAATTTAGAATAATGATCATAAGGGTACTGGCTGGGGTTGAAAATAGATTAGAATCCTTTTCTGCAGAGATAAAAGAAGTAAAAGCTAGTCAGGATGAAATAAAAAATGCTCTAGCTGAGTTATAATCCCTAATGGATGCCACAGGGGCAAGGACAGATGAGGCAGAACAGTGAATCAGCGATATAGAGGACAAACTTATGGAGAATAACAAAGCAGAAAGAAAGAGGGAGACTAAGGCAAAAGAGCATGATTTAAGAATAAGAGGATACAGTAACCCATTAAAAAGGAACAACATCAAAATCATAGTGGTCCCAGAAGATGAAAAGAGAGAAAAAGGGGTAGAAAGGTTATGTGAGCAAGTCATAGTGGAAAACTTTCCTAATCTGGTGAAAGACACAGACATCAAAATCCAGGAAGCACAGAGAACTCCCACTAGATTCAACAAAAACTGACCATCAACAAGGCACATCATAGTCAAATTCACAAAATACTCAGGCAAGGAAAGAATCATGAAATCAGCAAGGGAAAAAAGTCTTTAACCTACAAATCAGGTTTGTAGCAGACCTATCCACAGAAACTTTGCAAGCCAGAAAGGAGCGGCAGGATATATTCAATGTGCTGAATTGGAAAAATATGCAGCCAAGAATTCTTTATACAGCAAGGCTATCATTCAAAAGAGAAGAGATTTTTAAAAAATTTTTTAACCAAAAAAAAACAAAAAAACAAAAAAACAAAACAAGAATTAAAGGAGTTTGTAACCATTAAAACAGCTTTGCAAGAAATTTTAAGGGGTCTCTCTGAGAAGAGTAAAGATGAAAAAAACAAAAACAAACACAAAAACAAACAAAACAACAACAACAAAGGCCAAAAGCAACAAAGACTAGAAAGGACCAGAGAACAACAACAGAAACTCCAACTCTACAGGCAACACAATGGCAATAAATTCATATCTTTCACCACTCACTCTAAACGTCAATGGACTAAATGCTCCAAAAGACATAGGGTAATAGAATGGATAAGAAAACAAGATCCATCTATATGCTGATTACAAGAGACCCATTTTAGACCTAAAGCCACCTTCAGATTGAAACTAAGGGGATGGAGAACCATCGACCATGATAATGGTCACCAAAAGAAAGCCAGAGTAGCTATACTTATATCAGACAATCTAGACTATAAAATAAAGACTGTAATAGGAGATGGAGAAGGGCGTTTTATCATAATTAAGGGGTCTATTCACTAAGAAAATCTAACAATTATAAACATTTATGCTCCAAACATGGAAGAACCCAAATATATAAATCAATTAATCACAAATATAAGAAACACATTAATAATAATAACATAAAATTAGGGGACTTCAGCACCCCACTTACAGCAATCAACAGTCATCTAAACAAAAAATAAAAAAATAAAAAAAAAAACAATGGCTTTAAATGACATACTGGACCAGATAGACTTAACAGATATATTCAGAACATTTCATCCTAAAGCAGTGAAATACACATTCTTCTCCAGTGCACATGGAATGTTCTCCAGAATAGATCACATGTTGGGACACAAATCAGTCTTTGACAAGTACAAAAAGATCAAGATGATACCATGCATATTTTCAGACCACAACACTATAAAACTTGAAATCAACCACACAAAAAAATTTAGAAACATAACAAATACTTGGAGACAAAAGAACATCCTATTAAAGAATGAATGGGCTAACCAAGAAGTTAAAGATGAAATTAAAAAGTATATGGAAGCCAATGAAAATGATACCACCACAGCCCAAAATCTCTGGGATGCAGCAAAGGCAGTCATCAGAGGGAAGTGTATAGCAGTCCAGGCCTTCCTAAAGAAGGAATAAAGGTCTCAGATATACAACCTAACCTTACACCTCAGAGAGCTGTAAAAAGAACAGCAAATAAAACTCCAAACCAGCAGAAAACAGGAAATAATATAGATTAGAGCAGAACGCAATGCTATTGAAACCAAAAAACAAACAAACAAACAAACAAACAAAAAGTAAAACAGATCAATGAAACGAGGGGAGATCACAACCAACACTGTAGGAAAACAAACAATAATAAGAGAATATTATGAGAAATTATATGCCAATAAAAGAGAGAATCTGGAAGAAATGGACAAATTCCTAGAAACATATAAACTACCAAGACTGAAACAGGAAGAAATAGAAAATTTGAATAGACCTGTGACCAGTAAAGAAATCAAATTGTAATAAAAAATCTCCCAAAAACCAAGTCCAGGGCTGAATGGCTTTCCAGCAGAATTCTCCCAAACATTTGTTTTTATTTTTAATTTTTAATTTTGTTTTGTTTTGTTTTTAATGTGGTTTTTTTTTTTTTGACACAGAGAGAGACAGAGCATGAGAGGGGAAGAGGCAGAGAGAGAAGGAGACACAGAACCGGAAGCAGGCTCCAGGCTCTGAGCTAGCTATCAACACAGAGCCTGACGCGGGGCTTGAACCCACGAACGTGAGATCTGACCTGAGCCAAAGTCGGAGACTTAACCAACTGAGCCACCCAGGTGCCCCTCTCCCAAACATTTAAAGAAGAGTTAATGCCTATTCTTTAGAAAGTGTTCCCAAAAATAGAAATGGCAGGAACTTCCAAACTCATTCAATGAAGCCAGCATTACCTTGATTCCAAAACCAGACAAAGACTCACTGAAAAGGAGAACTACAGATCAATTTCTCTGATGAACATGGATGTAAAAACCCTCAACAAGACACTAGCCAACTGGATCCAACAATACATTAAAAGAATCATTCAGGGGCGCCTGGGTGGCTTAGTAGTTTGAGCGTCCGACCTCGGCTCAGGTCATGATCTTGCGGTTCATGGGTTCGAGCCCTGCATCAGGCTCTGTGCTGACAGCTAGTTCAGAGCCTGGAGCCTGCTTTGGATTCTGTTTTTCCCTCTCTCTCTGCTTCGGATTCTGTGTCTCCCTCTCTCTCTGACCCTCTCCTGCTCGCATTGTCTCTCTCTGTCTCTCAAAAATAAATTAAAAACATTAAAAAAAATAAAAAAATAAAATAATCATTCACCACGACCAAGTGGGATTTAGAGATGGTCCAATATCCACAAAACAATCAATGTGATCCATCACATCAATAAAAGAAAGGACAAAAACCACATGATCCTTTTAATAGATGCACAAAAAGCATTTGACAAAATACAGCATCTTTTCTTTATAAAAACCATCAGGAAATTAGGGATAGAAGGATCATACCTCAAGATCATAAAAGCCATATAAAAAAGATCAACCACTAATATCATTCTTTTTTTTAAGTAGTTTATTATCAAATTAGTTTCCATACAACACCCAGTGCTCTTCCCCACAAGTGCCCTGCTCCATCATCACCACCTCTTTCCCCCACCCTTAACCCTCAGTTCTTTTTCAGTATCCAATAGTCCCTCAAGTTTTGCATCCCTCTGTCTCCCCAACCATCTTTCCCTCTTCCCCTCCCCCTGGTCCTCCATTAGGTTTCTCCTGTTCTCCTGTTAGACCTATGAGTGCAAATATATGGTATCTGTCCTTCTCTGCCTGACTTATTTCGCTTAGCATGACACCCTCGAGGTCCATCCACTTTCCTACAAATGGCCATGTTTCATTCTTTCTCATTGCCATGTAATACTCCATTGTATATATATACCACATTTTCTTGATCCACTCATCAGGTGATGGACGTTTAGGCTCTTTCCATGTTTTGGCTATTGTTGATAGCGCTGCTATGAACACGGAAAACCCGGCAGACTCCACCAGAAGCCTTCTAGAAATGACTCTACCAGAAGCTCACTAGAACTGATCCATGAATTCAGTAAAGTTGCAGGGTACAAAATCAATGTACAGAAATCAGTTGCATTCTTATACACCAAAACTGATGCAGCAGAAAGAGAAATCAAGAAACTGATCCCATTCACGACTGCATGAAAAACCATAAAATACCTAGAAGTAAACCTAACCAAGGATGTAAAAGACCTATATGATGAAAACTATAGAAAACTTATGAAAGAGACTGAAGAAGACACCAAGAAATGGAAAAACATTCCCTGTTCATGGATCGGAAGAATAAACATTGTGAAAATGTCATTACTACCCAAAGCAATCTACACATTCAATGCAATCCCCATCAAAATTGCACCAACATTCTTCTCAAAGCTAGAACAAACTATCCTCAAATTCATATGGAACCACAAAAGACCCCAAATAGCCAAAGTAATATTGAAGAAGAAAAACACTAATATCATCCTTAATGGGAAAAAACTGAGAGCTTTCCCTCTTTGATCAGGAACACAATGAGGACGTCCACTCTCACCACTGTTACTCAACACAGTATTGGAAGTCTTAGCCCCAGCAGTCGGACAACACAAAGAAATAAAAGGCACCCAAACTGGCCAAGAGGAAGTCAAACTTTCACTCTTCACAGATGACATGATACTCTATATGGAAAATCCAAAAGATTCCACCATAAACTGCTAGAAGTGATCCATGAATTCAGCAAATTCACAGTATATAAAACAATGCACAGAAATCAATTGCATTCCTATACACCAATAATGAAGCAACAGAAGGAAACATCAAGGAATTGATCCCATTTACAGTTGCACCAAAAGCCATAAAATATCTAGGAATAAACCTAACCAAAGAGGAAAGAAATCTATACATTGAAAACTATAGAAAGCTTATTAAAGAAATTGAAGACACACAAAAAAAATGGAAAAATATTCCATACTCTTAGATAGGAAAAACAAATATTGTTAAAATTTCAATACTACCCAAAGCAATCTACATATTCAATGCATTCTCTATCAAAATATCATTTTCTTCACAGAGCTAAAACAAAAAATCCTAAAATTTGTATGGGAACAGAAAAGACCCCGATTAGCCAAAGCAATCCTGAAAAAGAAAACCAAAGATGAAGTCATCACAATTCCAGACCTCAAAATGTATTACAAAGCTGTAATCATCAAGACAGCATGGTACTGGCACAAAAACAGACACTCAGATCAGTGCAACAGAATAGAGAACCCAGAAATGGACCCACATACATATGGCCAACTAATCTTTGACAGAGCAGTAAAGAATATACAGTGGAATAAAGACAATCTCTTCAGCAAATGGTGCTTGGAAAACTAGACAGTGACATGCAGAAAAATGAAGCTGGACCACTTTCTTACACCATACACAAAAATAAACTCAAAATGGATGAAAGACCTAAATGTAAGACAGAAAGCCATCAAAATCCTAAAGGAGAAAGCAGGCACAAACCTCTTTGCCCTTGGCTGTAGTAACTTCTTACTCAACACGTCTCTGGAGACAAGGAAAACCAGAGCAAAACTGAACTATTGGGACCTCATCAAAATAAAAAAAAAAATTGTGCACAATGAATGAAACAATCAGCAAAACTAAAAGGCAATGGAATGGGAGAAGGTATTTGCAAACGACACATCAGATAAAGGGTTAGTATCCAAAATCTATAAAGAACTTATCATATCCAACACCCAAAAAACAAATAATCCAGTGAAGAAATGGGCAAAAGACATGAATAGACACTTTTCAAAAGAAGACATCCAGATGGCCAACAGACACATGAAAAAATGCTCAACATCACTCATCATCTGAGAAATACAAATTAAAACCATAACAAGATACCATCTTACTCCAGTCCAAATGGCTAAAATTAACAACTGAGGCCATGACAGACGTTGGTGAGGATGGGGAGAAAGAGGACCTCCTTTGACTGCTGTGGGAAAACAAACCAGTGCAACTACAAAACAGTATGGAAAAAAACAGTATGGAGATTCCTCAAAAAATTAAAAATAGAACTACTCTATGACCTAGTAATTGCACTACTAGGAATTTATCCAAAGGATACAAGCATGCTGTTTTGAAGGGGCACATGCACCCCAATGTTTATAAGCAGTGCTGTCAACAATAGCCAAAGTATGGAAAGAGCCCAAATGTCCATTGAGCGACAAATGAATAAAGAAGATGTGGTGTATATATATGCAATGAAGTATTACTCAGTGATCAAAAGAATGAAATCTTGACGTTTGCAACTATGTGGTTAGAACTAGAGGGTTTTATGTTAAGCGAAATTAGTCAGAGAAAGACAAATATATGACTTCCACTCATGTGAAGAATTTAAGTTACAAAATAGATGAACATAAGGGAAGGGAAGCAAAAGTAATATAAACACATGGAGGGGGACAAAACATAAAAGAAGTTAAAAAATTTTTTTAATGTTTTATTTATTTTTGATACAGAGAGAGACAGAGCATGAGAGGGGGAGGGTCAGAGAGAGAAGGGGACACAGATCCGGAAGCAGGCTCTAGGCTCTGCGCTAGCTGTCAGCACAGGGCCTGACGCGGGGCTCGAACCCACGAACGTGAGATCTGACCTGAGCCAAAGTCAGAGGTTTACCTGACTGAGCCACCCAGGCACCCCCATAAAAGACTTTTAAATGTAGAGAACAAACAGGCTTACTGGAGGGCTTTGGGAGGGGGATGGGCTGCATGGGGAAGGGGCATTAAGGAGTCTACTCCTGAAATCAGTGTTGTACTATATGCTAACTAACTTACATATAAATTTAAAAACAAATTTAAAAAAAAAAAAACAAGAAAGAAGAAAAAAAATAGAATGACACACCTGTGGAAGGAAAGAGACAGAGGTGCCTGGGTGGCTCAGTGGGCTGAGCGTCCAACTCTGATATGGGCTCAGGTCATGATCTCACATTTTATGGGATGGAGCTGTGTGTCAGGCTGTGCATTCAGCCTGCTTAAGATTCTCTCTCTCTCTCTCTGCCCATCCCCTGCTTAGTTGCATACTCTCTAAATATATATATATGTAGAAAGGAAGGGAGGGAGGAAGGAGGGAGGGAGGGAGGGAGGGAGGGAGGGAGGAAAAGCAGGAGTGGGTACAGAGACAATTCACACTGCAAGGTAGACCCTACAAAACCGTGGCCAACTAGCAGAGTTATCCCTCATGAGAGGGAACCAGGCCTTCTTCCCTCATCTGACCGAGTCCCTGCACACAGGCTGCTCTGGGCCAGGACACAGCACAAATCTGACTGACAGAGACCCTCTGCTTCCCACGTGCCTTCAGCGAGAGCAAGTCCTTCTGCGAAGACGTGTCTGTCTGCATTCTTCGTGCCTAACACACACCTCAGTAGATGAAGAAAACACCTTCCACAGAGTTCAACAATCTCTTTGATATCAAGAAAATTTAATGCAACCAAATTGAGGATTACTTCCTTAACATGATACAAAGAATCTACAAAAGGCTTAGAGAAAACAAATCATACATAACAGCAACACTGAAAACAATTCCGTTAAAATCAAGAATAATACAAGGATACCCATTCTTACCACTATTGTTTTCTTTGCCGTGATGTGCTGGAGGTCCCAGTTAGCACATTATGGTAAAGAAAATAAATAGATAAGGACTGGAAAAGAAGAAACAATCTGTCATTATTTAAAGATAACTTCATTTTCCATGTACAAAACCCAAGAGAATCCGATGAGCCATTAGCTTTGCAAAGTAGCTAGACAGAGATCAATAAATATAATTCTAACATTTTACTTTGTACACACACAAAAACCATTTAACTAATGTGTTTTTTTAAAGATGCCATTTATGATAGCAACAAAAATATAAGGTTCCTAGAAATAAATTTAATAAAAGATGCGTGAGATCTTATCTGTAAAATAAGTAAAACTTTATTAAATAAAATTAAAGATCTAAATCAATAGGGGCGGCTGGGTGGCTCAGTAGTTAAGAGTCTGATTGGGCTCACATATTGATCTCATGGTCTGTGAGTTCAAGCCCTGCATCAGACTCGGTGCTGACAGCTCAGAGCCTGGAGCTGCTTTGGATTCTGTGTGTGTGTCTCTCTCTCTCTGTCCTGTCTCTCTCTCTCTGTCCTCTCTCTCTCTCTCTCTCTGTCCTCTCTCTCTCTCTCTCTATCTCTCTCAAAAATAAATATTTACAAAAATTTAAAAATAAAAAAGACCTAAATCAATAGACAAATATAATATTTCAAAGTTAGAAATACATGAAATCATAAATAAGTAAACTCTTAAAATGATCTCAGAATACTTAATTCCAATAAAAACCCAGGCTTTATCTAAACCTTCTGATCTGCATCTAAAGTTTACACTAAAAATACAAAGATCAAAAGTAGCCAAGATTATTCCAGAAGAAGAAGAAGGTAAAGGGATGCCCCACCAGATATCAATATGTATTACTAAGGGAAAACTATGAACTTGAAACCAGAAAGATTTCTTTAAAAAGGCATACACACACACACACACACACACACACACAGAGAAGTCATAAAAAATTAATGGTTTTGACTAAATTTAAATTAAGAACTTCAGGCAGAAAGATACCATAAAGAAAATAAAGAGACAAGCTATAAACTGAAAAAAAAAATTTGTAACACATAGGACTGACCAAGGATCCATATTTAGAATATATAAAGAACTCCACAATTAACTAGAAAAACATAAAAAGTGGGGAAATGGGGGAAAGACAGGAGCAGTCACTTAGAAGAAGCGGAAACACAAACATCTGAAAAGATGTTCAACCCGAACCTCATTAAGTGCAAATTAGAACCATAAAGAAAATACTATTTTAGGCCTGTTGGAGAAGCAAAACTTACAAAGTCTAAAAATGTCAAAAGTTAGCAAGTATTTAAAGTAACAGAAATTTATACACTGCTAGTGGAAATATAAATTTGTGCAACTGCTTTGAGAAGCAATTTGGCATTCCTGCATATACGTGTATTATATATACATAATCCCTATAATCCTAAGTCTCTACATACAGCCCTCTCCTAGCTAGCTGCGGCAAGTAACCTATAGAGTTACTCTAAATAACGTTTTCTGTAATAGGGAAATAAAGGGACCCAGCTCCCCTATTCATACCAGTAGACAGGAAGACAAACTGTAGAAATTTGAATCTATAAGATGCTATAGAAGTAGTACCAGAAATAAGAAATAATTAATTACAGGTGTCCCCATCAAAATAGATAAATCTCCAAAAACTACAAAACTATAAGCCAAGAAGACTAAATACGGCGTAATTTGTTATACATAAAATTAAAACCTGCAACTTTGAACAACAAAGTTTTACATATTCAAAGAAAGCAAAAGAATAACAGACACAAAATTAAGCATATCAGCTTTCTTTGAAAGGCCAGAAAGGTGGACGGGATACACAAGGGCCTTCAAAATACCGAAACTTTCATATCATTTTTTAAATATTTATTCTTATTTTTGAGAAGGAGGAGGGGCAGAGAGAGAGAGGGAGACACAGAATCTGAAGCAGGCTCTGGACTCTGAGCTGTCCGCACAGAGCCCAACACAAGGCTTGAACTCACAGACCATGAGACCATAACCTGAGGTGAAGCAGGCTGAAGTCGGATACTCAACTGACTGAGCTTCCTGGGTGCTCCTGACAAACTTCATATCTTAAACTGAGCAGTGCTCATATACATGTGTGATGGTGCTACTTTTGATATCTTCCATATATATTGTAGTATCTCTTTGTATCTACTCAGCATTTAATAAAATTACTTATATGGGGTTACCAACAGTTAGCCACCTACACGTAGAGACACTGTGACACTGTCTGCTGGTGTTGCGATGTTGGAATCTGTTAATTCTATCATATGCACAAATTAGGAACATACAAACACACGTACCGAACATCAGATATACACTACTACTAACAATGTATCTCGTCAGCTGCAGTGCTTGGACCATGAGTCAGGAGAGCTTCGATGAGGAAATGGAAGGATGGATTAAAAGGAGAGAGACTGGCCCACGTATTGGAGAAATGAAGAAATGTGAGCACAAGCGACAACCTGGAACAGTCAGAGGCTCTGAGTCCTAGACGGGAGAAGAGCCAGCTGAGATGGAAAACTCCAGCAACTCAGGAAATGCCCCAGTGTGGCTCGAATGCAGATGGGTTTCAGGCCCAGGAACCTACAGGAGTGGTCCTGCAGAGGGACAGGGATCTGCGGACACCAGAGTTAAACAAGAAAAAGCTAGAAAGTAAGATTAGGCTATACACAGAGGTAAGGAGGAGAAAAGCATAAGCCAGAAAGGGCCGGAGTGCTGTACGGAGGCCCTCCGACATTATATGTCTGGGGTATTTTCAGTCAACAACTGACCATCACATGGCCACGTGAGAAAGGATTAAGTTTATTTATTTTGAGAGAGACAGACATAGCACAATCAGGCGAGGGGCAGAGAGCAAGGGAGAGAGAATCCCAAGCCAACTCTGTACCATCATAGAGCCCATTGTGGGGCTCAAACTCACGAAACTAGGAGATGATGACCTGGGCCAAATTCAAGAGTCACACACTCAACTGAGCCACCCAGGTGCCACAAAAACAGAAAATTATTATTAAAAAAATTTTTTTTATGTTCATTTATTTTTGAGTGACAGAGACATAGACAAAGTGCAAGCAGGGGGAGGGGCAGAGAGAAAGAGACACAGAATCTGAAGCAGGCTCCAGGCTCTGAGCTGTCAGCATAGAGCCTGATGCGGGGCTTGAACTCACACACTACAGAATCATGACCTGAGCCAAAGTCGGACATTTAACTGACTGAGCCACCCAAGGCGTCCCAAAAAACATAAAATTATTAAGGTAACTTCTCAAACTATAGTCTGAGAAAAGCAAAACACAGAGGCAGTATGCCAATGATCTTGGCCCACAGAGTGCTCTAATTAGTCTGCTCTCAAGGTTCTTTTCTTTTCTTTTAATTTTACTTTGGATTAGTCACCAACATTTAAAACCCAGATTTCCAATCTGAATTGAAACCAGAAGGTATGGCAACACAGGGCCTGGAATTTTTTTTTTAATTTAAATCCCAATCAGTTAACATATAGCATAATAATGGTTTCAGGAGTGGAACCCAGTGATTCATCCGTACATAGAACACTCAGTGCTCATCCCAGCAGGTGCCCTCCTCAATGCCCATCACCCATCTAACCCATCCCCCACCCACTGCCCCTCCAGAAACCTCCAGTTTGTTCTCTGTATTTAAGAGTCTCTTACGGTTTGCCTCCTTCTTTGTTTTTATCTTTTTCCTTCCCTTCCCCTATGTTCATCTGTTTTGTTTCTTAAATTCCACAAATGAGTGAGATTATAGGATATTTGTCTTTCTCTGAGTGACTTATTTCACTTAGCATAGTACACTCTAGTTCTATCCACGTTGTTGCAAATGGCAGATTTCATTCTTTTTGATCACCGAGTAATATTCCATCATAAAGAGCCCAAATGCCCACTGACCAACGGATGGATGAAGATGCGGTACATGTATACAAGGGCCTGGATTAGGAAAGGCCAACAGTCCGCTAGACTAGAGCTGCCTGATTGGGGGTGGCAGCGCTCTGTGGCTCACTGACACCAGGTGACACCATTTGCTCCTGTTCCCTGCTGTTCCCTGTCAGCATTGGACTTTTGTAACCTCGTCTGTACCTTTGGGAAAACAAGAGAGATGACCATAGGAACAAAAATGAGTCTCCTGGGGCATCTGGGTCGCTCAGTTGGTTAAGCATCCAAGTCCTGATGTTGGCTCAGCTCATGATCTCACAGTTCGTGGGCTCGAGCCCTGAGTCAGGCTCTACGCTGACAACACAAGGCCTGCTTGGGATTCTCTCTCTCTCTCACTTGCTCGCTCACTCACTCTCGCTCTTGCTCTCGCTCTCTCTGCCCCAACCCAACTTGCACACATATGCTCTCAATCTCTCTCTCAAAATAAATAAATCAACTTTAAAAAAAATGAGTCTCCTGATGTGGATGCTTAAAGGGAGGGAGGGCAGCCTTTCGCGCTAACGTGGGAGCAGTAGGAACAGGCTATATTGAATTCTCCCAGTTTGTCTTAGGGTTTTAATTTTATGTGCATACATTTATCATTTCCACCCCAATCGGAGCAATAAAATAAGAATATGTGATTACATAACAGTTTTATTTTGAGACGTTTGATGCCCCTGTTCAAGGTTTCATTTTTCTTGTTGTTATTTGTATTGACCTCACAAACACCTGCCCTGAGCAGCTGCTCCTCAGGGAGCCGTCACGGATGACCACAAGCTGGAGACTGGACACAGGGAAACACATACGGCAACAATTCAGTGCACCTGTGGTCTGCATGGAAACTAAAGGCCCAGCTGGCCCAGCCTAGCAGGCAGCCACGCAGAACAAGGAGGTCCTGGAGTTAAAGCGTAGGAAAGATCAGTGATCTGGGAAGTCGTGCAATACTGACTACAGCTGCATGTTAAAACAGAGCTACAGGAAGAACGAACGGTAACGTTTGGATCTTTCCGGATATACAAACATCCCCAGCATTCGCCGTCCCTGGAACCAGAGGTAAGTTTGGCCTGTAGAAAACCAAATAACATAAATGCACCTAAGAAAATACCAGGGCTGGGGCACCTGGTCGGCTCAGCTGGCTAAGCGTCTGACTCCTGACTTCAGCTCAGGTCATGATCTCATGTTCCCGAGTCCAAGCTGACAGCGGGGGAGCCTGCTTGAGATTCGCACTCCCTCTCTCTGCCTCCCTCACCTCCACTCATGCTCTCTATCTCAGAATAAATAAATACATTTTAAAAAATTAATAAAAAAAATATATCAGGGCTGAAGAAAGGAGAATGGGGAGAAGCAAATACAAATTATCAAGCCTTGTTGATAATACTTCCTTGCTGCTGTGGCAAATCGGTATAAACCCAGACTTGGGCGTGACTAGAAACCCAACAAGGTGGTTTTCATGGACTATTTGTATTTCAATACATGTCTCCCCGTTGCTGGGAGGCTCCCAAGTTTTTCCACCGGAGCCCATATCCACTTTAAGTGACCCTGCCGAGTAATACCATAAAACAAAGAACAAGAAAATTACCTTCTCCCACAAACTAAATTCTCCATGGTTCTACGTTGGGCACTCTATAAAATTCCAAAAATTTGCATGGTCACCCATTACATTAAGGCAGCAAAGTATGCGGAGCATCTCAGTCTACAGAAGCATCAGGGTCAAGTGGCATTTCTTCCTTCCCCTGCTCCCCTTTAGAAGTTGAAAGAATGCAGCTACTGGAGCACATAGTCTACTGGTCAACCCAGCAACAGCATGTCTGTATGGCTAGTAACAGAGAGAACTATGTCAAGAATCAGATGACTCAATCTGTAATCTAGATCAGCTCTGCCACTTAATGACATGATCTTGGGCAGGTCATGTCACCTCTCAGAACCCCAGTTTAAACATTCTTAAAGTGAGAATAAGAAAAACTGATCCATGAAACTACCAGGGTTGTCAGAGAATCCAAAGCAGGAGAACACATTTCTGAAGATCATAAAATGCTTCACCCATGTAGAAGACCATCACTGGACCACTTCATGTGATACCTTGCACTCATGACGAGTTCACTTTAGTTGCTTGATAGGAAAGCACATAACAGATACAGAAAAATCCAGTATCAATTGCCCAGGGGAAGACTATGGTCATAAAACAGGAGTGATGGTTAATTTTATCTGTCAGTCTCACTGGCCACAAGGTGTCCAGATTAAACATCATTTCTGGGTGCATCTGTGAGGGTGTTTCAGGTTAACATTTCAACAGGTGGACTCAATAAAGGAGACTGCACTCCCTAGGGTGGGCAGGCATTGTCCAATCCACAGAGGCCTACACAGAGCAAAAGGCAGAAGAAGGAATTCACCCTTTTCAATCTGCTTCACTGCTTGAATTGGGACATCTTATCTTCTTTGGTCCTGGGGCTGGGATTTATGCCATTAGCTTCCCGGTTCTCAGGCCTTTGGGTACAGACTGAACTGCACCAGCTTTCTGCAGTCTCCAGCTTGCAGATGGTGGGACTTCAGCCCCCGTAATCACACAAGCCAACTCTTCATAATAAATCTCTCAGACCACCACTCTGTCTTAATATCTATCTATATACATATACACACACACACACATGCACTATATATATGTATAGTTATAGTTATTTATATAAATATATATATAATTATATATATGCATATAAGTAATGCACTATATCTCTATCTCTCTCTATGTATAGTGAATTAGTTCATTCGTTCGTTCTGTTAGTTCTGTTTCTCAGATGAACCCTGTTCTCCATTTCCTCCCACATTAAGACATTAAGACCCAGGATTATGCATCTACTAAAAATATCATGTAAAGCATTATGGAAAATATTATTAGTTCTACGCTGAATTAGATCTCTTCTGATAGTCAAAATTCTACAAGTTCCAGTTTGGATGTGGAGCCAAGAGTAGTCACACACCCAGTCCGGAACCTTCATCAAGCATCTCAGACGTCTTCAGAACAAGTGTCGCTCTTTGAACTCCGTCAGACAGTGCACTACCCGGCTAGACTGGACCTTAGGAAGAATCATCAAGTGAAAACAAAAAGAATTAAAAGATGCTTCCTGATCAGATGCTGGCCTTCAGTGTATGATGTGCTTTCGCCAAGAATTTTTTTTTTATTTTGTAAATGTTTTATTTACTTTTGAGAGAGAGAGAGACAGTGTGATCAGGAGAGGGTCAGAGAGAGAGGGAGACACAGAATCTGAAGACAGGCTCCAGGATCTGAGCTAGCGGTCAGCACAGAGCCCGACGCAGGGCTTGAACCCACAAAATGTGAGATCATGCCCTAAGCTGAAGCTGGAGAGTCAACCCATTGAGCCACCCAGGCGCCCCTGGCCAAGATATTTTAAGTGCTTCATTTAAAACACTGACATACAGGGGCGCCTGGGTGGCTCAGTCAGTTGAGCATCTGGCTTCAGCTCAGGTCAGATCTCACGTTTGTCGGTTTGAGCCCCGCGTCA
The DNA here is from genome assembly GCA_004023785.1 of Mungos mungo. Lineage (NCBI taxonomy): Eukaryota > Metazoa > Chordata > Mammalia > Carnivora > Herpestidae > Mungos > Mungos mungo. Next base: position 78,229 of record PISW01002781.1, read on the forward strand.
GGCTCTGTGCAGACAGCTAGCTCAGAGCCTGGAGCCTGCTTTCGGTTCTGTGTCTCCTTCTCTCTCTGCCCCTCCCCCTCTCATGCTCTGTCTCTCTCTGTATCAAAAATAAATAAAACATTAAAAAAAATTTTTTTAAACACTGACATACAAAGGGGTGCCTGGGTGGCTCAGTCAATTAAGCTTCCAACTCTTGATTTCAGCTCTGGTCATGATCTCAGGTCATGATCTCAGGATTCATAGCTCTCTATGCTGACAGCTCAGAGCCTAGAGTCTGCTTCAGATTCTGTGCCCCTCCCCCACTTACACTCTGTCTTTCTCTCTCTCTCTCTCTCAAAAAAAACAATAAACATTTATTTTAAAAAACCCTGACAAACACAAAAATTTGAAATGATCACTATTTGCAAATCTTTGCTGCATACCTGAATTTTAAAAATTTGATTAATATTTTGATATATGCAAAAAAATACATGCGAAACATACATGTTCCCTGGAGCATAACGGTAAAAAAGAGCACACATAAACCCAAAATCCAATCTAAGAACTAGAGCCTGCTCTGGTAATAGGAGTAGACAAAATAAAAATGATAATGATTTAGGATCTTGCAATTCCTGGTGCATCCAGGTGGCTCAATCGGTTAAACTTCTTCTGACCCTTGTTTCGGCTCAGGTCATGACTTCACGATGTGGGTTTGAGCCCTACATCAGGCTCTGTGTTGACAGTACGTAGTCTGCTTGGGATTGCCTCTCCCCCTCTGTCTGTGTTGCTCCCCTGTTTGATCTCTCTTTCTCTCCAAATAAATAAACTGAAAAGATTATATATTTAAAAAAAGATCTTGCAATTCCTGAAGGCCACCACTGCAAACATCTGAGGGCTGGGGATATCCTCGAGTTGGTGAAAATTGTGTTCTCACACTCACTTTTGTTTTCCTTTATCCCTTTCAGGGGCATATGAGTTTTAAAATAAAAATGGCCAGATGAAGAAAAGCCTAATAAATCCAAGAAATGCTTCTCCGTTGACAGCACTGAGACACCACTAATGGACCAGGTGGTGAGATATCTTTGCACAAGAAAGACACAAAAAGCAACTGCCACCTTCATCTATTAGGAAAACAAAAAGTTTGTGGGCAAGAACTCTGTACGTGACACGACTCTAAAACTCACGGTATCTTCACATTTGAACACGAACTGAGAGCCAAGCTTACACCGGACAACTCGGTCGAGTACTGTACATTCCCCTTCTCTGCAGGGAGTGTGTTCCAAGACCCCCAGGGCAGGCCTGAAATCACAGAGAGTACTGAACCCTATATCTGCTGCGTTTTTTCCTATGGGTATGTGAGGACCCAAGTCTAAACCAAACAGGCTTTAAGTTCCCCCTCTGAACTAGAAGGTCTAAGGTTCAGTTCCCCGAAACTAATAGGCAGTTACACATTGCCTAGAGGAAGAGAGACCACCTTCGCAACACCCAATCAGGGAAGGCCAGCTACCTCTCTCCACATTCCTAAGGGTGAGGCCTGCAGATGGGAACTTTAGATAGGACCCTGTTACCTAATGTTAAAGTTAACCCGATAGTCACCGAATAAGACCCTGAACTCGCTCTGTAATTGGTTAATTTCAAAGATACCCTAAATGTTGTAATTGGGTCCCGCCAAAAGTAACGAACGCTCTGAACAATGTGTATGGTTAGAGTTACTGCCAATGCTGTTATACAATGATGATTGGATGTCACAATTTCTTGTAACTCCCCCTTCCTAAGCCCCATAAAAACCCTACTCAGCCCTTGTTTGGGGCTCTCAGTACAGATCCACTGTGTTGGTGAAGTCTGTGAGCCTGAACTTAGGCCCGGCGAGCCTAAGCCGTAATAATAAATGCCCTTTGCTTTTACATGCGTGACTCGGTCTCCCTGGTGGTTTCTGGTTTTGGGGATGATATTGAAAACTTGGGCATTACAGGTACATGCCAATGATAAAGTTTAATTTATTAATTAGGCATAGTAAGAGATTAACAACAGTAATAATAAAATAGAACTAATAATAAAATAGAACAATTACAATATATTATAATAAAACTATGTGAATGAGAGAGAAGGGCTCTTGCTCTCTCAAAATACCTTACTATGCTGTACTCACCTTTCTTCCTAGGATGGGGTGAGATGATCAAATGCCTACGCGATGACATGAAGTGGCGCGGGCGTTGTGATGAAGCCTTGGGTTTACCAGCATCAACCCTTATTTCAGATGCTATATCAGTAAAAACCATCTGCCTCCACATCATGGTCGAATGCAGGTAATTGACCCTGAAGAAAGCAAAACCACAGATAAGAGGGGACTATTGTATTTAAAAATCTTGATTTGCAAACTACTCTCCATAAGAGAGAAATTAACTCAGGGCCACAAGCTTCAGTAATTGAAGGAGAGATAATACTGAGGCACAACCCTCACTCTGATTCTAAACTTTGTCAGTCTTTGCTGCTCAGGTGTGGATAGCAACATACTTAGGTCTTTTCTTAAAGTGAACACTTCTAGATCATAGGCACTGCTCTGAGTGACTCTGCCCTTGACCGATTCACCAGTTCTAGCTCCACATGAAGGACACACCACCAATGTCAGTACATAGATCTCAGGGCAATAGAAGATCCAACAGACTACAGACAAAATTCAGCTTGCATGACCTTGAGAAATTTATCCTCATGCACTTCAATTTCCTCCTTCAAAGCATGATAGAAGAAGACTAGATAAGTCCCTAAGTGCATTCCAATCCTAAAATTCTGAAACTGCTCTTGATTCTAACATTGACTCTATGCCTTTATGTTTTTATGATATACAACAAATTCTTCTGTGCCATCCTGAGATCTTAGATGAAACAAAGCTTCCCAACATGTCTGCCTTGCAATCTATTCTAATTTAATCCTTCTCTTTCCTACATTCCAAGGGGTCTGTGGTCATGTTGAATGCTACTGAACAGAGTTCACCCTTTTTTGTTCCACTTGACAAACGTACAATCAAGCAGTGCCTCTTTGGAAGCTTATCCCTGTGATAAGGCCACTTTCTACTAAGCCTTGTATGAAACAATAACTAATTAACTCTACTCTCAAGGCCCTTCAAGTTGAAGTAATTTTATTCTACTAAGAGAAAAATGTCTCTCTTGAGTCTGTTCTTGTAAGTGTCAAATCTTCTTCACAATGAATACCTTTAAACGTTTTGAATATCAGAAAACAGACTTTAAATACAATTTACAGGATAGGTTTGGAAAAACGCATGTTAATTCCAATTAAAGTCAAACGGCCCCTTACTCCCTTCCCCATCTCCTTCTGCATCTCATGGAAGAAGTTCATACACACGATGGAGGAGGGCTGTTCCCAGGAGCCTCTGCTGCAGGTGCAAGATCCAGCTAACTATAAACACTTCTCACTCGAACTTCTGACATTTTTATATCTGGATGATTTCTCCCCAACCATGAAAATGTCAGTTCAGTTCACATAAACAGTGAGCTGCTCATTAATAATAATTAGAAAAAGAGGATGAATCCAGAATAAAGGGAGTTGCTTCTCAACCAGGCCCAGCATGGTGCCACATTCAGAAGGGAAAAAAAATTAAACTTGAAACACAGAAAAAAAAGGAAGGCAATTTAAATCATTAGTCCGGTCCCTTGAAAAACACCAAGGAGATGACTATACATTATGCTCAACAGCCCTTCCAGCCATTTGTACGACAGCCCTCAGGACGTCACAGCACTTGTCCCAACCACTCTCCCAGTCTTACTCTCGGGCCCCCCAACAAACTGTCTCTCAACTTCAGCCCAAACTGGGTCTTCGCTCCCCATCAGTCAGGATTTCTTCGAGCTAAGCTTTTCTTCCAATATGAACGCTTTACCCATTCCATTGTAAATCTGATGCAAATTTAACCTTTCTCACTTCCTTTTGATTCCCATTTCTATCCATTATGCTTTCCACCAAGGCCCAGACCCATTGCTGCCATTGACAGCAAAAGATCCTTTCTACTCGGGAGATAGAGGACAGAGAAACTGTGAATATTCATAAACCAATGCTTTCAATTAGGTCCCAAAGAATGAACAGCGGCTGGTCATGGTCTCTGAGCACTTGGGACTCCTTCCCACCCCTTTCCACACACTCCCTTGTTCAGATGGGTCTTAAACAGCTAAGTCATTACAATCAGACGCACTTGCAAGAGTTCTGGGAGCGAGGAAGCGGCCATCACCCCGCTGCTATTTCTGCTGACCAGAATGGACAGGGTGCTTGAGGTTTTGTGGCCAGCACAGGGTCCCAGGGTGGCACAACAACTGTGGCAGCCACAGAAGCCATAGCTGGAGAGGTTTCCTGATCTTGGAATTGAAGCCACAGTCTAACCCCTTGAAATAAGTAGACAAAAGGCAGACCCTAAATTCTGCTCCTTCAAATCTCTAACTCCCTATATTAAATCCTTCTAACTGAAATACCAAGAGTGGTTGCTGTGCTCTGACATGACTCGACCAATAGTAGGAGTTATAAAAAAGAACACAGCAAGAAGCAAGGAAGGAAAAGTAGGGATTTTTCTTCAGGCATTGTGGGGATCAAGAAAACTGTGACATAGTAAAGTCGGTATCAGCCATCAGGAAAATGCAAAACAAAGTCACAGGGAGGCATCATTTCCTACTCACTAGGATGATTAGATAAAAATTTAAAAACAGACACAACAAGTATTGATGAGGATGTGGAGAAACTGGAACTCTCACACACTGCAGTAAAAACGTAAAATAGTGCAGCCACTTTGGAGATTAGAGGGGCAGTTCCCCAAAATATTAAACATAGAGTTATCTTATGACCCAGCAATTCTGCTTCTAGGTTTTCACCTCTAGGAGAGGTAAAAACACATAACAACACAAAAATGTATACATACAGAAGTATGATTAATAAGAGTCAAGAAGTGGAAATAATACAAATAATATTAGATAATTAGTGATAATTAGATAAATGAAATATTTATCTATAAAATGAAATATTATTAAGCATTAGAAACAAACATACACAAACTTGAAAACAAAATGATCCCATACTGTAAGATTCTGTTTATATGGAATGTCCACAGTAGGCAAATCTATAGACTCTGAAAGTAGATTAGTGGTTGCCTAGGGATGGGGAGATAGGGACTCAGAGAATGACAAATAAGGGGTGCAGGGTTTCTGTGAGGAGTGATAAAAATGTTCTAAAATTCTAACAGGGTATGCACAACTCCCGAAGTTGCTGCAAGCACTTTGGGGACCCCAACATGGGAAAGCTGGGTAGGGGTGTGTTTAGTTTGGGATCAGTGGGATAATTCATGTGGTTTATAGTTATCTCCATGCATCTCTTGCACCAGTTACACAATTCCACAGCGCCAGGCGGTAGAGGCCACATCCACATTGTCATGCCCCCTCTAGCCTTCCCAATTTATGTGTCCTCTTTCCCCATCACACCTCGCCTTCAACAAAGCATGCTAGAAGAAGGACTGATGTATCTTCATCTCCCTTTCTATAGAAAACTAGATTGTTATAAAAATGCAATCAGAGTATGCAGCCAAAATGGGTCATGAAGTTTATTAATAGTAGTTTTGCATTATTCTCCAGTTATGGGTGGTTTGGAGTACTGGTCAGCTTTTCTTAAATGTGTTATTTCCTTTGATTTTTTTTCTCTTGTTCTAAATGAGCATTCATAACTAATTAGTACCTAATAGTATGCTTTTAAGTGTAAAACTAAACTTTTCCTTTTTTTATCCTTTTTTAAAGGTTATTTATTTATTTTGAGAGAGGGAGGGAGGGAGGGAGGGAGGGAGAGAGAGAGAGAGAGACAGAGAGAGAGAGAGAGAGAGAGAGAGAGAGAGAGAGAGATAACTCAAAGGAGGGGAAGAGAAAGCGGGAGGGAGAGAATCCCAAGTAGGCTCCACAATGTCAGAGCCCAATGCGAGGCTTGATCCCATGAACCAGGAGATCATGACCTGAGCTGAAACCAAGAGTCAGACGCTTACCTGACTGAGCCCCCAGGTGCTTCAGTGTATATTCTTTTTCTAAGAGAGAGTCCCCAAAACTGTCTCTTTCTCAACCACAAATTCTTCAGCCATGAAATTTTAAAGAACATAGTTCACATGGTAGTAGATGTTATATACTTTTGTGATGTAATCATTCATATGTCTAAATAGCATATATAAAAATATTCTCAGAACTTTAACCTGAAATTCCTACAGTATCATGGGGGAAATTTCAGTAGTAAGACTTTCCAATGAGTAAAGGGACTTAATTTTAAAACTACACTGAAAAGAATTTAGATAGATAGATAGAATGAGTGATTTGGATCCCCACCTCACTCTATACACAAAATAATTTGACTCCCAAACTAGAAATCATAAACAAAAATAATTAGTAATTTGAGTACAGAACACTTATAAAAAACCTACTTAACCAAAATATAAACCGTATAACAAGATTAAAAGCAAACCATAGACTGAGGAAAATCCTTGCCATGTACCTGGCAAAAAGACAATCTTAAATTCTAAAAAATGACCACAATTTAAAAACTAAAAGACTAATGGTCCAAAAGATGTATGAACAGAGCATATGAATAGGAAATGGACAGGAGAGAAAATCCCAGGATACAGAGGAAAACTTAATGCAAATTAAAGAAACCATGACATCCCACTTTTCACCCAGTAACTGTTACTGTTTTTCTAGGAGCTAAGAGTATCTACATTCGAGAAGAGAGGAGAGACGTGCTCACATCTTTACAGAGGGCGATTTCACTCTGTATGTCAAGTTTCCACATGTATATGCATTTTCATCCAGTAATTTCATTCTTAAAAATGAAGTCTAAGCAAACATTGTGTATAAAATAATTATACAATAGCCAAAACTCCATCAGCGATTAGTTAAATAAACTACGGTCCTTATAAAGGAATATAATGTGTGCTGCAACATGTGGCATCTATAAATACTCATTATGAGTTTGGCATTATTTTAAGTCCATTGCATATATTAATTACCTCATTTAATTTTCATAACAATGCTAGGAAACAGTTACTATTACTCTCTGTATTTTACGATTGGGGAAAATGAGGTACAAAGAAAACACATAACTTGCCCAAAGTGAAATCAGCCCTTGGACCCAGGCAACCCCGACTCCACCTGCAACTCTCTTAACCATAATGCTAATTGCTGAGTTACACAATTATTAGAGTAGAAGAGTAGGATAGATTAACTGTCAGTTTTTGATAAGAAATCCCCCCCCATATTAATAACGTTTACTTCTGAAGAATATGATTATGGGCAATTTTATTTTCTTACCTTTATTACATTTATTATCTAAATTTTCAACAAGAAAGGTAAACTTTGATAAAGGGGAATGAGATGTATGTTCTTATGACACATTCTTTCCATTCCTTTCCTATCAATAAGTAAGAAGATACTTGTCCTAAAAACCACCCTTATTTCCACCAAAAGAGAGACCACTCAAAGAAAGCCCAAGTATTATTATAAGTATTTGCTACCTAATCTTCAAAGCAAGGACGTCCACCCTTCTGGATTTCAATGTCCTCTTTCACATAAAGAAGTAAAGGTGAACACAGTGGAGATAAAACTTGGGAAGTGAGTCAGACGCATGGTTTTAATCTGTCATGAGCTAGTAAAAAACTCCGTCTCCTACAGAAGTTGTTTTATTTACTCTAAAACTTAAATTCAGAAGTTTAGAAATTCTATTAAAATCAAAATGGATCAAAGGGCCAGATGTTGCAGCTAGGATGACTAATCAAACAGAGCTTGGGTAATGTGCGCTCCACGCCTTGCTCGATGGGAAGTAATTACTCTAACATTAGCTTTACAGTGTTTAAACAACCATTTCATTATATTTTTTTCTACCCTGATTAAATTTTCTCGGCATTTCTAATGCATCATTACATCTGCATTGCATTTAGATAATGCACAGCATTGCTACCCATTAAAAAGTCCCTATTTTCTTTCACCACCTTAATAAATCCAATTTGACTTTATTTGCATAAAGTTTGATAAAGAGTGATTAGTCCTCTTATGAATAGCACAACTTGGATGGAAACATCCCATCTATCACTTGGCCAAAACAGTTGTCCACAAAGTTATAAGTGGACCCCCAAGCATAGCCACCTAAAAGCATATGAGGCTAAAAAAAAAAAAATTGTAGCACGAATATTATTGGAGAATTACTGTCCATGCTTTCTGTGACTGCTGAGAGGTGGGTAGGATCATCGTGGGACCATCTAAGGCACTCTGCCTCTTGTTCCTAAATATATAGCCCAAGGACTTCCAATAGAGAACAACAGCATCATGAATAACAAACTCACATTTCTAGCCTTCTGCTTCAATATTCACATTCACCCTCAACACACGGTTAGAGACTCGGGACATTTTAGCCCTTGCCCAAGTAAATGGACTGGAAAGTAATCTCAGGAAGATATTAGCCAAGATGAAAACCTCAGCTAGGGGATCAGACATTCCAGGCAATCACTTATCGAAACTCAAACTGTGCTAAGTTCTCAGAGGAACTTTTTTTTAAGCACTGCAAATAAATGGATCTTGTTGGTGAACTATTATGCAGTGACATTGATTCCACCTTTTGAACTTAGGGTTTTGATAACAGAAACTCAAAACCAGTAAACAAGTGCCCTTGGAAATCAAGAGGAAAGGAGGAGGTCCTAAAGAAAAAGAGAAAATCAGCTGAAGTCAATTCACATATTCCGCATGTGCACTAGAGATGCTGGTATTGGGAATGAGGTAGAGAGAGTAAGCCCTCGGCTAATTCTTGTGACAGAATGAAGCATTGAAAAAACAAATTCCACCAAGTGTTTGGATTCTCCCTCATGAGATAATGACTCACTGTTCAATTCTGTGTTGCTATTCATTTGCCAAATATCAACCACCAGTTTTCACTTCTATAGTGGGAAAATACCGTGTATTGCAGAATTTACTAAAACCAAGTTCAGAGACATTATTCAGAGCCCCGAACCTTCCGACACATCTCTCTTCTTCTCCATAACTGTCCTCAGTTCTCAAGGACCCCCATGGGGCCTCCGTCTACAACTCACTTCGGAGTCCCACTCCTTCTACTCCACTTCATCCCATCCTTGCTGAACCAGGTATGAATCCCAACGCAGTGAGAGTAACTACAACATTCTCTACTCAGTTTTGTAGAACTTAATGTCTACTAGGCTGATGAACACTGATAGGCAAAGGAGTCAAGGACAGGCTGCATGTTCTTAAATGATAAAAACTTGTATAGAGATGAACTTGGCTCTAAATCTAGCCAACTAAGGAAATAATAGTGGGATCTTTAAGATATGAGAAGTCTAAGAATTATGAGGGTGATATAATTATTTTTGTTCTCCTCCAGGTCAGAAAAGCTAGAAATCCTATCTACTCACTGTGACTAATGACCTTTCCAGCTCCAACATTCCATTTCTCTGGGATGTGTGATGATGGGCTGTGATTACAGGTGTATTGTTTTCTTAGCTCTCTTCTCTTTCTCAAATTGTCAAAAAAAAATCTTTTTTTTTCTGTTTCAATCAACTAGAGTAGTAAGTGCTTTTATTTGTTCTCACTCAAATTATTCAGTGAGTAAAACCCTCATTTCAACATAACTGATCTCATCTGTCTGTAAAGAGGACAGAAATAGGATTGATCAATACACCCAGAAGTGAGATTGACTGATGGCTAGATGAATGTTAACTCCCTGTGAGAAAGGCCAACCCTCCCACAAGTCTGAGGCTCTGAAACCATTCACTCTTTTTCCTTGTACGTAGCCATTTTCAGACATATTTCAGATATGCAAGGACATCAACCATATCGCTTCAACTCGGATCTTACCTTGTTCTTTTGATTCTGAAGGCTACTAAAGAGGATACAGAGATAAAAGAAAGGGCAACTATTCTTAAGTTTACAATTGAGAATATAGATTCAGTTTTTATGTAACCTTTGTAATACATGAATATTTTGACTGAGCCACAGTTGAAGCTTTGCACGGACATTTGGCATTAGGCAATATAATTTCAAAGACGTCTTCAGTATGTTCCAGTCCAGTGGTTCTCAAACTGTGATTCAATGACCAGCAGCATTATATCACTTGAAAATTTATCAATTCACTGGCTCCATCTCAGGACTACAGAATTAAAATTCTTGGGGGTGGGTCGAATAATCTATGATTTAAACAGCTCTCCAGATAATTCAGAACAAGTCAAAATCTGAGAACCAGTGTTTTAAGCTAATAAATTTCCAAGCTGTCATTGACTACTCAGGAGTTTCTTAACAGATTATTGATTATTGTCAGACACTAAAACAGGTACCTAGCCAGACACATTGATTAGCACAGGGTTTTTGAGTTCATGGAAGAGAGTTCCCAGTTGGATTTCAAGCCAGATAAAGAGTGTGATAATGGGATCCTTAAAGAATATTCCCAGAAAGAAGGCTAGCAGCATGGGTCAGCCTGAACAGTAAGCCTGAATATGAGGGGAATCCGTGGCTCCCACTGCCATCTATAAATCTATAAAGTCATTTAGGATGGATCTATGTGAACAGAAACAGAAAAGGCTGGTTGGTTGGTCAGAGAAAGAAGTAGCAGTCAATGGACCTAGAGGAGGTCAGCTCTGGTGCAAGTAGCACTGAAGTTAGCCACCATGAGCTACAGCGGGACTGGCAGTAGATCCCTGAGCAGACTCTCTCATCAAGGAGCTCTATTTTCCAAGGATCTTTAAAAGGAGAAGCAGGATGCAAAAAAAAAAAAAAAAAAAAAAAAAAAAAAAAAAAAAAAAAAAAAAAAAAAAAAAAAGACAGAACTCCTTGCTAGTCAAGTCTCTAGGGGCTGAGCCCACTGATTTCCATAGTTTTGCTGTAGGTAATGTGCCATTCTTATGACTGACAGATGAAGCAAGGAACATAAGAGGTGAACATTAGTTTACATATATCTAGTATCCGTAGGAGCAGAAAAAAACAAACAGTATTTCCCATCTCCTATTCATTGTCAAAGACCTACATCTCTCCTAGGCAGAATGGTTTTGAAAGGTGTAAAACACAGATGTCCTCACCTTAATTAAGATAGCCTCTTCCAAGCCACCACAGCCACAGGCGCTACCTAGGAAACTTTTCTATGGAGGAGGACCTCAACCTCTCCTAAGCCACCTACAATATGATCAATGTCCAGGGTCCCAATACTTCCAATCTAAAGCAATGTCTACATTATTCATCCTTCCTCTGCTTTTTACTCCTACACTGTATGTGATATGCTCTAGTATGTCCTCAATGTCTCTTTCACCAAACATCTAAACCCTCAACTGTACTCTTTGAAATTCATAGTCAGTTATCCATACTCCCTTATTCCTTAGCATCTTCTTTCTCTGACAGCAACTTGATAAGCCTCACAAAGATTGCTTCTGAGGCCTTCTCAAGTGGTGGCTGTTTTTTATCCCATAGTCCATGAACCCCTGAATTGAAAATGTTTTATTCCTACCTACCTACCACTGCCAAGATACAGCCTGTCTCCCACTCTCCTTGCTCCTCTGAAGCTCAAGACATACAGCCGTATCACCAGCTACCTGCTGATGTCATCTGCCGACCTTGCAATCACTTTCCTCCATTCAGCAATGACCACATCTGGATTGATGTGTTTCTAACATACTCTTTCTACATTCTTGGCCATCTCATTATCCATGTGTGCCAAGTTTCCTATACCCTGGACCGTCAGTCCCTGAACTTTCTTCCCTCCAAAAATCTCTTCCATATCTTATCCACTTGCTCCAGACCTTGTCATCACACCACCTCCAAAATCTTGATTTAAAGTACGCACTTTCTCTTGACTGTTACCTCCAGCACTTCATATGACTTCTTAATGTGGCTGATTTCAATCACTTCTCCCCCCTACAGGATAGTGTTCACCATCCCTCCATATTCTCACATCCGCCCTAACCAGCTCAGATTCGACAGTGTAAAACTTTCATAACTTCCTTGAAAAAACTATAATTCTTTCGTCCCCTCTCCTGGCATTGTAGGTATCTGGCAAAATCTTGGGAAAACCCCAACTCTCCAGATACCATGTGACTATTTCCACATAGCTAAATATTTTGGGAGAATATCACCCAAAACAAGTCACCATTTAAATGTATGTCCACAGTTCTTGAATGGGTCCTCATTACTAACCAGCATCCTGCCACACCTTCCAAGATAATCTGCCTTCCTACTACTGGAGCTAACCACTTCATACCTTCTTATCCCTTCAACAAATTTCTCATTCTTCAGAGAGACAAAAAAATAAATGCAATCAGAGAAGAATGACCTATCTTCTCCCACCAAATCCATTTAAAAGTTTGCACATATACTCCCCTGATTTTCCTCCAAATATGAAGAGAATCGTAGACTTGACCCGGTCTAAGATGTCCTGACTCCACCTAAGGTCAACCCCTTCATGTGTATGGATTTCATTCCCCCCAAACCCTACTGAAGGATTTTAATCCCCTCTGCTGCCTAAAGAAAGGAGGGGTGAGTTTAGTGCTCTCCCCTGTATTATTTCCATCATAGCTCTGCTGTATTATTTCCCGTCTCAACAAATAATCCCCTGACCCACATCTCTCTGTAGCTTTGGGCCATTACTCTCTTCCCTTCATAGGAAAGCTTTCTACAGCTATTATCTATCTATTTTGATCAAGTTTCTGCCCCCCCCATTTCATTAGAAAGGGCTTCTATCAAGACAACCATGAATCTCTATCCTAACAAACAAACCCCTTTATTTGCTCTCATTTTAGTCAACCTCGCCTCTGTCACAAGTGATGCCCCCTGGATGTGAAGACACTGCATATTTAGCCGTGGGCCCCCTCTTCTCTGTCCACTCTCTCCTTGGGTTATCCGATCTCAGAATGTCTCCTGCTACACCATTTGGTTGTATGTATAGATACAGTGAGTCAGTACTGGGAGGATTCCAGGGAAATACTGTAAGGTATTAACTTACAAACTTACTATAAATATTTCCTTCTCTTCAGTCAAGTTATACCAGGATACTATCTGAGTCATGTAATATGCTGAACATCATGTGGCTCACAAAATCTCCTAGGAGATGCAGCCAAGACATCTCTAGTCTTCCTCATACTTTATGTTTTTTTTAGAATCCTAATGGATAGACCACAACTCAAAAAGGCAGAAAGTATTATCAGTCTCCAGAGTCAGTCTAGGGATCCCCTTTATATAAGGTTCTAATAAGGATTAGACAAAGAACACTCAAATCAAAAATTTGGGACCCTATATGGGGTGCCTGGGTGGTTCAGTCAGTTAAGCATCCAACTTCGCCTCAGGTCATGATCTCATTGCTTGTGAGTTTGAGTCCCACGTCAGACTCCATGCTGACAGCTCAGAGCCTGGAGCCTGCTTGAGATTCTGTGTCTCCTCTCTTGCCCACCCTCCACCCCCTGCTCACTTGCTCTCTTTCTCTCTCTCTCAAAAATAAACATTATTTTTTTTAATTTTGCACATATAGACACTCCAATAAATGCTCATTCCTTTGACTCTTGAAATGTGAATTTCCAAGAGAAAAATATCCGTAGCCAATGTGATCAGGAAAAACTTAAAAAAACAGCTATAATTAATATGGGTTTTGAAAACTGGGTAGAATTTCAAAAAAAAGTAATGAAGACAAATAATGAAAGAGAAGAACAAAATAAACATGGAGAGATAAGTGTATGAGCTTGGCTGGGGCACAGAGTCGGAGATCAGTCTAATGTGGGAAGGATCTATAAAGTGCCAGGGTTTGCTCTCATCCATCCTCATAGAGTCCCAACGCTGCACTCCAGACTTACAGTATCTGCTGACAGGTCCCCATGACACCAACTTGCCTCTCTGATCTCAGTTGCCTGTGACCATGATTGCCTCCAGCTCATCAGCTTATCCATCCTGATTTCCTCCTCTTGCGTGCTTCTCTTGTCTTTCCAGATCTCTTGTCCTATTTAGTATTCTACCATGCTCTAATCACAGCCCTCACTGTGTCATTCCTTTGCCTCTTCAGAAAGTAAATCCCAAAAAGAAAAATGTTTGGTCCAACAGCACAACGACCATAGGAAACAAGAGCAATGCCCCAGGTTTGAGGGAGAAATGGTCTGATTTATAATGAAAGGACGGGGATAATGGCATGCACGTGTGTGGAAAAGGATGAAGAATTTATAACCATTCTAGCAGATTAGATAAAGCTCCAAAAATGAGAGTGAGCCCCTGGGAGTAGAAAAAAGGCAACAAAAACAGGGAAATAAAAAGAAGAAACCAGGAAATGAAAATGGACTTAGCTTGGTGACACTTTGCTCATTTTTCAATATCCAGCAAATATGCAATGAATATTTGTTGATTAATTAAATAAAACAGGCTTGAGCGATGACTAGATGAAATTTTGGCTATTTGGTTATAATTTATCATAATCTCCTGGCCTCACTTTCTACATTTTTCATTTGAGCTCTAAAGATGTTGTCATTTTTGTAGATCAAATCAGACTAACAACAAGTATTTGCTACCCGGCTTTACTCTGACTTCAACCCTTTTGGAAATTTACAAGAATATCCCACTCACTGTAGTGGGAATGTCAATGAATGTAATTGATTTCACCTGGAACACAGAGACACTCTGGAAAAGCCAGAAATCTAAAACCACTAAGCCTAGAAAAACACCCATTTTTCAGTACTGAAGGAAAGGATTTCTAAAAGGCAAGGCTTCACATATCAGAATAAAAGCATCTGTTCTCCCTAGGCTCAAGAGCTAAATTTGAGATGGAATCTGGAAACATTTACCAACAAGAAATCCTTGGGTTTCACCAACTTTCATCTTAGGTTAAACTTTTACGGGGCCACCAGGGTGGCTCAGTCGATTAAGCATCCAACTTCAGCTCAGGGCATGATTTTATGGTCTGTGAGTTTGAGCCCCATGTCAGGCTCTGTGCTGACAGCTCAGAGCTTGGAGTCTGCTTCAGATTCTGTGTCTCCCTCTCTCTCTGTCCCTCCTCTGCTCATTCTCTCTCTCTCTCAAAAACAAATAAAACTTTGTTTAAAAAATAAGTTTCATGGTTGTTGTGGATTTTTGTCTGTACAATTTTTAAACTGTAGCTCAAGTTCTGGGCTGCATTTAAAATGACGAGAAACTCAAAATAATTCTTATTAAGGATTAAATTTTTTAAAGCCACATGGATCCTACTAAAAAGAAAGAAAGGGGTGAAAGAAAGGAAGGAAGAAAGAAAAGAAAGGTCTAAGTAAACAAGGAAGCCATTAGACTGATGTGGCTCTAATGCTGTGGTAGCCTATTCAAGCAACCAAAATCTACACTTATAAGTAGGTGGCTCAAGGTTAGGAAGTCAAAATGCTATGGACAACCAATTACAAACATCCAACGAGGCTTTAAGCTATTGAGAAAGAGAATCCATTTCCTTTCTTTCTTTCACACTTTCTTTAAATAAATATTCCCTCCTCACCACTGGAGGTTTGGTGCTGCCCAATTCAAATTGACTGTTTTTCAAATAAACTCTTAAAATTTTTAGTAAGCCCCAGTTTATCTTTTGAAGCAAGGGAAAAAGGGAGGGAAGGAGAGAAAAGGAAGGGGAAGCAGGGCAAAAGGAAGAACTTGGTAAAACACTGACTCTGCCTGGGAGATACTGCAGGTCTGAGGACAAAGCATGGCAGTGAAGCAGATATCCCAACAAAGCAATCCTAATGAATTTTTTTGTTTATTTCCCAGTTAGGCTTACACTGTGCAGAAGCACAATGTCTAAAAGACAACATATATACCTTAACTTAAAAACACTTCATCCTCTGGTTTCTCTTCAGATCGCATAAATCTTTCGCCTTTTAAAAACACTTCATTGCTAGAAAATGCTAGCCATCATATGAGCTTTCAAGTGAGCTGTAATCTTCTGGCCGGTGGAGGATCTTGCCTTGATGCTGATGACTGCCGACCCAACAGGACGGTGGTTGCTAAAGGCCAGATGACTGTGGCAGTTTCTTAAAATAAGACAAGAGTGAAGGTTGCTGCACTGAGTGACAGTTCTTTCAGGAAAAATGTCTAATAGCACGTGATGCTATTTGATAGCATTTCACCGACACTAAAGCTTCCTTCGAAATTGGAATCCGTCCTCTCAAACCCCGCTCCTGCTTTACCAACTACGTGTATGTCATATTCTAAATCCGGGGTTGTCATTTCAACGATCTTCATGGCGTCTTCACCAGGAGTCAATTCCATCTCAGGAAACGACTTTCTTTGCTCATCCATAAGAAGCAACTCCTTATCCATTAAAGTTTTACCATGAGATTGTACCAATTCAGTCACATCTTCAGGCTCCACTTCTAAAGCTAGTTCTTCTGCTATTTCTACTATCTGCAGTGATCTCCTCCACAGAGGCCTTGAACCCCTCATGGTCATCTATGAGGGTTGAAATCAACTTCTTCCAAACTCCTGTGAATTTTGATATCTTGACCACTTCTCATGAATCATGGATGTGCTTAATAGCAGCCAGGATGGTGAATCCTTTACAGAAGGTTTTCAATTTCCTCTTCCCAGATCCATCAAAGGAATCACTGCTTATGGCAGCTATAGCCTTACAAAAGGTATATTTCAGTAAGACTTGAAAATCAAAATGATTCTAGACTGCAAAATGGACGATGTGTTAGCCTCACTGTACATCCTCATCAGAGCTCTAGGTAACCAGGTGCATTATCAGTGAGCAATAATATTTTGAAAGATATTCTTTTTTCCTGAGCAGTAGGTCCCAACAATGGGCTTAAATATTCAGAAAACCATGCTGTAAACAGATGTGCTGTTATAGAGGCTTTGTTGTTCCATTTATAGAGCACAGGCAGCATAGATTTTGATAATTCTTAAGGGCCTTGGGATTTTCAGAAATGACAAATGAGCACTGGGCTCAGCTTAAAGTCACCAGCTGCATTAGCCCCAAACAAGAGGGTCCGTCTGTGCTTCGAAGCTTTGAGGCCAGGCACTGATTTCTCCTATCGAGCTTTGAACGTCATAGATGGCATCCTCTTCCAATAAAGATGAGGTATTTCCTTCCAAAAGAGCTTCTAAATCAGCACTTGCTGCTCAACCTTCTACTTGTTACAGAGGTGTCTGTCCTTAAATCTCATGAACCAACCTCTGCTACTTTCAGACTTTTCTTCGGCAGCTTCTTCAACTCTCAACTTTCATAGAATTGAAGAGAGCAGGGGGTTGCTCTGGATTCGGCTTTGGCTTAAGAGAATATTGTGGCCGGTTTGATCTACTATCCAGACCACAAAACCTTTCTCCTTATTAGTAATAAGTCTGTTTGAACATGCTTATCATTCATGTGTTCACTGGAGCAGCACTTTTAATTTCCTTCAAGAACTTTCCCTTTGCATTTATACCTTGGCTAACTGGTGCAGGAGGCTATCTCAGCTTTCAACATGCCTTCCTCACTAAGCTCAACCATTTATAGCTTTTGATTTTAAAGTGAGAGACACGAGACTCTCCCTTTCATGTGAACACTTAGAGGCTATTGTAAGGTTGTTAATGAGCCTAATTTCAATATTGTTGTGTCTCAGGGAGTAGGGAGGCCTGAGGAGTGGGAGAGAGACAGGTGAGTATCTGGTTGGTGGGACACTGAGAACACATACAGTTAAGTTTATTGGCTGAGGTTTGTGGTATCCTCAAATAATTATAGTAGTGCCCTCCAAAATCACTGTTTATGGATGACCACAAGCCATACAATAATAATGAGAAAGACTGAAATACTGTGAGAATGAGCAAAGTGTGAAATGGAGGCACAAAATGAGCAAACACTGTTGGGAAAATGGTGCCAAAGCCTCGCTTGACTCAGGGTTGCCACAAACCTTCAATTTGTAAAAAGAGAGAGAGAGAGAGAGAGAGAGAGAGAGAGAGAGAGAGAGAGAGAGAGAGAAGAGAAGAGAATAAAAGCAATACCTTTGAAGCACAATACAGTGAAGCAAAATAAAGCCAAGCATGCCTATACTTTAAAGTGTTTTCCGTCTGTGTTTATTTCCCTGATGATTTTACTCTCTTTCCTATTACTCATATGTTTCTAGAAACTGCAACCAATCTCCTCCAAAACAGGGGACCGTGTATCTAGGATTTAGTCTGATTAAGGTACTTAGTCTGGCCTACCATGTCTACTACGTACTAAGCCCCAGAAAGGAAGTTAGTACATAGCTGGATGCATGGGAGGCAGTCAAGGAACTAAACAGCTTGGGGTACCAGGTGGATCCGTGGGTTAAGCATCCAGCTCTTGATTTCGGCTCAAGTCATGATCTCATGGTACGTGAGTTGAAGCCCCGCATCAGGCTCTGCGCTGACAGTGTGGAGCCTGCTTGGGATTCTCCCTATCTCCCTCTCCGTTTGCCTCGCTCTCGCTCAAAATAAATAAACCTGAAAAAAAAATTTTTTAAAGAAACAAAACAACTCAACGAAGGAATAAAGAGATGGAAATGACTGCATTCCTAAGCAAATGAACTCCAAAGGACACATCATGCACACTCTGGGTTTCCCAAACTGCAGTTATCTGCATTCTACCACAGTTGTTTTTCCTCATCTTGCTCACCGGTTGTACTAACAAGATTTCTTTGAAAGAAAGTTTCACATGACTACAGAAAATGGAAAACCAATATCAACTGATATAACTAGACAGCAAACCATGGAAACAAATACAACAAATGTTCAATTTTTTTACTCGATAGATGTTGGCATGAGAAGGGTCTTCGAAATTATTTTTTGTAACAGTTTCATTGAGATATAATTCAGGTACATACAATTCTTTCTTTTAAAATATACAAACCAATGAATTTGAGTATATTGAGACACTTCCGTGCTCTTATGCACATAAAAGACCCTCGGTCCAGACTGGGACTGGTTTGCTATTCAATCCAACAAATCTCGTACAAGGCTCTTTCATTAAAGAAGATGAAATTTAGATTGGAGTGACTGTCTGTGAATCAAATACTCCATAGTGTGGTTGTGCATCTTAATCAATTAAAGCAGGTTTCACTGGGGACCAGCAGTACGTGGTAGAATAAAGGGGAGAATCCTGCATTTTCTGCCCTCACAATGTCTAGGTTCACAATGTATGCATTTCCCTTTCCTCATGTAGAATCACAGGTGAGTGACAGAACCACACAATAGAAGCTTTCTGAACATCAGTCCCCAGTGGGGCCCTGATTAGAGTATTTCTTTTTTTCTTTCTCTTTTTTTGCGAGTGAAATACAGTCTTCCTTAGTTCAAGTGTATGCATCAAACACCAAGCCGCTGGAGTCCACCTGTCAAGGATCACAAGTTTTCTGATTAAAAAATAAAGCCCATTCGTGGAACTAGCGGGGCTGCCTGCCAGCAGGCTCTTGACCACAGCTATTATGAAAACTGGCAAAGAAGTGGGCAGGAAAATCATTCTTCACCTTAACAGATGAGTCTTCCCTCACAAAATAGATGAATTTAGAACACCTTCTTAGACTCATAATATAGGCAAAGATACGGGGGATTTTCTGGAAAATGCTGACCTCCTAAGAATTAGTTTTTAAATGGAATTTTATGCTCTTCAGATGTTTGATAAGCCCCTTGTCTCTCCCACGAAAGGTCATGCCGAAAAGCAACATATATGATTATTCACGCTGATCATCTACCTGGCCATGGTTTACTCCCACCAAGTTTATATTCGAGGTTCAACTCAAAAGCGTTTAGTCATTATGAAATAACTTGCAAATTAGCATCCTCTCATTTAAAATATACAGTCTAGTTTCCATTTTTCTTTGAAATTCCAAATAGAATATACTTTAATTTAAAAAACCCAGAATTAAAAGTCTGAATGCTGCAAAAAGGGGAGAGAATTTTAGTAGCCTTTCAAGAGGGCTGGCCATGGAGCTAGGTTCTCCTGAGGCAGGTCCTGTCTCTGTCATCCAGGGTCAGGTAGGTTCCTCACATTAAGCTTTTCAAAGTCGAGGCATCCATTTCAAAGATCTCCATCTCAGATAAACATACTGCCAGCTAGAGGAAATAGCTAATAGCAAACGACTAGATGCGGAATGAGGCCAGCACTACCCGTGAATTTCCCGTTTTGAAAACCCCTGGACAGCCTATGTAACTGAGTAATACATGTAATCATGCCTAAGAGATGCAACTTGCTAAATAAAATGTGTTTCAGGAGCCAATACTATTTCTGTACTTTAAAGTATAATGGGAAACTACAGACACAACTTCAGGGGGGAAAATGATGAGATATTTCCGATTATCTCATGTTCATTTTATTTTTTTTTAATGTTTTATTTTAGTTTTGATACAGAGAGAGACAGAGCATGAGAGGGGGAGGGGCAGAGAGAAGGAGAGACACAGAATCAGAAGCAGGCTCCAGGCTCTGAGCTGTCAGCACAGAGCCTGATGCGGGGCTCGAACCCACGAATGTGAGATCATGACCTGGGCTGAAGTCGGAGGTTTAACCGACTGAGCCACCCAGGCACCCCTCATGTTCATTTTAAGGAGCAACATGACACTCAGTCAGTCATGGGCACATCTGGGTTCCTGAATGTCTCCTTAATCCTACTGACCATCCACAAAGCCTGGACCTCAAATTTAGCATAATGTGTGGTTCAATTTTAACTTCATTATTTCCAACATTCTTTCTGTCTTCTGACAGGATTTTATGAGCTACTCATTCAAATTGAACAACAGACAAAATTCGCCATACTTTCTGTCCTAACTCCACATTTTAAAAACGAGTTTAAGTGTGCCACAACACAGCAACGCCAACTAATGTCACAATATGGGACTCTGCATCTGTATTAGTAGCTTTGGTCACTCAATATATGTTTACATTGCTTAAAATACTGTCTTTTCACATGTATGTTTGCTGATGGCTTAGAAACAAAATTAATAGCAAACCAAATATGTAAAGAAACTAGAGACATCAACTGGTACATTTTCAGAAAATTAGCCCCACAGGTAATTTCCAAAACCCCAAATTCTGGGGGTGACTATAACACAGATTTCATTTCAAGTGAATGAAATATGGGGTGCTATCATTATCAGTTGCCTGCCTGGATAACTTTTCCAAGTCTGAGAGCTTTTAATTTTCCAGCCGACATTGTACTATTTTTTCTTCTCACAAAAACAAGAGCCATAATTATATCCTAAATTTCTAGTCCTTGATCCCTTCCTGGCCTCCAGCCTTTTGTCTTTTATGTGATCTACTCAATGAAACTCATCCTTCTGACATGCTTCGTCTCCACTAAACACAGAGGTGGGTACTTGAGCCACCGTGGTTCAACAGCCATAGCAATCTTCCGAACAGGAGGCCAATCAGGGATCCTTGGGACTCTTGGTTTCCGGAAGGAGCAGCCCTTTGTCTTCCCCATGTCAAAGTGGGGAGGATCCCTTCCCAATTTTAATGTATTTATACCAGAAGATCCTTTCAAAAGAGAAGTATTGGTCCAAGACCAAAGCAAAGCCATAACGAAAGACCTATGGTCTTGAAGTTTCACAAGTCACACTTAAGAAGTCAAAAGGACTACCATGAGAGAGAAGTGTTCACGAGAGAACACAGGGTGTTAGAAAGTGTCAGGGGGGCAAAGAGCAAAAGGAAGCAGAAACAAAATGCATGGAGAGGGCCAGAAAGAAGTAGGTAGAACCTCAGAGTTACTCTATGTGGGCCAGTTATAAAATCCTGGAGAAGGAATCATCTGCCCTCCCTGGCCAGACTAGATTTTTGTACACTCCACTGGCAGTATTCAAGGACAATTGTCCGGCTTTCTGTTCAAAGGAAATGTCCCTCGATCTAACTTCACCTCAGCTTCTCAGCCAGTTCAAAAATACTAGGCAGGCAGCTTTTGACTTTTGAAGAAAGAAGACAATATAAAGCACATGCCATAATGGAAAGCAGTTGGAAATGCGAGCCTGTCCAACTGGCAAAGGCATTTTGCAAAAAGGCAATTTTCAAGACTGACACTGGAATTCGGTCTTGAAATTCTATTTAGAGTCTCAGCAGTTCCACCCAAGAGCAAGTGCTTCTCTAACACTGCACCATATGACCATGACCTTCTCAAGCACAGCTAGTTCACACCATATACCGTAGCCAAAGTCTAAGAATATTAATTAGCTAAAACAACCTGTGATATTGTAAAAATCTTGCAAACCAAATCAACAGTGCTAATTACCAGCTAATTATATGTATTAGCTATTTGAATAGATAAACCTTTCTATTCACCTATCTCCATCTCTTGCATAGGTAAGTTGGCCCTCATGGACACTAATCACTTAGAAGGCACGCAATTCCTTAACTGTCATCTGCTATTGCCCAGGGTGGCAGTCACCCAGGGCAGTAAGATAACATAACTAGAGGACAAATTAGACTCTCATAAATAGAGCCAGGTAGTTTTCAACTCTTCATGAGGCCGACTTACAGCCCTGTAGGCAAGGCTGCAATAGGAAGAGGCAGGATGACAGTCTGAAGCAAGTTGGCAAGAAAGAACCAAAAGCATGACTTGTGACCACCAAAACCAAGACCCTCTGTCAGCCTGGAGGTAAAGGAGGCTTCTGCTGCACAGATTCTGTTAAGGCATCAGAAACCCTGTAAGCGGCCAATACCAGAACAAAGTGCAAGCTACACCAGTCAGCAGACTGCAAATTGAGGCAAAAGAGAAGATGTAGGACATCAGGAAAACTGGTGTCCTTAGGAAAACCAGCTGAAACAGTTCAGAGCTGGAGAGGGTCTGGGGTCTGTACAGAAGAAAGGTTTTCTGACTTAGCCAGGGAGGAATGTCCAGGGGAGACTCATGCCTTAATATAGAAGAGATCCAAGGCCTGAAAGATGAATAAAGGGTACCAACCAAGAATGCCAAAAGGGGAGGGCACACATGCAACACACTGGCAACAGAGAACAGGACCCAAGGGTCATAGGTCCCACACAGAGGTATTAGGTAGGTGAGGAATCCGGCATCTAGTTGTGGGACCACATGTTCATGTCAAAGACTGAAATGAAGATTCTAATTCTACCCAATGTACTCCATATCCTCCATTTTCTCCTGCTCGTTTATCCTTGAGTCTGTTTTCCCAATCTCATAATGACATAGAAGCTGCCTTTTTCCACCTTCTCATTTCTTCCTCCTTTTCTTTCCTCGCCTCTTATGCTTTCTCTTCTCCTCTCTCCACTTCCACTCTTCATTGCTGTACTTTCACAGATGTTGAATTGCAAGAGAGAGTAGGGATTGAATAGGGAGATTCAATAGTAGCAGGTGAATAGGGAAAGTAGGAGAGAAATAGAAGTAACAAATTAAGAATATTGAAGTGAGAACAATTTGTGCTACTCCCATACAATTTCAAAAAGTCATAGAAGTATATCAAAGTCGTAAGGCTATTTCATGATGTTTTCCCAGCTCATAGTCCAGGACATGTACCAGCCATGGCTCTGAGAATCACACCCCTGAAAGGTTCAACAAAGCAACTCATCCACAGCTCAGAAATTAAGTAGACTTGACACTTGTTGGAGGCCATCCTCCCACGGTTTCAAAGCAGGTGAAATGTTAATGTCCAATAAAGCAATTTTTCTTGCATCATTTCTTCTATTGGTTTTCATGCTCTGAAATCTGATCCTTTAGCTTAATAATGCAATGGACTGAATGTTTATGCCCCCTCAAATTCATATGTTAAAACCCTAACCTCCAATATAATGCTATTAGGAGAAGGGTTCATTGAGAGGCAATTTTTTCATAAAGGTGGAGCTCTCAGGAATGAGATCAGGTGCTATCATAAAAGAGACCTCAGAGAGCTCCCTTGTTCTCTCTGGATGTGAGGACACAGTGAAATGAGAGGCACCTATGAATCAGGAAGCAGGCTCACCAGACAACGAACCTGCCAGTGCTGTGATCTTCCAGCATCCAGAACAGTAAGAAACAATTGCGTGTTCTTTGTTGAAGACACATGGTTTGTCAAAGCAGCCCAAATGGAAGAAGATAATCACCTACATTTCTGTATTCTCTGTTTGTTTTCTATGTTTGTATTTTACACTAAACTCTTTAACCTTTCTGGGATTTATTTTGATAAATGATGTAGGAGAGAAAGAGACTAACTTTAACTGATCTCCCCAATACTGTTTGTGAACTAATCAATTGCTTTCCTAGTGGTTTATAATATTCCATTATCATATTTGTAGTTTCACTGGGATTAGACTAATATCCTGTTAAAGAATGATCTAAAATAACTTCCTTACTCTATCGTTACTTAAGAAAATGAGAATTTTAGAGAACCACCTCCTCGTTTCATTGATTGTGTGTGTGTGTGTGTGTGTGTGTGTGTGTGTTAGTTTCTATACCACTTATTTCTGCTCTAATTTTTATATTTCTTCTGCTGGTTTTATGTTTTGTTTGTTGTCCTTTTTCTAGCTCCTTTAGGTGTAAGGTTAGGTTGTTTATTAGAGATGTTTCTTGCTTCTTGATGTACGCCTATATTGCTACAAACTTCCCTCTTAGAACTGCCCATTTTGGTTTGTTCCCATGAACTTTCTGATTTCTTCCTTGATTTCTTGATTGACTCATTCCTTGGTTAGTGGCAGGTTTTTTAACCTCCATGTATTTATGTGCTTTCCAGTTTTTTTCTTGTAGACTTCTAGTTTCATAGCATTGTAGTCAGTCAGAAAAGATGCATGGTATGACTTCAGTCTTTCTGAATTTGTTGAGGCTGGTTTTGTGGCCTCATATGTGATCTAGACTGTTCCATATGCACTTCAAAAGAATGTGTTTGCTGCTATTTTAGAATGGTACATTCGGAATATATCTGTTAAATTCACCTGGTCCAGCATGTCATTCAAAGCCACTCTTTTCATGTTGATTTTCTATTTGGATAATCTGTCCATCAATGTAAGTGGAGTGTTAAAGTATGATAGTATTACTATCAATTAGTTCCTTTATGTTTGTTATTATGTATTTGGGTGATCCCATGTTGGGTGCATATTTAGAATTGTTATATCTTCTTGTTGGATCGTCTCCTTTATTATTATTATATAGTGTCCTTCTTTGTCGCTTTTTACAGACTTTGTTTTAAAGTCCAAATTGTTTGAAATAAGTATTGGTATCCCAGCTTTCTTTTCACATTCATTTGCATGACAAATGTTTCTCCATCCCCTCACTTTCAATCTGTGGGTGTCTTTAGGTCTTTAATGAGTCACTTGCAGGCAGCATATAGATGGGTCTTGTTTTTTGGGGGGTTTTTTTGTTTTGTTTTTTTATCCATTCTGACACCTTATGTCTTTGGATTGGAACATTTAATTCATTTATATTCAAAGTAATTATTGATATTTTTTTGTTTTGTGGTTGTTTTTATAGTTTTTCTCTGATCCTTTCTTCTATTTCTCTTTCAGGGATTGCTGGCTTTCTTGATATATTTGGCTTCCTTACTCTTTATTTTTTGCATACCTATTACCTTTTTTAATCTGTGGTTACCATTCTGTTCCAATATAGCATCTTCTGCATATAACAGTCTATATTCAGCTGATATGCACTTAATTTTGAACTCATACTTTATTCCTCTTCCCTTAGCATTTCAAATAGTTGGTATAATATTTTACGTCCTTTTGTTACACCCCTATCTTTATAACAGCATTATTTACAATAGTCAAACTGTGGAAGGAGCCCAAATTGACGAAGGAATAAAGATGTGGCATATATACATATATATTTACATATATGTGGGAATATTATTCAGTCATAAAAAAGAATAAACTCTCACCATTTGCGATGACATGGATGAACTAAAGAGTATAGTGCTAAGTGAAATATGTCATAGAAAGACAAATACCATATGAATTCATTTATCTGTTGAATTTGAGAAACAAAACAAAGAGGGGAGAGAGAGAAATCAAGAAACAGATTAACTCTAGAGAACAAAGTGATGGTTACCAGAGGGTTGGTGGTCAGAAGACGGGGGAAATAGGTGAGGGGAATTAAGGAGAACACTAGTCATGATGAGCACCAGCGTCGTAAGGAATTATTGAATGGCCATACTGTATATGTGAAACTATGGTAACACTGTGTGTTAACTACGCTGAAATCAAAATAAAATGATATAATCAAAAAAAGAAAACCAAGTTCAGGGAGCTTGTGGTCTGCCTCTGTGACCACCATCACATAATTAATATTATTTATAGCTGTGCCTAGCAAAAGGAATAAAGGATAGCATTCTTATGAGAAGTTTGGTTGTTTTCAGCTCTCTCAGAAGCTCTGGGCTGCCACAAGTGGAATACAGAACAAATCTAAACACTCTCATTAGTTTCTGGCTTTTATGTCCTATGAAGAACTCAAAGCCAGATGGATAAGATGATACAAAGCAACTCTGGAGAGAATCCTTCTCATTCTGTGGCAACTGTGTTCTTTGCAGGAGGCGTACACCTGACGCCCTCCGCCTAGGTATTGTCTGCATTGTTCTATGCTTCTGCAATCTGCTTAAAAGAGACGAATCAGGAGAAGTTGTGCTCAGCCACAACAGGGAACTAATTTCATTTAGACAGACAATAGTCGTCTGTCAAGAGCCTCCTACTAAGACCCTTGGCTAACTGGAAGCAGGAAAATGCAGCAGGATGTCTAAGGACCTGGAATATTAAACCATCCTCCCTTTCCAGTCTGAGCAATTAGGTTATTAAACACAGCAAAAGAAATATCAAAAAGAAAAGGCAGTTTCACAATACACAGAGATTAAATGAGCTTGCTCATATATGTTTTTGCTTCTAATAGAAACATCACTGTATTCTAGCAAAAAGACCTGTTAAAAAAAAATAGGTTTCGACTCCCTGATAAATTCCCCTGGGTAGATGAAACATAAGCACAGAGTGATAGCACCAACTGTGCCAAGAGAACCCAGAGTCATTATGGTTTAAAAATGAAATTCACATTCCATCTAAAGAAAATTCAAACTAGCTATAACTGAGAGACAAAACAGTCCCCAGAGAAAATTCCTATCGAGATCTGCAATTTTGTCAATTATAACTTTCACTCCTCAAAATTCTTCAAGTTTCTCCACCTCTTTCAGCACTCAGAATTAATTAAACAGTCCCTCTCTTCCTTCCACACTTCAAATGCAGCATAATTTATAAGTATATTTATGTCACAAATGTATGTGTGTGGGTTAGCATGTGTGAGAGACAGAGAAAGAAACAGAGTTTGCTTGATTCATTCATTCTGAGAATTAATTCTGGTTTCTACTGTGAACTATTGCCTCATGATTTGAAATCAATCCTCAATGGTGTGATAAGAACACAGTCCCAGTTGTGCACAACAGGATATCACCCATAAAGATGAAAAAGCCAGAGAGAGAGAGAGAAACCCACTAAACTTCAAATTCACAGAACAGTTTGTGATTATTTGTATTCCAGAAAATGGAATCTTTACTTTCTAGAAGTCTCATTCCTGGATTCCTTTAAGTAAAAAATTTCCCTGGGAGCTTTAAAACATAGATTTCCAAAACCAACTGACAAATATTTTTCCACATAAACAGCTGTTGCACAAGGTAAAGCAAACTTTCACATATGTTTACCTTCAAATCATATCATTTAGACTTAAATATGCTAAAATTCTGAAACATCGTTTTCTCAGAAAGATGGCTGATTTAGGAGGGAGGTTTGGAAGGTGAGCCAACTAAACACTTATGGGAGGGATGGAAAGGGGGGAGAGGAGAAGGTGGCTTCATATACCTTGTGAACAGCAAAGCTTTTCTCCCTTACCTGCTGAACTTTATGTTGACAGTCTATGGTCTGACGATGCACAGCAAATTGGCCAAGGGCCAGAATCAGCACAGCAATAAGCCACAACTCTGGCCCACAAAGCCATGGGTCAGTTAGACGGTAGATTACCATGGCCAGTGGAAGCAAGCATGATGAACCAGTATATTCTGTCGTAGGCAAGTGGGTTCTCCTCTGGGGATGGTGCAGAGGTAGCATAATAACAGAAGGCAATGCCTTGATCCAGTGGGGTTGTATGGACTAGTTATACCACCTCGAAATTCATATTTGAAGTCTAATCCCCAATGTGATGATCTTGGGAAATGGGCCCCTTAGGAGGAAGCCCCTCCTAAGGAGACCAAGAGACCAGAGTTGTGTCTTTCTACCATGTGAGCAGGAAGACAGCCATCCTTGAGCCAGTAAGTTGGTTCTCACCAGATACCATAACTGCCAGTGCCTTGATCTTGAACTTCTAGCCTCCAGAACTGTGAGAAATAAATTTCCATTGTTCATAAGCCACCCAGTCTACAGTGATTTGTAATAGCAGCCCAAACTGAAAGATGGAGTAGTTCTTCCATGATGGAATTGTGGACCCTAATGATTCAGGAGAAAATGGAATGACCTCTTTAGTTCATTAAATAGTTCATTAAATTATGCCAACATAGCAAATTACCCTTGGATTTAGCCTAGAAGGTGGGGTGAGGAAAGTATGAATTGGGGCGGCAGTTCACATTACAATCTCACTTCGTAAGCAAAAAGCTAATTGTGAACAAATCATAATGCTGAAACATGGCATGTGTGGCTCTTAGAACAAAGCATACAAGACATGATGGCAAATGTGTCCAGCTCACAGTTGAAGAAAACAGCAGCTGCTCTCATAATTTACTATTTGGGGAAAGCATAGAAAAGTGAACAACTAGAAAGCAATGAAAAAGCAATTGACCTGGTGCTATAGCTGCCCAAAGGAACACCTTCTAGCCACAGATGCAACCTTTAGAAACCCTATATGTAATTAGCTAGAATTCATTTTTTGTTCTTTTTTCATTTTTAGAATTAGCTTTTCAAATACAGCATCTGTTTTTAAAATTCAGTCCATTGTTCATCAAGTGCACAGTTAGCAAGCCCTTCCCAAGAAGCAGGTGTCCGTTGGGCATCCTGGGGTGTGCATTGGGAAGACCCAGAGTCCCACTCGTTTTTCACAGACCCCAGGAGACAGGCTCATAAACTCACAGATCAGGGGCATTAAGGAAGCAGCCTACAGACTCAGGGAATAGTATGTGATTTTTAAGTCACTACTCAGTTTCACAATGAGAAATCCCATGACTAGAAAGTAAACCGTGGAAAACAAACAATTTTACAGTGATTGAGATGATACAAGTTCCTGGATAAGAAAACATTCCGTTTTCACAACAAACAAGCTACAGTCAGATCAAGCATTGAGACAAAAGATATGAAAAAAGATATGGCAGCACGCCCAAAGAACACCTTGGGTCTTTAAAAATTAAGTGTGTCAAATAGTAGAGAAAGATGTGCTCAAATAATGACCTACCCCCACCACGTCATTAGCAGCAGTGATGTGAGTCTTTCATCTTTAAACACCAAGGGGCACCCAAAAACCTCTTTTCATATTGAAAGTACAAGACAAATGTCTGCTGAATGGAACAATATTGGTAAATTTTTACTGTTCCCATTCAACCTGGAAAGTAGTAAAACACACCAAGCTAATTTTCTATCCCTCGCTACGCATCACAGACTTTGTAAAGCACTACTTGAAAGACAGGGAACTTCAATTCAAATACTTGAGAGAAGGCCCAAAGTTAGGGAATGGATCTTCATATCATACAGCATTTCTGTGAAAAAGGTTAATCAAGGAAACAAGCTTATATATTAGGTTTTTGAAAGAACAATCCAGACTAACGAACATTTACTATTCTGGCATTATTAGTTCCATGAAGGTGCAGACTTTTGTTAGGCTTGTGGTAGTGATTTTGAATTAGAGCAAGCTGGCCAGCAGAAATTCATCCAAAGAACAAGCTTCACATGAGAACAGTAGGCGTCCTGAGGGCTTAAGTCAACCTACTATAAAATGAATTCAAATTTTACATGATAATACTACATCTTCCCCTCGGTGAGAATGTCTTCGCTGGCTCAAAGCTTATATCTACACTTTGTTCTAATCTGAGTAAGCAGTGATGCAGTTTTGCAGACTGAACACACAGTCTCATCATTTACCAAGAAGAGAGATCCGTATTTGTGGCACTGTTAGTTCTCTAGTAGGCTTCTGTCCTATCCTCCTTGATAAGAGAACCCCAATGTTGTTCAAGCAGCCACATGCCCAAGTCTCATGGGATGAGCAATGATCCACCTCAAATCCTTCAGGGAAACCCCACTGCTTTCAGCCAGCAGCTGGTCTACAAGTGGACACATGCACTCCCTCTGACAAAACAGACATAAAGGGAGTATTTTATTCATGATACAGAGAAAAATGAAGGACAAAGATCTTTCATCTTCTCTCTTCCACTCCTGTTTTTGTGTGGGGATATGCTACTTACCACTGTGGCAGTCACCTTGCAACCAGGAGGTGACAAGCCAGTGAAGGAATGCCAAAGGCTGGCAATGTAGACACATGAAATGGACCTGAGTCCTTGATGATATCACTGAGTCACTGGACCTATTCCCAGATGGTCTATCTCCATACTTTTTGGTGAGCAATAAAAGCCCTCACCATTCACAATCATGAAAATAGGGCTGTCTGATAAATGCCCCCCCCCCAACCAAAGCATCCTAACCTACTTGCCATCTTTAATAATTCTTACTTAGGAAAAGATATTTTGAAATTTAGCCCGTTCTGCTTTTCCTCCATTTTCTCTAATCCAACCACTCCTTCCTTTTTTTCCAGAATTAGCCTATTAGCCTACATCACATGGTCCATCATTCAACCACATGCTTACTAATACTGTCTCAACTCTCTTGCACACACGTCCTTCCACTGCACGCCCCCAACAAAAGCCCATCCTAGATCAACCAATCATCCACATTTCCCACCCATATCTGGGCTCATGAATATTATCAGAGGAAGTGTGTCGCCATTCTCAGTCATATTCTTAGGAATAACCTACAATCCCTCTCTGCATCTCTCATTACTCCCTCCCCAACAACTATTTTAAGTCTTCACCAACTCATCCCTCCCTGTTCATGGACACCTTGCTTTCTGCCTGATAGGACTCCCTCGATTTCCCAGCAGCCTCTCACAGAGCTACATGCCTTCAATCTCATCATTTTCTTTATTTTTTTAACTCATTAGGTTGCTCATCAAACACCCCAACTATCCACCTTTCTGGCACTTGTTAAGATCACAGTATCTCATCCTTTGTACTTGGAGATGGGTTAACTAGTTCTTACCAGTGATATGTGATGAGAAATGATACCTGTGGCTTTGGGGCCAGAGCATTTAAATGACAATGGGAAACTCTCCAGACTCCACTTGCCCTCTGGCACAGACAGAATCTAGAAATATTTGGTGCCATCAGGGTAACTATGATGAAAGATTAAAGTAAAACATGTAACAGGAATAAGAATTAAGCCTTTTTATTTATTTATTTATTTATTTATTTATTTATTTATTTATTTACTTATATTTTTTTATTTTTATTTATTTTTGAGAGAGAAAGGGACAAGGTGTGAGCACGGGAGGGACAGAGAGAGAGAAAGACACAGAATCCAATGCAGGCTCCAGGCTCTGAGCTGTCAGCACAGAACCCAATGCGGGGCTCGAACCCACGAACCACGAGGTCATGACCAGAACCAAAGCCTGATGCTTAACCAACTGAGCAACCAAGGTGCCTCAACAATTAAGCCTTTTTATGAAAGCCACTAAAAAATAAATAAATAAATAAATAAATAAATAAAAATAGAAAGCCACTAAAATTTTGCAGTTGTTTGTTATTGCAGCATAATCTAGCCTATGTCACCGATACATTTCTCCATCCATATCACAAAATATGTGGTCTCCCCTGCCAACATACACATATCCTTCCACTACATCAATCATCCTCTCTCTATATATATATCTTCAACCTTTCCTTCAGTCTGTTCAGGAACCAAAAAGGCAAAATTACTTTTAAATATTCAATCTTCTAAAAATGTCCTTTATCAAGTGTATATACTTACTTTGGCTTCCATCTTTTATTTCTTTCCCTTATATACCAAGTCCTACTATCCTGCCAAAAATATATAGTCTATACTGTGCTCACTTGTAACCTCCTATTCAATCCTCATTCCATTATACTCTGACGGCCACCCTACACCATTCTGCAAAAAGTGTTCTTTCCAAAATTATAGGTGCAATTCAGTAGCTAAATCAAATGGACCTTGGACTGGACGTGTGATAAATCTACCTGCTGAATAAACCTCTCCTTTTGACATAAAGTAGCCAGCCCACACCCCTTTGGGATGCACCTGCTGTACCATGGCCCACAAGCTCTATCAAGTAGAGCTGAATGTTCTCTCTACCACCAGACTCCCCCAGGCAACTAACTAGCCCCAGCACCAGTGATTAACCAAGAGAAGACATGTGATCTGAAAACAGCCAACCTGTAGGACAGGCCAGAAATTCATGATCTATGTGTACAGGCTCAAAAAGGAGAGAATGACTAGGTTCCCTCTCCCATGAATATGAATTAAGATCAAAGGACATTTGGCAGTTGGTTAGGAGGCAATGGAAAGAGGAGACCACTGTGGCTATATACAAGAAACCACAGAGAAAGAAGTTGCCTGGGAAGAGAGGACGAAGCAGCTGCTTAGCAATTGCCCCTGGGAAAGGGGTAGAAGAAACAGCTCTGGCCTGGTGGTTCTCCATATCCCAGCAACTAGTCCTTTTGTTTTCCAGTTGTATTTGGGTTTTGTTCTTGAACTTACCTAAAACCCCATAAAGTATCCTTAAAACAAACCCCAATTACTGTAACTTGAGTAGATTTCTTTCTAGCAAAAGACCCCTTTAAAGCCTTATTTTAGTCTGCCTCCTCAAGGATTTTGCAGTACTGACCACTCCCTCTTTTATTTTTTTTCTTTTATAGTTTATTGTCAAGTTGGTTTCCATATAACACCCAGCGCTCATCCCCTCAAGTGCCGTCCTCCATGCCCATCACCCCCTTCCCTTCTCCCTTACCCCCATCAGCCCTCAGTTTGTTCTCAGTATTCAGAAGTCTCTCATGGTTTGTCTCCCTCCCTCTCCCCAACTATTTTTCCCCTTCCCCTTCCCCATGGTCCTCTGTTAAGTTTTTCCTGTTACACTTATGAATGAAAACATATGGTATCTGTCCTTCTCCGTCTGACTTATGTCACTTAGCATAACACCCTCGAGGTCCACCCATGTTACTACAAATGGCCAGATTTCATTTTCTCATTGCCATGTAGTACTCCATTGCATAGATAAACCACATCTTCTTGATCCATTCATCAGTTGATGGACATTTAGGCTCTTTCCATGATTTGGCTATTGTTGACAGTGCTGCTATGAACATTGGGGTACATGTGCCCCTATGCATCAGCACTTCTGTATCCCTTGGGTAAATCCCTAGCAGTGCTATTGCTGGGTCATAGGGGAGTTCTATGGATAGTTTTTTGAGGAACCTCCACACTGTTTTCCAGAGTGACTGTACCAGTTTACATTCCACCAACAGTGTAGGAGGGTGCCCATCTCTCCACACCCTCGCCAGCATCTATAGTCTCCTGATTTGTTCATTTTAGCCACTCTGACTGACATGAAGTGGTACCTCAGTGTGGTTTGTATTCT
Organism: Mungos mungo; assembly: GCA_004023785.1. NCBI lineage: Eukaryota > Metazoa > Chordata > Mammalia > Carnivora > Herpestidae > Mungos > Mungos mungo. Next base: position 111,749 of record PISW01002781.1, read on the forward strand.
CCTGATGATGAGTGATGCTGAGCATTGTTTCATGTGTCTGTTGGCCATCTGAATGTCCTCTTTGGAGAAGTGTCTATTCATGTCCTCTGTCCATTTCTTCACTGGATTATTCATTTTTCAGGTGTGGAGTTTGGTGAATTCCTTATAGATTTTGGATACTAGCCCTTTATCTGATATGTCATTTGCAACTATCTTTTCCCATTCCTTCGGTTGCCTATTAGTTTTCTTGATTGTTTCCTTTGCAATACAGAAGTTTTTTATCTTGATGAGGTCCCAATAGTTCATTTTTGGTCTTGATTCCCTTGCCTTTGGCGATGTATAGAGTAAGAAATTGCTACGGTTGAGGTCAAGGAGGTTGTTTCCTCTTTTCTCCTCTAGGGCTTTGATAGTTTCCTGTCTCAAATTCAGGTCCTTCATCCATTTTGAGTTTATTTTTGTGTATGGTGTAAGGAAGTGGTCTAGTTTAATTCTTTTGAATGTTGCTGTCCCAGTTCCGTTCAAGAGGCTGTCTGTTTTCCACTGGATACTCTTTCCTGCTTTGTCAAAGATTAATTGGCCATACATTTGTGGTTCCAATTCTGAGTTCTCTATTCTATTCCATTGGTCTATGTATCTGTTTTTGTGCCAATACCATACTGTCTTGATGATGACAGCTTTGTAGTAGAGGCTTAAGTCTGGGATTGTGATGCCTCCAATTTTGGTTTTCTTCTTCAATATTACTTTGGCTATTCTGGATCTTTTGTGGTTCCAAACACATTTTAGGATAGTTTGTTCTAGCTTTGAGAGGAATGCTGATGCAATTTTGATTGGGATTACATTGAATGTGTAGATTGCTTTGGGCAGTAATGACATTTTAACAATATTTATTCTTCTGATCCATGAGCATGGATATTTTTCCATTTCTTTGTGTCTTCTTTAATTTCCTTCATAAGTTTTTTATAGTTTTCATCATACATAATTTTATATCTTTGGTTAGGTTTATTCCTAGGTATTTTATTGTTTTTTTGTGCAATTGTGAATGGGATAAGTTTCTTGATTTCTCTTTCTGTTGCTTCATTATTGATGTATAAAAATGCAACCAATTTCTATATGTGTCGATTTTGTACCCTGCAACTTTGGTAGAGGAAGAGGAATCCTTAAAGAGACTGAGAAGAAACATGATGCAGGGGAGAAAAGAGGGAGTGGAAGTACTGCTAACAATAAGCAAATCATGGAAAGAGCCTAAATGTTCATCAACTGACGAATGGATCAAGAAGATGTGGATTATATATACAATGGAATACTACATGGCAATGAGAAAGAATGAAACATGGCCATTTGTAGCAAAGTGGATGGACCTCGAGGATATTATGCTAAGTGAAATAAGCCAGGCAAAAAAAGACAGATATCATATGTTTTAACTCATATGTGAAAAAATGAAAAACTAAAAAGCTAAAAAAAACCTAAAAAATAAAAAATAAAGTAAAACGTAAAGGATGCCTAGGGTTTCTCTGCTGCCTTCTCTGTCTCCTCACCCCTCCCTCTCCCCCCCCCCCATCTCCAGGAGCTCTTACCCATTTCCATGTCTTCATACTCCACCCCACCTGGGAACTCTCAAAACTTTTTAAAATTCTGTCCAACTAACGTATCTTTTTGGAAAATCACATTTGCATTTATTAAAATAATCACTCGGTGGTTAGTCATAAGACCTTACATTTTTCATTTCAAAGGGTAATTTGTAACATTCCAGTGAATGTTCAAGACCAAGCTGTCAATGCTGTAGCACGTTAATGTGTAATGACAATTCTTAAACAACCATCTGATAAAGATACTTCAGGCAAAAAATCTAGAGCAAACACAAAGTAAAACAAAACTTGGGTGAATCCTCTGTTTAAATTTGTTCAAATGGTTTTCACTATATACATGAACCTTGCAATTTCAATTTTTACAAAGAAAAGATTGTAAATCAAGTGAATTGTTAGGAATGAAGTCAGCAATGATTTGAGGCAAAATATTACTACATACGTATAAGACTGGTATGATAAGAAGGGTGTCAAAAATGGACTATTGTCATAGAGTTTTAAAGAAATTTAAGGCTAAAACATCCTACTATCTCATTTTATAGATAAAGAAGTGGAGAATCAGAGAACCCATGATTTGCTCAGAAGGACAACGCTACCTCATGGCAGAGCTGACAGTCATTAAGACCACGTGATCCCGTACCTAGCACCCTTGTCAATATAACATGATTTATGAATTGCTCTGAAACTTGCTAAGAGGAAAATGGCAAGAAGATCCTTCAGGATTGAAGAAGTCCTAGTCAGGAGGGCATTTACCCTCTCAGTAGAATTGCCCTCTCTTAGGACACCTTCTTCCCGCTAGAGTCCTACATATGCAAGACGGGAACCAGATGTTCTGAGCGCAGGGCGGTGAGAAAGGCAAACTAACACCTTCTCTTTGATGCACTTGGAAAGACTCAAACTGCTCTCTCTAGAGTGGTTAAGACAGCTGCTGAGATGTAGCAAAGCTTTGATCCAAGAGCCTGAGCTCCCAGAGTCATGAAATCACCCCAGGAAGGGAAATAGGGTGAGTTTAAATCAAATGTGGTAATCCAAGGCTGGGTGTGAAATATATTAAAATTAGAAAAAGTGATGACAGACAAAAGGTTAGTGAAAAATGTGCCAAATTATTTCATTAGAAAATTGCTTTAAAGCGCCATGTTTAAACGTAGTGAGGTCATTTTCTTCAGTGTCCCCAATGTTCAACGGGGACATGTTCCCAACTCCCAGTGTTCCCAGTGCCCCACATAGTCATACATGTGTGAATGTGTGTGTGTGCGAGTGAATATATATCTCTATATCTATTTTGTGTGTATATTTACATTTATGTTTTTACTGATTGAGAGAGAGAGAGAGAGAAAGAGAGAGAGAGAGAGAGAAGGAAAACTAATTCTGGAGCTTGAACAGAAAACCTCATCTGAATTGGGAAAAATTTAAATCCTGTGGCTCAAATACCAAGCATCTGCTGCTTAGTGACAGCATTTCCAAACTGTAAGTTCAGCTGTTTAAAGAGTAAAACGAATCTTTTTGAAAGCACATGAAATGTTTTAAAGTTATGAAACACTACATGGTTATATATATATACAGTTATAGTTATATAGTTATATACATATAACATACAAAACATGTATATACACATATAACTTATATATGTGATATATATAACTATATATTTCTTATAACTGTCTCATATACATGTAGTTATAATTGTATATAACTGTATATACCATATATATGTAATACAGTATCTCACTCTACTCTATATAATTATATATATTCACATACTGTATAGCTTATAGTTATATACTATATATCTCTATATATTCACACTGTATATTATATAATTATATACTATATAAAACCATAATGATACATATTCACACACTATATAGTACAGAATTATATACTATATAAAATTATAACAATATATATTCACATATGACATAGCATAGTTATATACTATATATAACTATAACTATATATAACTATAACTATATATATTCACATACTTTAAGTATAGAATTATAACACATATAACTATATACATTCACAGACGATAAAATATAGAATTATATACTATATATAACTATGACTATATATTCACATACTGTAAGTATAGAATTATATGCTATATATAACTACATATATTCACATGCTAATATAGAATTATATACTACATATAACTATATACATAGCCTATATGTATACTGTATATAACTATAACACATACACATGCACACACAAGACAAGAAAACAACACCTGGGGGTTCTAAATGAACTTTTCCTATACTATGCCAAGAGAAAACATTCTGATTTCTCAGTGGACGACAACATGGCAGACAGTAACTGCAGCTCTGAATCGATAGCTATGCTGATTCCCAGATCCAGAAACATTCAGACAGCCTATTCTGCGCAGTCAGCACAGGTCAGATCATTTATATCCTGAGATACCCACATCCAGGATAAAGTCAACCTCTCTCTTTAGAAACCTGTGCCACAGCCAAAGCATAGCACACACTTCATTCTATCAGCTAACTTTTAACCTTTCAGGCATGGGTGAAAATGCCCCTTTTATGGCAGTGGTCTCAGTCAACCTATAAACCTGAGAATCCCATAAATGCTCTTTGTTATCCCTCCAACTCAGCCCTCCGTTCCAAGTCAAAACTCCCCCCAGAATCACCTCCTCATAAGTCCAAAGAGAGGACTTTCATTTCCAACCTTCCTTGAAACCACAAATCCCTCGAGCCCTCTCCCTGGCCTGGCCCCGCTCAGCTCGGGGCATATTAAAAATGCTTTCACAGCCCTCGCCTTTACCAGCCTTTCTCTTCCAGTCTCCATTTTTCCCAAATGGAGAGGGCTTGAGGAACCCTTAATCCTTGTCTTATATCCTCCCACTCTCAGTGGTTCTATCTTTTCTTATAACCTCTCACTACCTGCTCCTCAGCCCCTTCTCTCCGCCACCTGCTGAGACAAACACTCCAAATTCAGCAGGTCTGTCCCAACAGCAGCTGCCACGCCCACCCTCACGCTGAACAGACCACGACTGACAGAAAAGCCACGACACAGCATAATCACCCTTCGCTTACCAGATGAAAGTGTTTTCGATCGGCACGCATTTCAGGAAGTTCGATATAAGAGGAAAAATTTCAAAGGCTAACAGAAATGAAGGTCTCTCCTTGGAGACAGTCACTAACACCCCAAGTTCACCACCGTCCTTGGCCTCGGGAAAGCAAGAAATTCACTCATCTGTTGTATTTTTAATGTCTTTACCGCTTGTCACTGTGCTGCTCTGTTTATAAGCTGCAAAATGTTTGGGATCAGATGTCTGCTTCTCAAATCTGCTACTTTTGGCAGGATTGTCTGTTATACCTAAGGGTACTGTTTGGACAATTTCAGGAATTCTTCCATGTAAGCTTACAAAGGGTCATTTTCTTAAAATGCACTGGATTGTACTCTTTCATCTGGTACATTTTCACTAAGACAGATTCGCCTCTCTCTGGGCTTAATGCAGCCAGGAAACAAAAGTATGGTGTGTCTCTTCACTCTGAGACGCCTACTAAATCACCCTCTAGCATTCTCTATTTAGTAATGTATTGTGTTTATTGTCTGTCCACCAGCTAGAAGGGGAGCTCCAGGAAGGGCAGGGATTTGTCTTTGCTCGCTGATGAATCCCTACGGCCTATAACAGTGCCTGGCACAAAGCATATATTCAATTTATCTGCTGAATTTATTAAGTAATTAATCTCCTGCTGTACACGTGTATCCTAAATGCTTTATACTTGGCAGGATGAAATGAGATGTACATTTTGAATGGGAAACACCTTGTGGGCTTTGAGAAAACAGTAAAAGGAGATCATGAACATTCCATCCTACACTAGTGGTGTGAATTATTCCATGAGGGGCAAGCAACGTAACATTTCTTTGTGTTCCAAGATGAATCAAGGCTGACTCAATGTCCCCAGAGGACAAGTGTTTGGAGAAGTCCAAAAAAGTCACCTTCTTGGATTCCCTCCCCTTCCATTCTTTGACACAAGAAATATGGAGCTATGGTGCCCAGAAAAAATGGGACAGGGGCTGCTCTTCTACTTTGGTCACTGAAGCTCTCAGTCTGTGTAGAAGAAATGACACCACCCACAGTTCTCCTAGCCTCAGGCATGGAGACCTTCACCGAAGCCCTCAACACTGAAACATCTAGTGTCTAGGCTACATGTGCATCCACGTGGCCACCTCCACGTGGAATTCCTGTATCCACAAAGGGATTGCTTTTCAGTGAAATCAGAACCCACTACTCACTGAAACTGTAAACCCCAACTCACTTCCCTGCATTCAAGTATCCAGCCAATATCCTGAAATTCCTTTCATTTTCCCCTTGGGTCCTTTCCTTTCACATCTCTCACACAAATAGACAAAACATTGTTAATATCTGTTTGGTCATAATAGTGTCTGATGGCTCGTCCTTATAGATGGATAGACACTAGGGCCTAGAAGTACAGAAAGATCCGGGTTGTCTTTCCCTGGGAACAAGTAAAATCCTGGCTGTAGCACAGTCACCACAGTGACGAGGTGGGAGGAATTCAGCTAGGATTGGGTTCAGCAAACTGTGACATAAACCTCAAAACAACAGCGGCCTTCAAAAGATTGACTTTTGTTTTATCCCCCTTAACGGAAATTCTGCGATAGCCCCCGACCTCGTGCAGAGACTTCTACATGAGTTTTCCGCTAGTTGCCTCATGCCGTCCCATGACCTAAGGCAACTGCTCATGCACTGACCATACAGAAGCGGGTAAAGGGAGTGTGCCACATGTCTTTTTGTTTTTAATTTTAATTTATTTTTGAGGGGGGAAGGGGTGTAGAGAGAGGGAGACACAGAATCCGAAGCAGGCTCCAGGCTCTGAGTTGTCAGCACAGAGCCCAACACAGGGCTCAAACTCATGAACCGTGAGATCATGACCTGAGCTGATGGTGGCCATTTAACCGACTGAGCCACCCAGGCGCCCCGCTACATGTCTTTAAAGCTTCCCTAAGGCAGCCATAATCTGCCATTACTTCTCACTGGCCAATACATAGGCACACTATCAGGCTACTCATGACAGAAGCTGGGAAATGTGGTCTTTCTCTCACATGACTAGGTTGGATATTGAGGAAGGCAACTAACAGTCTATGCCACAGAGAATGAACACTCCTTCTATTCTTTCATGATGAGTTGGCAGAAGTGAAAATCAATGCTTCTCATTAGACATCAAGTTTCTCAGGAGCTGGTTCATTTAAATATTGAAATACTGTACAGTAAAATATTGAGAAGTTGAAATATTAATAAATAATTCTTCAACTTTGTCAAGCTTAAGGCCCACCTCTACTCTCAGATGCTATTTGCTCCTCCCTTTAGATCAAGATTAGGAAAAGAGACAAAATCATTTGTCAGGAGGATCTTCTCGTAAGCTCTTTTGTTGTCTGACTTGGTGTCTGACAGGCGAGTTGATGTTCACAAGATATATAAAAATTAAAGACAAGCTAAACCTTAAACCAATCCTGACTTCAATTCCATCAAGGGTGGGCATGAGACTCTGAAGTCACAGAGCAGGTGACATCATCCAGTCTCCACTTCCACTAAACTAAAAGCTTGAAGAATTTGCATTGTTGGTCCCACATGCCCCAGAATCTTCTATATAACCAACACTCAATGGATCTTTGCTGCACTGGGTTGAAAATGGATAATAATGTAAACATACACAAGAACTGATGTGAAAAGACGAAGAGTTTAAAACACTTTCAAATGGATGGTGTGGCAGAAACGAACACGGCATTTAAAAGTCAGCATAACGCTGTTCTTTCCCTTGTGCCATCACTCTTCATCAGGGAAACACAAATCAAAACCACACTGAGAGGGGTGCCTGGGCAGCTCAGTTGGTTAAGCCTCCAGCTTCGGCTCAGGTCAGATCTCACATTTGTGGATTCGAGCCCTCTGTGTCAGGCTCTGTGCTGACAGCTAGCTTAGAGCCTGGACCCTGCTTCTGGTTCTGTGTCTCCTTCTCTCTCTGCCCCTCCCCCTCTCATGCTTTGTCTCTCTCTGTATCAAAAATAAATAAAACATTAAAAAATATTAAAAAAAAAAAAAGAAAAAAAAACACTGAGATACCACCTTACACCAGTCAGAGTGGCTAAAATGAACAAATCGAGAGACTATAGATGCTGGCGAGGGTCTGGAGAGACGGGCACCTCCTACACTGTTGGTGGCAATGTAAACTGGTGCAGCCGCTTTGGAAAACAGTGTGGAGGTTCCTCAAAAAACTATCCATAGAACTCCCTTATGACCCAGCAATAGCACTGCTAGGGATTTACCCAAGGGATACAGAAGTGCTGATGCATAGGAGCACATGTACCCCAATGTTCATAGTGGCACTGTCAACAATAGCCAAAACATGGAAAGACCTAAATGCCCATCACCTGATGAGTGGATCAAGAAGATGTGGTATATATACACAATGGAGTATCACATGGCAATGAGAGGGAATGACATATGGTCATTTGTAGGAAAGTGGATGGACCTCGAGGGTGTCATGCTAAGCGAAATAAGTCAGGCAGAGAAGGACAGATACCATCTGTTTGCACTCATAGGTCTAGGAGGAGAACAGGAGAAACCTAATGGAGGACCAGGGGGAGGGGAAGAGGGAAAGAGAGTTGGGGAGAGAGAGGGACGCAAAACTTGAGAGACCATTGAATGCTGAAAATGAACTGAGGGTTGAAGGGGGAGAGGGAGAAAGAGGTGGTGGTGACGGAGAAGGACACTTGTGGGGAAGAGCACTGGGTGTTGTATGGAAACTAATTTGACAATAAACTACTTAAAAAAAAAAATCTCCCCGTGGCCAGAGAGTAAACAGCCAGAGGCGGCAACCATGAATCACTCAGGTAAAGGCCTTCGTGGCAGCACTGGGGCTCCCCATGCATTGGCGCAGGGCCTCTGACCTGGTTGTTTCTCTGAAACTGTCAAGATCATAATAAAGACAATGAGCAGAGTTATTCTCAGACAGCCTTGGAAGGCCCATGAGTCATCTGGACAAGCACTCTGACTTGAAAGGAGGCTCTACCCACTCTTTAAACAATGGCCGCACACATCCTACTTGAATAAACCATCAAAGATGTTTTTGGAATGTCACAATGTGGCTGGAAGTAAGATTAAAACCCTATCACTGAGCCAGGTAAAGAGGTAGCCAGGACTCTATGAGAATGTTAAACTGTATTGCTGGGCTTTGAAAATATATAATGGGGTTTCTGATCAAGTCTGAGGGTCTAGGGAAGGTTGTTCAGAAGAAGGGGCATTTGGTCTGAATCTCAAGAATTAAAACTGTCAGGTAAAGAGGGAGAGGGAGACATTTCCAGGTAGGTGAAACAGCATGTGCTAAGGCCCTGTGGTAGGAGAGAACTTACTTAAAGAACTAGAAAAGGGGAAGGAAAAAAGTGTGAGTGGACCAGGAAGAGCAAAGAGAAGAGCAGTGTAGGACAGGATGAAGGAGTATCAGTTGTGGTCTTTGGATGAGAGAGACACTGAAGTGAACTCTTCCTCATGCATCAAAATAAAGAGGAAGATTGTTGGAAAATACACTAGAGAAGTCACAAAGCTGCAGGATTCTCATATGATTTAACATCAGTCAGGTGACGGGCGATCTTATGAGTGCAGTTGTGATAGATCCGGAGTGAAATGGCCAGAAGGGTAACCAGGAAGTAGGGTGAGGGATGTGGTGAGCACAGGCCGTCTTTGGGGATTTGGGCTGTAAATGGGGAGGTCGGCGAGAATGAGCTGGTCTGGGATACAGACACAGAATCCAGGAGAGCTTTTTTTTTTTTTAAGATTAAGGAGTCTGAGCATATTTCAGTGCTAATGAAAGAGACAGGATGACTACAGAAGAGAGAAGGAGTCATGCAGAGCACAGGTTTTCGAGAAGCAAAAGGAGTGGAAGAATCATCCTTACCAGGGTGGAGCAGCCCCGCTAGGTCATGCCAAGAAGAGAGGAACGCCATGCAGGTACAAGAAAAGTCCCTGCAGGGGTCGTGGGAAGACTCCATTCCCAGCGGACGGCCTCCGTTGTGTCTCTGCAGTAGGTCGTTTTCTGAGAAGGGCAAGGGAAGAGATGAATGAGGAGGATTAGGCAACGTGAAGACTAGAGGAGGTTTCAGAAAGTCATTATAAGGACTGGGAGGCTGAGGAGCAACACACACAGGAAAGGCATTCGGCAGGCTGAGCGTCCAACTGTGGGGCCAGCTTTCAGTGCCCAGCTGCTGGGTGTGGCCATTGTGTCCCGAGAAGGTTCTTTAGGTCAGAAGCCATCTCAGGATTCTGTGTAAACACACAGAGAGTGTCTGACAAATTCTCATGGTTTGTGTAATGTGTGTGGCTTGAGTGCTAGGGACAGCTGTGCCTCCTTATTAACTTATTACTTTGTTTCTTAGGAACACAGTGGGTCCCATAACATTTAAATCAATTGTTAGAAATGGGGACTAAGCTTGCAGCCCACCTACGGCAAGGTGCACACACGCTTTGGCACCTGTGGCGTATATTTGGGTAAGGCATTTCCCCGACTTATCTTTGCAATGTTTCCCCAGCCTTCTCCTTTATGATCAGATATTACTAGATAAATACGTTTTAGCTGTCTTAAGTCTTTTTGTGGAATGAAGATACAATTAATAAGTCAATAATAGAACAAAGAGTGTCACATGGAAATTAATTTAAAAATAGCACCTAGGTGGCTCAATTGTTTAAACATTGGACTTTGGCTCAGGTCATGGTCTTCTGGTTCATAGGTTCCAGCCCAAGGTCGGGCTCTGTGCTGACAGCTCAGCCTGAAGCCAGCTTCAGAGTTTGTGTCTCCCCCTCTCTCTGCCCCTCCCCTGCTCACACTCTGCCTGGCTCATGCTCTCTCTTTTGCAAACATAAACATCAAAATTTTTAAATAAAAATAAAAATATAATGATCATCACAGATACAGAGACAGAAATAGATAAAAATGTAGAGACATAGATTAAGCAATGTTTGCTGACAATTCCTATGGAAAGAGGGAATGTAAAACCTTAGCTGAGATTCTACTCTGAGAGATAAAAAGTAAGAATCTAACCATTTTGTGAAAAAGAAAAACATACTTACCTATTAAATGCTTTCATGTTTTCTCTAAGACTGAAATATTTTTAGTAAGTTCCTTTAAAAAGGCTATCAGGAAGAAAAATTATAAACCAAGGTAATTTTATAAAATGGTTAATTTGAAGGAAACAGAAAGGATTTTCATTTCTTACAAATCATGTATGGCTAATATTATAAATATAAGAAAAAATATTTAAATGAATAGTCTCCAAAGAGCAACTTTTAGGAAAACAAGTATTTTAAAGTAAAGCTTCTTTGATGGCCAAAGTTACTTACTTTCAGTGTACTTCACACTGGACATCAGTGCTATCTCTGACTTTGATTTTTAAATATCTAAAAGAGAATCAAGATGACATTAAGGTTAAGACCATAGACTCATACATCCACTTGACTTCCTCTGCCTGTTTGCCTCATGAAAGCCCCTAATCACACTTTACCTCCAGATTGTTGAGGACTCTGTGAGTTAATACATGGGAGATTCTTAGGACAGGGCCTTGCACACGGGAAGCATTTTACAAGCATTAGTCATCACTAGTTGTCATTGTCCCCATCATCCAAAGGATGTAGAAAGTGTCTTTGCTGGTGTTTCTCCCAAGTGCTGCCAGAAGCTAACATACTGAAGGTAACTAATTCAGCTTAAGCAATAATGACTAAGGTAGGTGATGTTGGTCCTTGGGCTTTAAGAACACACTAATAATGGGGTGTGTGATGTGGTTCAGTTGAGTAAGCATACGACATCAGCTCAGGTCATGATCTCACAGTTTGTGAGTTCAAGCCCCACGTTGGGCTCTGTGCTGACAGCTCAGAGCCTGGAACCTGCTTCAGATTCTGTGTCTCCCTTTCTCCCTTCTCCTCTCCCACTCATGCTCCCCCCTCTTTCAAAAATAAATAAACATTTTTTTAAAAAAAAGAACCCCTTAATAAGGAGACAGAGAATGCCTTCCCTTGTAATCAAAAGGCAGAACCAAAAAACTGACATCCCAAGTTCATGCAAAGGAGAATGAGACTGCCTAGGAGCCTGGATGCTCTCAAAGCATGCAGGCAGGGGAAGAAAACCCCCTTCCCTACCCCGTTTCACACTCTCACTGCCCTTGACTCTAAAAGACAAAGCTCAGTTAGGCCTTCTCTGCCTACAGCTCAGGTCTCTGAATGCACAGGTGCTTTTCAGAAACCTCAGAACAACTTCCGGATGCCAAAGGGCTCCCCTCAATGAAGCCCTTTCCAGTCCTTCAGGAATCATCCATTAGTCTTTGTTCCTTCCGCGCTTGCCAGTTATTAAAAATCAAACAACAAACAAGAACCGGCATCACACATACTGAAGTCTCTACTCCACAGTTCTTCTTCAATAATCAAGGACTTTTGCAAGTTCCTTACACTGTCTGAGACTCAGTCTCTTTAGCTGTAGAGTGGGGGTAATAGAGAAGATTTATTTATACCTGCCCAGTTATAAAACATCTGGTTCTGATGATCTTGGGTGCTGTCTTCTGATTCAGGACCCAAATCATACCAGAAGTCCTGATTCAGTCACAGGTTCCCATAACCCTTGTATATCACAGATTCCATACGGCATATCGATACCTATTAATGTATTCCCTGTATATCAATAATCACACGTTTCTGATGTCCATTCTCTTGCTATTCCTTCCAGGAATCGGATTTCCTCATCCTCAGCTCATAGCATAGGGCTTTAATGTAAAAAGGGAAGAAAAAGAAGAAACATTTGGGGGTATTAGGACTAAGTGTTTCTGGTCAATTTTTATACCATCTACAATGAAACCATGAAGGAGAGGGAAATCTTCTGAGGACAGACTACAAAATTAATTTCTAAGGACTTGATCAGCGATTACCCTGAGAATAAGAACATACTATGGATAATGAGGACAGTGGCAAACTCCAGGGCCGGTTCACTTTGATGATAACAGGCATTACCACTGGTTCTGATCGACAAACCCCTGGACGCAGACAAACTCAATCAATTTACCGACAGGTGTTTTTTGCAGTCTTTGTTCTTGAACATGAGCACTTTTTGAACTTAAATGGCACACCAGCAAAGAAACAGATGCTAACACATTTTACTAATATAACGTTAATTCAGAAAAGCTAACCTTCTTTTTAAGTTTGTTAGAATTTTTTGTCCTAAGTTGGTAAACAAAAAGCTATCTTAGTAGTTCTGAGTTTAAAGAATGCCAGACAAGTCTAATTATTTATGTTATCCTTTATCTTAGTGTTATCTAGTGACAACTTAGGTAAGTGTATATGCCTTACCCTTATAGACTTACCCTGTTCACTGACTTTGAGCAAAGGACTCTGAAACTCTTGGAGATGGTAGGGTCACAAAAGGAGTATGGGCCCCAAAGTACCACTGGACAAGTGTCACATGGCCAAATTTTCAGCTTATTTGTTTCAGCAGCTGTTACTCTAACCAATATGAAAGCTAAATTCCTTTTTTTAAAATTGTTTTTAATGTTTTATTTATTTTTGAGAAAGAGAGGGGGACAGAGCATGAGTGGGGGAGGGACAGAGAGAGAGAGATTCTGAAGTAGGCTCCAGGCCATGAGCTATCAGCACAGAACCCAACATGAGGCTCAAATCCACAAACCAAGAGATCATGACCCGAGCTCAAGTCAGACGCTCAACTGACTGAGCCACCCGGGCGCTCCGAATGCACATACTTGCATGATTACAAACCTTTCCCACACTTCTGAGAACGAAGATAAATTCCTAGGTATAATAGGAGCTCTCAAGAAAAGCGACCAACAGGTAATAATGATTTTTCTTAGAAGGAAGAAGAGAAATGCACCCTGCATCCACAATTCCACTAAGAATCCTTCCCTAGGCCTGACTATAATATGTCCCATCAGTCTTTTCTAACATCCCAAAATGCTCCCAGGAGATAGAGATCCCAGTAGTAATCAGAGCAATCTTTTTTAAAAATTTTTGCTAATGTTTTATTTATTTTTGAGAGAGTGAGGGAGGGAGGAAGGTGAACGAGCAGGAAGGGGCAAAGAGAGAGGGAGACACAGAATTTGAAGCAGGCTCCAGGCTCTGAGCTGTCAGCACAGAGTCTAACGCGGGGCTCGAACTCACAAACTGCAAGATCATGACCTGAACTGAAGCCAGACGCTTAACTGACTGAAGGCGCACCCATAATCAGAGCAATCTTGCTTCAAAACCCAGTAGACAGCTTTATTTTGGTGTGTGTCTGCTTAAAAGTATCATAAAGGGGTAATTTTAGGGGATGTGTCTCCATTTGGCAATCAAAATATCCCTCCCTTTCTATCTCTGCTTTGTATCTTTTCACTTTTTATTTCAAACTATTTATTTTAAGCCAGGACTGTGAGAACCCTCTGACCATCTTCCTCTCATCAGAAAATTTCGTCCGCATCTGGTCTTACTAATTTGCTAGCCATCTCTCCAGCCTCTGAACTTCAAAGAATCATATAAAAATACTTACCAAACTCCTAGAGGTGATCTTTTAAGAGGTGGGTGCTAATTGGCCCGAGCCCTTTTGTTCTTAAACTTATATTTTAGACATATTTGACCAAACACTCTTCAAACAAATAAAAAGTGGCCTAATCACATTCATAAACAGCAACAACAACAACGTAGGTAAAACAGAATTCTTGTTCATTTGAAATAAGATCAGACGCATTAAAGAATCCAGGATGAGAGGCAGGTATAAGCTTAGCTGTTAATTGTCCCTTGGGTTGGTTGTGGGTTTTGTTTTTTTCTTTTCGTGTTTCCCCGTGCAAGGATTTAAGACACAGCTTTAGATATTTAGGGGCATATCACTCAGTTTACTAGAAATTTCTGAGTATTCTTTACTTAGAAGCCAGCAGGACATCACAAAGGACATAACAACTTATATATGCAAAAACCCTCTATTCTCATGATTTCCTGGGAAAGGAGAGGGAGGCATTGATGACAGAGGCCAACACTCCTAACTGTACTGTTGGCTTCCTTTCACTGCCGTGGGTAATGGGTGATACTACACCAGCGTTCTGTTCTCTTTCCCTCTGTTGGATATAAATGCAGGCTAATAAGCGTATGGAGTGTCTACTCTATGAAAGGCCATGGAAATTCAAAAACGAGGAAGCCATGCTCTCAGCTTTCACAGGGCTTCTGCTCCAGGGTAACAGATGCAATAAAGCGGGTTGGATGTGAGATGAGAAAAAAGTTCTGGAGATAAGCAGTGGTGGCGTTGCACAAGAGTATAAATATACTTTGTGCTACTGAATGGTGCACTTAAAAATAGTGAAGATGGTTCACTCTACACGATGTATATTTTAACACACATAGGAAAAGAGAAGGAATAGAGACTCTCTCCTCCCTTCTTCTGTCAGAGGTAGAATGAGTCAGATTAAATCAACTGGTACCAGGACTATCCCTGGGACAAGGAAGAAGCATGAACAGCCGCTGTGTGCGTTTCTCCCACGGGGAGGCTATCAGCCCCAGGCAGGTGGGAAAGATTCACATCTTGGGGGGGACTCATCGTGGGCTGTGTGTCGTTCCTAGAGGTCAAAGGCAGAGTCAAGCCAGCAGGGAAATATTCTTCCCTGGAGATGTACATGACTACATTATTATCACTGAGGAACATTAATTAATGGTTATGAAAACCATGCTCCCTTTATAGGTGACCCAGTAAGGACGGCACCTGGGCTCTTGCTCTCCCAGAGAGGCAGGGCCGGTCACACAGGCGCCCTGTGCTCAGAAACGTTCCTGTTTGCTTTAGTGCTCTGTCGTCACCATCGGGAAGATCCCGATAGTTTTTTCAACAAGAGCGCCCATATTTCACTCTATACTGGGCTCAGCAGATGAGGGGGGTCACCAGTCCTACAGAGAGGGAAGGACGCGGCCTCTTTCTCTCCAGAGCCTGTGTGCAGGGCAGCAAATAAGGGCTGGCCTATTGGGGAAGGTCAACTCTTTAGGATATAAACCTGATTTTTTTACACAAGTAAAATAAAGAAATCCCCAGATAGATTACATAAGCAATGCCTTCCTTTATATTATCTTGACCTAAATCCATAAGTTTTCAGACATTCTGACTTAATACAAACAATATCCTTTGGGTCTATAAGACTCAGCCCTATTTATTCTAAAATTTTAATATGGTATTAATTCCAACCTCTCTCTAACCTGCCCCCATCCCAAGCGCATGCCACAGCTTTGACTCGTCCGACCTGAGGTGGATGGCTGGGGATGGTCCTTCACAGCTTCCCTTCCCCGCTCCTCTACCCGCTGCTGCCTCCTTCCCGGTCAGGGCAGGGCTGAGGTGGTCAGGAAAAGAACAACAACAAAAGCCCCTCTTACCTGGGCCAGGTCACATTCCTGCTGTTCTCCCGCGCTGCGTGCGCACTGCTGCTGGCGGGTGAGGAAGATGGCGGCTCCAGCATGGCCGGCTCATTAAAGCTCGCTGGCCCCATCTGATGGTCCCCAGTCCTCCGGGAAAGCAGTCACCCAAAAGGGGAATAAAAATGACAGTCGCCCTTTCTGTATTTCCCTCTTTTTTTCTTTTTTTTTTTTTGAAGCCAAGAATTCTTTTGGAACCACCCCTTCACCCTGGGGAAATGGGGGCTGGTTTCTGCATTTGTTTCTATCTCACACCTGAGGGAAAGTAGCTAAACCACCTCTTGGCTTTGCTCTGACCCGAGAGTGTGAGAGTTAATCATAATTTGGGGACAACTAGAAGGCTGTTGGTTGTATCTCTAATGTCTTTATTAAAACAAAATAAAATAGAATAGAATAAAATAAAATTAATTTAATTTAATTTAAAAATGGGCACCTGGGTGGCTCGGTAGGTTAAGCATCTGACTTCGGCTCAGGTCATGATCTGATGGTCTGTAAGTTCGAGCCCTGTGTCAAGCTCTGTGCTGACAGCTCAGAGCCTGAAGCCTGCCTCACATTCTGTGTCTCCCTCTCTCCCAGTCCCTCTCTGCCCCTTACTTTCTCTCTCTATCTCAAAACTAAATATTAAAAAATTTTACATACTAAATATAATAATAGTAACATAGGACTTGTATAGTGATGGCAGAGTATACAGAGAGAACATTTTCATAATACAGTCAAGGGACACTTCACCAAGACTAAGAGAGGACAGTTCTGAACAATTTGCTACAGAAGAGAATGCCTCCTCTGCGTCATGATTGGCAAGCAGACACTATCCTGCTAGACATGTACAGGTAGAGCAGTTTCTCAGCCTTGACACTACTGACATTTAAGCCAGATAATTCTTTGCTGTAGGAGGCTGTTCATGCATCCCCGGCCGCTGCCCACTACATGACAGTCGCGCCCTTCACCAAGTATCACACCTCCAAATGTCTCCAGACATTGCCAACTATCTCCCCGGAAGGCGAAATCACCTGATTGAAAACCAGTGCCACTCTTACAGGAAGAGGGGCCTCATGATCAGATGTGGAAGGTATGAAACAGATGACATTATGGAAACTGCTCCTAGTCCCACATTCCTGGAGTATGAAGTACAGCGCAAGGAGGGGGAATGGAGAACCATGGGAGACTGATGAGGGAGGGTCTGGCAGAACACGCGCGGAGGAAGGAACATCATCTGCTTGGGGATGGCAAGTCGCAGAAAGAGAATGATGGAGGGGATCTGAGATTCAGACAGAGGATAAGAATAAGGCTTGAGGCAGGTGGATCACTCAAGAGCTATGGCAGGAGTCAAGACACAAGATGATGAAAAGCATCTGAACTGGAGGACGGCCGGGAGGGACAGGACCAGAAAGCTTGAGGGAACGGCCCTACAACTGACAGCAAACACACGAGGAGATGGACAGTCATGTTTCCATGGCTGGAAAGGAGAGAAATATCGTATATGTCTGGTTGAGGATGTCTTCTTTCTCTCCTGGGTTCACTTAAGATCTCAGCCTATAGAAATCTCTCTCAGAGGGACAGTTTTCTAGAATTCCTATGGATGAGATGCCCTGAGATTTGAAGCAACAAAGATGCTTATATTTTGATCCTTACCACCTCATGTCACTTGTTCAACCAACAAAATGTCACAAACACCACAAGTGGGCTCCATCGGTGGTTTAGAATCTCCGTTTTCAAATACTATTGTGACATTACACCGACATGGGCCAAATTCCCAGCAAAGAGTTGTCATGGTTTTGATATTATCTGTGGCAAACTATTAAAGAGAAAACATGAGAGAGGCCAAGGTACTATAAAAAGAAGAAAAGGCTCCTACCAAGAATTGGATAAAAATGACTTTGCCCCAGGTTGGTACTTTATCTTAGAAGAAAACGTGGCTACAATTTTGATTTGATGCATTATGAATTCGTTCCAATGGGAGCCTTTCTGGAAAGGAAAGCTTGGTAACAAAAGTAGAGACACAAAAGCAAAGGGATGTTGGCTGTAGAGTTGAGCAAACATCAACGGCATTTTTAACGTACTATATGGAGGGAATCTTTGAAAAGGAGATTTGGCTCCTGAATAAACTTTTCATGGTAAGCAACCAGGGAAGTTAAGCTCCCCTTATTAGCCTCTTTTTCTGTTCTTCTCAGTGGCCCATATCGTTTAAGCTAATAAGCAGAAGCAGCTGAAATACACAAAAAGCTCCTGATAAACAACAGCTAAGGGAGGGCAGAAAACAGGCAAAATTCAGCTCTAGTGACATAAATCTCAATGCACAGCCAAAGCCTGGCATATGTGGCTACAACAGCGCCCCCCAATGACACAGAGAGGCATTTGCCTCATCTCTTAAGTATATTTTTCACGTGTTAATGTTACAAGAATGTAAAAAAGAATCTCATTTCCTGCTTGATATATTCTCTCCCAATGTCTTCCAGGTCCAAAGATTTGGAGACTTTCCAAACAACACATAAAAACATAAGAGGAGGAAGGAAATGATGGAGGAGGGGGCGGGGAGGGGAGGGAGGTTAAGAGCAATTTGCATTTCTCTTGTGTTCCATACTTGTTTAACAGGCTATCGTCAACATCACTACTGATTTGGTTTCAGCTAAGTTGCAAGCAAGCGCCGTGTCTGTACTAGGAAAGGTGATTTCCAGGTTAAAATAAGTAGAGGGTAGGATGAGGGTGTCTCCATTTTTAGGCATCCCTTGGTTAATGGCGTCTGCGTTTCATTCTTGATTGCCCAGGGCCAACTGCCTCACTTCTTTGTGTAACATATCCTCATGAGTCAAGTGGGAGTCAAAGCCAGTACCACTGATCCCTGTAGAAATCCCTCTAGAACAGTGCCATTCCAAGTATAGTCACAGAGTAGCATAAACATCATCTTCGGGTTTCTTAGAAATTCTGAATGACAAGCTCTGGCCCAGATTCACTGAGTTAATCACTTGGGTGCACTTTGAGTAGCACCGCCCTAGAACTGTGCTGCTGGTCTGCAGCCTGCAAGTGCCTCCCAAGCCCACTGCCAGATAAATACAGATGTGGGGGTAACCATGTAAAACATCTGACACTGGGGCTGCATCCAAGCACATGAGTGATGGACTAGCCCAGTGTGGGTTTCAGCATTTGTGTGGTGAGCTGCCTAAGGCACAATGTGCTACCCGTCATGGACAGCAGAGCCCCACACCATCATAATGGATTAAAAAAAAAAGTCCTTCATCACAGAGTCTGAAAAGTACTACTCTAGAGCAAAGGTCAGCAAACCTTTTCTAAAAAGGACCACACAGTCCATAAAGCTTAATATCTTAAGTTCTGTAGGTCATGAAGTCTCTGTGGCAACGACTTACCTACAATTATAAAGCAAAAGCATGAAGAGAGTGTAAGCAAATGATCACGACTGTTCCAATAAAACTTTATCTACCAAAACAAGTGGAGGGCCAGATCTGGTCTACAGGCTGTTCTGGGCCAACTCCTCTTTAAAGGATGACTGTTGACCAACATGATGACATCAGAAGATTCTGCTGCATCTGTTTGGTTTCATGCAACCCTTACTTTTGAGACCTGAAGAGGAGATGAAATAAACCACTGCCACTTTGGTCAGTGATTTTCCTTACTGACAGTGACCACAGAAATAGAAACTGTACCTCCCCCTTTGTACAGCAAGATATCTGTGACATAACAGTGAGAACCCTGAGGACAAAGCCAGACACATCTGGCCAACCTTCAACCACCACCCTAGCAAAACCAAGAGGATCAAAAAGGAAATGTCCGTATCAGAGAAGGAAAAGTTAAATCTCCCTTCCTCTAGTTCAGAGATCTACAAACTACGGCCCATTGGTGAATGGCATCTGCCAAATTCAGCCTGCCACCTGTTTCTCTAAATAAAGTTTTATTGGAACAAAGCCATGCTTCCACACAATTACAAATTGTCTACAGCTGCTTTTGAAGGACCGTGGCAAAGTGGATCAGCAGGCCTGTGTCCCACAAAGCCTGAAATATTTACTATTTGGTTCTTTAAAGGAAAAAAATGCAGTCTCTGCTATTGTTCCTCCAGAAAGCCTTGTTCTAGTCCAGAAAGCTCCAAGCAAGTAGGTAAGAAGACAGATGCCTACAATGCTTTCTCTGGAAAATTCTTCTTTTGCTAAACAAAGTGGCACAGTCAGAGGCTTCTTGCTGAGTTCCTCCCAAGTTTCTTGGTGGCTTTCAAGCTCCTTTTAAATAACTTCTTTTACTATTAGAAATATATAGGCAGGGTGCTTATTCATGAAGCAGTCTATTAGTCATGTAAAGGCAGCATTAACTTGGTGCCTTTTTACATTAAACTCATACAAAGAATATTAAAAGCCTTGACAAGAAAAAAAAAAAAAAAGAAACTTGACAAATAGACAATAACATCCTTGCATCTAGGTCTCTGGAACATTCCCAGAGCGAGTGAAAAAATGGGTTCTCTTATTTCCCAGAGAACCGGGGGCTCTGTTTTTGTCAGAGCTTCAAAGAATACCAAGCATCATAAACACACGGAGCAAACTTCAACAAACAAAACCTTCCGGCCTTTGAATCCATTGTAAGTTACACACATAACATGAAGGAAAGTGGGCTGCAATAGTCTGGGTAAAAGCAGAAATCCACCCCCCCCCAAAAAAAAAGAAAAGAAAAGAAAAGCTCTGTGTAACATGGTGCTAACAAAACACAGTTGTTCACTGGTAGCCTGTTGGAAGGAAACGAGTGCCGCATCAGTTACCTAATGCTCTGTGGCTGCGCCTTAGGAATACTACTAGTGCCACCTTCTGGTCTTCTGATGCTACTGCATGCCCCTTATTCCATCCTGGCCTCATTTCGCCCAAGCCAGTGAATAATATATGTCCTAGAATCATGGACCAAACAGAAAAAGGGATCTGTAGAGCTCTCTACGGATCTTTACAGATTACAAAGACCCTAGACCAAGCTGCCTTCATGCTGACTTTGAGACCACAGTGTAGAGACCACGTTGGCAAGACCAGAATGGCTTCTAACCTTATTTTTTTGGCTCCAAAGGCTTGAGGCTTCTGTGAGCCAGAGAGACAGGATTATACAACTAAGCTTCCACCTCCTCGCAGCTCTTTTCACGCCCCAAAGATAGCCAGGCAAAGGGTAGTCATTGGACAAGTTGAAAAAGAGGAGAGGTATGTTACTTTTTGGGGCCACTTTTCCCTGACAATGAAGAGAAGGACTCTTGGGTTTGGGATCAGGTTTCTCTAGGCAAGCTGCTGGGCTCCTCAGGAGAGCACGGCAGGAGTCGAAGGTTGGTAGGAGAAGTGGTTTCTCTCCTGTTTTGTAACACCTGCTGCAGAAATAAGTTTAAGTAAATAAACAGAGGAAGCACCCAGAACCTGCTGGGAAAAGCCCACCCACACAACCCCAGAGACAGCACTAGCCTCGCTTTTCACAGACAGGCATCCTCTGCCTTGTCTGCCTCCATCCTCAGACTCTGGACGCAGAGCAAAGCAAGGCCCGGCCACAGGGTTTCAAGGAGGGAGCTCAGGAAGGGAAAGCTTAGAGCATGGCAGGGAGGTGAGGCCCCGGGGGAAATACAAGAGGGCCCAGGGGAAAGTGAAAAGTTTCACAGTGTCTTCCTTGACCAAGAGGAGAGCCTGGCCTGCCTGTGCTAAATCCTTTTGCTTCTGATTTGAAAAACATTTGGCTTCCTGAAAAGTAAAAACTATTAAGGGCCTTTTTGTAATCCATCTTGCACATCTTCAGAATTGACGTCAGCAAGTCACAAAGGGAGTTTCTACCAGGCCTCCCCTGACGGAGTGATGATGGCAATGATACAGGGCCATTGTGGCCCCGGGTCCCCAAGGGGAGGGAGAGGAAGGATGTTCACAGGGCTCTTCTGGGCTCTGTCAGGAAGAGGGAGAAACACATCCCTCTAAGGAAAAAAAGGCATTTGTCTCCAAGAAAAATGGTTGCACTGGGGGAGATGTCATACTTAATGAAGCTAACCAACAGTAAAGGAAGCAAGCTGTTGTCTCTTTAGAATGTTAGAAAAATAATGTTTATGTTTAGAAGACGCTGTTACAATTTGCAATCAGAGCTGCCATTTGTTGACGGACACCGTTTTTCTTTAATCATAGAGGCGTTCATTACTCCTCTTCTACAGATGCTCAAACTGAGGTTCCGGAAAGTTCAGTAGCTTTCCCAAGGTCAACAGGGAGTAGGTAGAAATAAACCCAGTTCTGTCTCCAAGCCTGTGCTCCGTCCACACTGCCCCAGTTTCCATGATTCGAACACTTGGTTTGGTATCACAAAGTCAAGCCTGCACATGAGCACTTGTATTGAGATGCTCGCATGTCGGAAACTGACGACTGGAAAGACAGATTTCCACACTGAAATCACAGATTTGCAGAATCATGCTTATGAAGAGCTGACCCTCCAAACCCCCAGCTGAAATGGACCAGGGGGCCTGGGGCGCCTCTGTCCACAGGTTCTTCTTGCGGCAGGAACCATGATGGCTGTTCTGACTCTGCCGAGTCCACGGCCTGAAGTGCACTGCCCCTTCTCAGCCCCACAGAGTCCTCATCTCACCGTTATCTTTTCTGTCTCCTGTACTTTTAATTTGGACCCTTCCAGGGTGAGAAAGGGGCTACCATTTATAGCAGGAAGATATTTTGCACTGAGCCTTGATAGGGAGTTTCAGCAGCCACAGACTTCTACAGCAGAAGCCGGCCAGTAGGACACTTGATGATCAAGAGAAATAAGGAACATCTCCCCAGTGACCTGAGAAGACACCAAAAACAGCACAGAGACCCAGACAAAGCCTGGCTCCCCCATCCCGATTTCCTTGAGGTCCCCCTGCTGGAATGCACACAGCACCTCAGAGCAGAAAGTGAAGAGGCCAATCTTCAAAGGGAGAGAAATAACCCAAGTTTGAATCCTGAATCAAAAGGCTATTTATCCCAAAGACCCTGAGCTAACTTAACAGGGACTATTTGAAAACAGAAGAGACAGAGTTACCAAGATACTAAGAACTGGCAAATTCTAGATTTGTTTTTCTTGCTCCCAAATGGAATATGGGATTGAGGAAAAGATGAGATCACTTACGGAAAATAAAGAGTACTAATTTTTTGGCACATTTAAGTTGTAACGTATACATGTGTTGTCTCACGTGTGCTTGTGTGTGAGCGTGTGATTTATGTTAGATAGCCTGACGGCCTTTCTGACGTGGCCAGTCCACGCAAGGATTTCAACAAGGCATTTTTATAACCCTCCCACGGTATCTTTGTGGACAAGCTGGAGAAATGTGGGCTGGATGATGAAACACTTCTGTGAACTCTCAAGCTGCCTGTATTTGTTCCTTTTTGGACACCAAATTTTCAGGGAGACATTGACAAAGGGGATTTTCCTGTAACAAAACGGCCAGAATGATGAAGAATCTGGTAATCCTGTCCTGGGGGGAAAAGAATGTTTTATCTTAGAAAAATGAAGGCTCTGGGTACGGGGCGGGGGGTGGGGGGCGGGAGGAGGTGTGCACTGGTGACAGAGTGGAATGAGTGCTCTTTTGGAGGTAACCACAGTTCAAACCATGAATCTTCCTCACTACAACATTTTCTGTGTCATCCACGTGCACTTACCATGCTCTCTAGTGTAACTGCACTTTTTGCAACAATATCTACAGGGCAGGGTGAGCGATGCAGCATGCCGGATGACAAAGAGCCAGGGCTAGAGGGAACAGGGCAGCAAAACTGGGAAACTGGGGGGAAAGAACCAGCAGCCCCCGGGAGGTGTTGATATTCATAACTAAGTTCCTATCCTAGATAGGCCATTCCTGGGGCAATTCTAGACAGAAAGCAACAGGGTTCTATCACCAAGATGCAGAGGGAATGTGGCCAACGGGCAAGTGGGTTGGGGACAGGAGGAGGGCTGAATCTGAAGCTGGGTTATAGGAGATCCTTCTGAGAAGGGATGGGGATGTTTGCAAACAGGGCAGGAAGCCTGGATGTGGACCTGACAGGAGTACAGCTGGAAATCAACCCCCTGCCAGCCTGGCTCGCAAAGAAGATTTCTCAAAACTTTACTGAAGGAGCGAGATGTGGAGAAAGCCCACAAAGAAGAGGATCTGTCTGCCCGAAGGGAGATACACCCATTGGACCAGAGACTTGACTGAAATTCCACTTTAGGATGATCATCCCTTTGGCTTCAATGTAAATGGTCCTTAAGCATTTCTTTATCAAAATGTCAGCATCCTTGGGAGAAATAATATATAAGGCATTACAGTGCATTCATATCTTAATGAGGCTTGGTTCCGGAAGTGGTGCTCATTTTCAGTAGTGACAGCCCACGGGGATCTAGGCTGCAAGATCAGGGATCTTCTATGATTGGGAGACCCAACAAGGGCAGGAAGCATGGCCTGGGGCTATAGGGCCTAGGCTGGCGGGCAGGGAGGAGCCCTGCACACCTGGAGGCAAGGACCGGTAGAGACTGAGGACGAGCCCAGGAAACAGCACAAGGGCAGGGGAGGGGGGTCTGAGAGTCCCTGAGGCAAACCTCCCCACACCCCAGTGCAGTTGAGGGCCAGGCCCATCTATTGCTGGTTTATTTCCCACCTCTTTGCCAACAGCAAAACAAACATGCACTGACTCAGTGAGTTTCTTCCATCATTTGAAAAAATGCCGCCTAACAGAACTGCTGAAAGCAGCCCATTTGTTCACTCACAAGGCACGGCGTTGCCAGGATTAGACTAGTTTATCTGAGGACCTTCAAACTAAAACTCAGACGTGTGCTTTCTCCAAAATGCAAAGAGCTGATCTCTCCCCCCTTTTTTCGTACTCAGAACCTAAGAAAATAAGAGGGAGGGGAAGGGGAGAGGGGACACTCAGGAAGCCGAAAGAAGAAGTGCTCCGAAGTCAGTGCATTACACACATGCATTTGAATTGTGTGCCAGCATCTCAACTCTTCTCATCTTAGAAAGAGGAACCAAGAGAGAAGCCCAAGAGTCTCTTAGAAGCAGGTACCCTGACAGTTCTAAGAAGTGCCAGTTATCAGAAATAGAGACATACCATAAAACTGAGAGAGCTTAACTACACGGGGTCATGTGCACAGGGGAAAAGATCTCTAGTTATTTCAAAGTCTTGGGGGACACGGAAGGCTTAAGTTCATGGCTGAGGCAAAGTTACTGGCAACAGATAGGATGGGATGAAATAATTCTAGGAATATTTACTTCCAAGTAAGCCTCATGGCCTTTATTATCTGTGTCCTATATGGGCATTCCAGTCATTGAAATTATTTAGTATCTCAAACGCATCCCTACGCATTGACAAAGTTAATAAAGATTAAACTGGCATTGAATTCATTATTGGACTCATGAAAGGCAAAGCATCGCGGGTAAGGGGCTGCACCAGGGAAAACATAATGCCCAAAGGATTAATACCTCACAGAAAATCAGACGTGAATAGGTCAGACACCAATAGGACTCAAGTATCTCTCAACAAACACAGAGAGAATTTGCTGTAGAAATAACAGGACACAAAAAAGATTCTGGAGAGGACAGACTGGCGAGTCACCAAGCTGACATATCCGTGACAGTCCCTCAATTTTAAAGCCTGTGGGTGGGTGTAGGAGCTTGGAGGTGCTGGACAGAGATCACATGGGCAGACAGGGGTCTTCTCACACCAGCGCACCTCCTTAGATCTGGCCTTGGTACACTCCTCCAGGGATTCCTCTGCACAGAGGGCACTCTACCACCTGTCTCACAAGAAGAGCTCATGCCACCCCGTCCTAGGTCGTGGAGTACCATTTGTGAGAGGTTGGTTCGCTGAGACTCCCAGGGCTGAGATGGGAGGAGACACAATAGAAAAAGCACATTTCCTACTGAGTCCACTCCATCCCAATAAACCTTTTTCGAAAAGCTTATATGTGAAGTTTATATATACATATATATATATATATATATATATATATATATATATATATATGGTGCTTGAGGCAAATCAGAATGGAAATCAGAAAATCTATCAAGTACTGAAAACAGGGCTTTTACAAAATATTCTTTTTTTTTTTTAATAAACTAAGAGGACAAGAAAAGTACATGCTTTTAAATATGATGCATTTAGGTCAACATTTATCGCTGCCTTTCCAACTTCCATTATGCGTTCTTGTGACCTTGATTTTCATCTGACAACTTAGCCCTTGCTGTCTTTCTATCCACTGGACTCCTGAGGGTTCCACTGACCCCAAGGGAAGCCAGTGATCCAGGCTAAGTCAACCAGTGCATAGTATTTCCCTGCATCACGGTCAAAGTTCAGCGGTGGGCATGTGGTCTAAGTCACTTCCGTTGGAGTGAATCGCGTAAGCTTTACAGGATCCGCTGAAAAAGAGGCGGAGGGTAGTGAAGCTCAAAGCCGCAGCAGTGGGGCTACCATGGAGGGAAGACAATCTAGAGGACGGAAATGAGAGACGGAGAGAAACAGAGTCCTAGTGACACCGTGTGGGCCCGCTCATCAAACCTCTCACTTTTGACAGCCATGAAATGCCCCTCTTGCTAAGGACATCTGTGTTGGTTTTCTGTTAATAACAACTGAAATCACTGGCTGTAATGATTTCAGCTCAATAAGATGCTACCCAATGGAAAATGAACATTCACAGAGCCAATATAAGTGCCTATCAGTTAATACTTTTCACCTGTGTCTCAAAGTCATGTTTTCCTCTTATGCTAACCCTCAGGAATTATGAGTTCTTCCTGAAGATAGGACTCCCAAGTTTTGCAGCTGTAATCTTCAGCACATTGGAATATTTCTTGTTGCCTTCTTAAAAAACCCTGCAATTGGAATTTTTTTCCACTGAATTTTGCTTTTTTCCTCACTAGAATTTCTCCTAATTTTCTCTTAAAATTTCCTTAACTCTTCTTCACTGAAGTCAAATATGAAACATTTCCGCTACAATAAAAATTTTCTCTGAAAATTCCAATGAGGAGGGCTCCTGGATTGCTGAGTCAGTTAAGCATCCAACTCTTGACTTCGGCTCGGGTCATGATCTCCCAGTTCGTGAGTTCGAGCCCTGCATTGGGCTCTGTGCTGACAACATGGAGCCTGCTTGACATTCTGCCTCCCACTCTCTCTGCCCCCCACTCTCTCTGCCCCTCCCCACCTTGCTCTTTCTCTCTCTCTCAAAATAAATAAGAATAAACTTTAACCAAAAAAAAAAAAAAAAAAAAAAAAAAAAAAAAAAAAAAAAAGAAAATCACAATAACTGAAAACAGTGGGGTTTTAATGGTGAATAATTCATAAATTATTTTTAGGGGTCATTCTCAAAAATAATTATTACACTCAGCCTATATAACATGAAATAATGTATAAAATGTATGGAAACTGCTTAAAAAGTGAGTAGAACCTCAATCCAAAACAAGCCAAAAAATAAAAAAATTTAAAAACCAGTCTGCAAGTATAATAAATACGTTTCCCAGATGTCCTTGCCCACTGACACGGGTCCAGCGCAAAGGGTGAGTCAGCTGGAAACTCGCTTCACCCCGCGTCTCCCTCGGAGCCAGTCCTGGGACCTGTTGGCAAGGTTCATTTAATTCCCCTGGCTCAGCCCAGGCGGGCTCTCTCTGCACAGCCGCGCTCAGACGCCCTGAGATGGAAAAAGCCTTTGAAGTACTGCTTTCCATCAGGGCCCAAAGTGCCTCTTGAAACCAGGAAAGCTCCCTCGTCGCGGGGTTGACCTCGCCGCTCTGCCCACACTCCCCAGAGGTACGGACCGGAGCTGGTGCCGAGGAAATGCCACTCGGCGGTTTTGTGCGAAGGAAATTTGAGAAATTTGCACGATGTGTGTGGAAGCCGTGTTCGTATTTAAGCTTATGAGCTGTTTTCTTCCCGAGAGCACAGAGGGCTCCTGAGAGTGAAAGCGGGATCCCTTTGGAGGCGGGGGAATCGCGAGGGGCCGCCGGGGGGGACCCTTCTCTGCAGGCCTCATTTCATTACAAACGACTTCACCAGAGGCCTATTGAAGGGAGGTCAGAGGTATTTACCTTTCTTCTCCGTCTGTTTCAATTTGTTTTATGGCGGAGAGAAAATGCCAATGCTCTCCTCATCCTTGAGCCCTCGATAAATTCATTCTGCAGGTTTTTGCATGGAAGGGCAGACTTTTAAAACAACAACAACAAAATGTCATTGGAACAGGCTTAAGCTTTGTTCACAGACTGATTTCTTTCCTGAGCCACAGCGGATTACTTCCCTCCAAGTCTTGTCATTTCTTGCAAGTGAGGCTTTGTCAGAACGGTGGAGTGGCAGTGTTTATGGCCTAACATATCCTTAGATACCACCCCCCTCTAATAACCCGGCAACACGGTTCCCATAGAGAACTACACAGGATCCCGGAAGAAAACAGCAATAGTTTACAAATGCAGTTATGGGATTATTAGGCTAATGTATGTAAAGTAAGGTATAAATAATCCAAAAGAGTAGACGTTCCAAAATCTAGCTAGATTTGCCTATGTGAAATTAATTACTATTGTATGTAATAGGTCATTAACCTCATTGAGTGTATTTGTTTTCATTCAGCAAATATTAATTAAATTTCATACTTTGTATCAGGCACCGTGCGAGGTACTAAATACACACCGAAAAGATGGAAAAGGAAAAATCTGCCTTCGAAGCTTTCTCCCTCTAGTAAGGAAAACAAGAAAACAGGCAAGGCTCTATGAAGTTTAAGCAAAGAATAAAGAATATTAAGGAAAATGAACGTATTTAGGTACAGAAGTGTTAACAGAGCAGGTCACAGGGCTAACTGCCAAGAATCTTCTCAAGAAGATTCTACCTGGGTAGGTCCCCAGATACGAGGCCTGCCGTGCTCCCTGGAAAGCTCAGATCTGATTTTGTCAGCACACTGACCATGAATCTGTCTCTGGGACATTAAGTTTTATTAACTGAGCTGCGCTGGGAATTCTAATTCTAATTAACAAGTTTACAGTGAAACTTGCGTTGTCTTGAGGATCATGGACAGAAGGCTTGAGGGGGTGACGGCCATCTTACTCTGCTTCTGAAGACAGTTCTTTGTACACATTCTCAACCTTGGTTATACTCAGAAGAATGTTTATTATTTTGTTAATGTTTTATCTACTTTTGAGAGAGAAACATGAGCAGGGGAGGGGCAGAGAAAGACCGAGACACAGAATCTGAAGCAGGCTCCGGGCTCTGTGCTGGCAGCCTGACATGGGGCTCAAACCTCCGAGCCATGAGCTCATGACCTGAGCTGAAGTCAGACGTTCAACTGACTGAGCCACCCAGGCGCCCCATAAGAATGTTTACATGAGTACAGGGTCAGAGCTATGGAAGTTACGTGAATGTAACATGTTTGAGGACTTCACACTACGGCGGCATGAGGAATCCATGCCCACACTAGTGAGACCTGCTGAATACCCGGATGGTAAGACAACAGTTACCCTCCCCCCAGCTAAGGCAATGGAACACTTTTCCTGCTGACCAACCTCCTTCCTTACCAACTCTTTTTAAAGTTTAAATATATGTGACTTTTATGTATGCAACTTTTATACGTAACATATTTCTCTGACTACAGATATATTAAGAACAAAACTAAAGGTTACCTGTAATCTCCTAGATTTTGGAATGCATTTCCACCCCTCCATCCTTATAAGGGGTGTCTAAATAGACAGACAGATGATAGATGTATATATATATTTGCACACGTATACCCATCTACATATATTTACATGTGTCCCGTGGTAAGCTAAGGGCTCTGGAACGTTTCATGTTAGCGTGGTGTCACATCCAAAGATACTTCAGCTCAGCACCTAAAATAATTGACAAATAACTTAAGTACTTCTAATAGTCTTCTGCTAAAAAAGAAAACAGCAAAGTAGGAATATATTTAGCAGAAATTCTTTAAAACCCTCTTACCTCATTTGATTGATTCTCTCAGTGTCTTACCCCTACAATTCTCTCCCACACCCCCAAAATTTATTCTCAAAAACTCACTCGGTCTTTTCAAACCAATAAGCTTTCTTACTTGCTCTGTCTTCTTCTTGGTCCTTCTGCAGTGTAAATCTGGCTATATCCCCGTCAGCGTCAGCACCAATCAGCAACTTTCCCCACTAATCTGGAAGCAGAGTGAAGGAAGTGAACATGTCTTTCTTCTTTCCAACTGGGCTCCAGTGCCAAGCACAGTGTGTTTAAAACATTTGTTGCTCAATGAAAACACACACACACACACACACACACACACACCCCTACACACAAAGGGTTTTAACATAATTGAATCAATCCTCATACACCTTTTAATCACTTGCATTTTACATTGGGAACAATCTTCCAATCATAACAATTTCTTCCCGCAGACCCTTATTCCTGGTTGCATAATATTCCATCACACAACTGCTCCATAATTTCATCATTTCCCAATTTAGATGTTTCCCTTTTCTCTGCATAAATAATGCATCAGTAAACATCTTTGCACAAAATCGCTTCTGATTACTCCTTAGAATGATTTTCAGCAAGTGGAATCATTGGACTTGAACATGAACTTCTTAAGGTCTCCGCACAGACTGCCAAATGGCTTCACAGAACAATTGCAATTTCAATTCCACAGCACACAGTGGTGCCCTTCTCCCTGAACTCTTCCTGACACAAGGTATTGGGGTTTTTTATTTTTGTCTTTTCAAAATTGAAATTTAAAAAACAATATATTTCTTTTGGCTATATTAATACCTTCAGTAAGGACTGATTTGACCTGGGAGATAATACACATTAAATCTTATATGTCACACAAAGTTTTCAAGGTGACCTGATGTCCTCTATTTCCAAGTTGATGCCTCACATCTTTTTGGGAACAGGGTGAAGTATAAATGAATACAGTCTCCAAGTTCTAGAGGAACACCTCACTGCTGCTCCCAGGGGAAATAACTGAAGACAGCCCCATGTGCAGTAGAAAGATAAAAAAAAAAAAAAAAAAAAAGCTCTAGAGAGTACATGGAAGGCTTTTAAGAGGAGAAAAGTGATCAAAAGCTTTGAACAAAAGTTCTTCAACAGTTAGACAAGACGGTCAGTGCGCACGCAAGACTGTTACATGAGTGGCCCCCAACATACCACACAACATGGCAGGCCCTGTACAGTGCTCTCCCATGCTGACTCTGAGCTGGGCCATGTGACCTGCTTTGGCCAAGGGAATATCAGCAAATAGGACACCGGGGAGGCTCTCCAGGCACCTGTCCATTAGGACGTGCCCACCGTCACGTGAGAAGTTCACCTGAAATATCACAGAGAGGGGCACCTGGGGGGCTCAGTCGGTTAAGCGTCTAACTCTTGATCTTGACTCAGGTCATGATCTTGTGGTTCATGAGTTCAAGCCCCACCTCAGGCTCTGCACTGATGGCACAGAGCCTGATTCCAACTCTGTCTCCCTCTCCCTCTGCCCCTCCCCTGCTTGTGTGCACACACTCCCTCTCTCTCTCTCAAAATAAATAAACTTAAAAAAAAAGACCACATAGAGAGAGAAGATAAGTCATCCTAACTAATCCAACCAAGGCCCCAGACACAAAAGTAAGGCAATAGTGGAGTCCCTAACCCCAGTCAAGTTGCCACCAACCACACTCACAAGTAAAGCATAAGTAAGACCCAGAGGAAAATCGTGCAGGCAAATCAGCGTTGCCTTCATCCGCCAGCCTAGGGAATGTGTTACACAGCAACTGATAACTGATCCAGCACATTCTAGGCATAAAAAGCAGCACTGGTTCAACATGTACCCTATTAGAGTAGTACCCTATGGTCCTAAGGGAGAGTTTCATGTGTTAATTAAAAAAACAAAACAAAACAAAACAACCACAAAACCTATACAGTGTGACAACGGCTGTAACATTTGATGGGTGGAGGCACAACGGAAGGAATTCTCTACTCTACTTTGGTTAGTCCGAAATTTCACAGGAACTTTGCCTTAAAAAATATGACCAGGCAGACTAGGAAGAAAATGATTCTAAAAGCTGGAGGAAACAATGGTGGTGCACAGAGGAGAAACAAAACAGGACGTTCAGGAACCTGCACATGATCTTTGCTAATATGAGCACAAGCAAGAGAAAAGCAAAATTAAAGTCCTTCAGACTCACGTAAGGATGACATAAATTCTTAGTATCTCCATTTTATAGACATGATGTGGGAAAGTAAGAACAGAAGTGAGTCTATGCTCTTTAAGTCCACACCACTCTGCCTTTCTAGGATGTCCATATATCTGGATCTAAACACCTCATGGCTTATAAATGTCACGTTGCAACTTGACCTTAGATGTAAGGTATCAAGGTGGGGAGTACTCTGCAGTATTGGAACACATCCCTCTTTGGACAGCTCTTTCGGCAAATAGCTCGTTCCAAAGGATTCATCATTCTGTGTCTTGTATCTAACTTATCATATAATTTAGCTAGATCTTAGAAATACTTTTTAAAATTTATTAATAGGAGTAAGATATGACTTAACCCAGCTTACAAGTTTTAGATGATGTGGGAAACAGATATAGAGATTCGAGCAACAGCCAACAAACAACATAAAATCAGCAGCATATTTTCTATAAATGTACTAATTGTTTATACTAATTAAGGGATTACAAACCACTAAACAGGTCACTAAATTTTTTGATATGAACAAGTAGAGAGGAGAATGAAACAGCACCAGCTAATCCGTAGCTGGCAAGAGTAATTTATTTATCGAGTCGCTAAATTCCATTTTCACATAAAGGCAGGATTTTACCTTAGTGAGAATAGGATGTAAAAAATAAAAGAATAAAGTGAAGAGGAAATCAAATCTCAATTTGTAAATAACCTACACTGGTGTTGGCCATCCAACAATCCGTTGGAAGTAGAAAAGAGAGAGCTGTAACTTGTAATGTGGCCTCGGAAAACGCACTAGGCAGCCGGCCCCAGACCCTGTCCTCCACACCAACACGCGCGGGGAGCACTGGCTGCAGACTAGGAGCTCCCCCTTACCCTCATCAGCTGTTGATATTTACAGAGCAGTCCCCTTGCGCTGCAGATAAGGAATGACAGCCCATGCAACAAAATTAGTGAGGGTCAATAGAACAAGAGTCAGCAGTTAATCGATGGCAGAGGGAAAGCTTCAGTGAAAGGAGCCAGACCCCTGTTTTCTCAGGATAATCAAATGCCTGACTCATGTAGACTCATAAAATTGACTTGTTTTTTCTTGGTCTAATTGACTGATGCCTGGGTATTATATAAACCTTAGGTGTCCTCCGGATAAGACTTAATACTATACTACTAAAGCCAGACATCTAATTACTTTCGTTCCACATGAAACAGAGCCCGGTGAAATGGATGGATGCCTTTTCCACCAAGACAAGCCCTTGCTTTGAAAGTGGCAAGGGGCTCTGCGTAAGACCCACTGAGGAACACCTTCTGGAAGTCATATGAGGCAGATAAATTCGCAGCTATAAACAGTAAAGATGAAGTTATAACCACAAAACACATTACACACATAACTGTTATTCTGAATTCTGTTTTGTTTATTCAAAACTGACTCCAGTACAGTATTTTATAACTTTAGATCTGAGTTTAAATCACAGAATGTTAGACTTAGGAAGGACTCGAGAACTTTTCTACCCTAATAAATCGCCCCAAAGAGAAACCTCATGTATGCTATCTCTGGAGATTGGACATAATGCATGATGAAAGGAAAATGGAAAAAAGCAAATTATTAAAGTAAAAAATAAAATCTCAAAGCAGCATATTTCATATTTGAATAGCTCTAATTATAAGAAAATTCTCCCATAACGTGGGGCTGAATATGATTCTTGAAGTTTCCACCCAGTGACACTTTTGGAAATTCATGTGATTAATCTCACACATTTGCTTTCGTGTGCATACAAAGCTATATAACTGAACTTTGTTATGTTTTGCTCTTGCAAGATTTTCAGTATTTGCTTTAATTTCTATCTTTATATACAAATGTTTTTCAAAACTTTTACTATATATCTTCAAAATGAGTAGTTTCTACATGTGTTTTGTCCAATATATCCATCAGTAACTTTTTAAGCATACCTTCGCAACTTTATAATGGATAAATGATATACATGTGTAGTTTTTACTGCCGTCCGAGACCTTTATCAATATGAACTTCTAATAAGATCATTTAGAAAAATAAATGATGCCACTCTATGTAGCCAGATGACTCCCCTCAAGCCTCGACCCAAACTACACATTCTAGCAAAAGACGGTCAGTTCACTTTCTATAAAGTATTGTGTGGTTGGGCGAGGCACTGTACTGGGAATGATTAGGTTAAACCCTACATACAGACAGGGGAGGCCTCCAGCCCCCTGACTTTACTCAGCTACTAGAATACAAGACGTCAAGTTTGTTTCCACCATGCATGAAACTGGAGGCTCCTCTGAAGAAATGGAACGGCTCGAAGAAAAGGTACAGGAGCGGTGCCTGACTCTTCATCTGGGCTCAGGTCATGATCTCAAGGTCCCTGGGATCGAGCCCCACATCTCGCTCTACACTGAAAGAGTGGAGATTGGTTAGGACTGTCTCTCCCTCTCTCTCTGCCTCTCCCCCACGTGCTCTCTCTAAAAATAAAAAGAAATAAGCTTTAAAAAAAAAAAGGAATAGGCACACGATTTGGCAATTCCAGAGTGAAAAAACCTGTTTATTATTATCCCATTATGAAGCTCACCAGCAGATAAACCTCAACCATACACACAGACATTTCATTAAGCTTTGTTAGTATTTCATCCCTGACTATAAACAAAGAACCAAAACCATCACAAATTTCAGAAAGATCTCAGACAAGAAAATTAGAGATTAAATCTAACAGAAAAAAGGCACTCAGAACAGAGCACAGGTTAAAAAATAAATAAATAAAAGGCAAACAACAACAACAACAAAAGGTGAACAGTAATCACAGTTTAAAGGAATATATTATATCCATGAAACAAGAATAAGAAGTTATAATCAAAGAATATTATCAGAAAAAGAAAAGTATCTTGAAGATAAAAAACGTTAACTAAAAAAGAGTTCCATACAAGGTAGAGAAGGGTGCTAGGCGGCTCAGTCAGTGAAGTATCCAACTTCAGCTCAAGTCATGATCTCACAGGTTCATGAGTTTGAGCCCCACATCAGGCTGTCTGTTCTCAGCACTCAGCCTGCTTCAGATACTTGGTCTTCCTCTCTCTCTGTCCCTTTCCTATTGTCTGCCCTCTCTCTCTCTCTCAAAAAAAAAAAAAGTAAACAGTAATTAGAGCTTAAGGAAATATGTCCATGAAACAAGAAAAGTAAGTTATAAGGAAAGAATATTAACACAAAAAGAAAGATAGCTTGGAGATAAAAATGTTAGCTAAAAAACTGGGGTGCCTGGGTGGCTCAGTTTGTTGAGCGTCCGACTTCAGCTCAGATCATGATCTCACGGTTCATGGGTTCAAGCCTTGCATCAGGCTCTGTGCTGACAGCTCAGAACCTGGAGCCTGCTTCAGATTCTGTGTCTCCCTCTCTCTCTGCCCCTCCCCTGCTTGCGCTCTCTCTCTCTCTCTCAAAAATAAACATAAAAAATTGTTAGCTAAAATTAGTTACATACAAGAACTGCAATAAAAATGTGACAAAATACACCAGAAAGTAGAACTAAAAATAAAGAGATGGAAAAAAGGAAAGAAAAAAAAAGAAAAATTAAAATAAATATAAAAGTTCCCATAGCTAGTGGAGCTCCAAAAAGAGAGAACAAAGAGAAGGAACTAAAACAAAAATAAAACCCAAAAAAAATCTTCAAAACTGACGGATAGGAGTCCTTCACAATAAGTAGAGTGTCTACCTAAACGTCAGATCCCTACAAGGAGAAGAAACATTTATAAAAGTTTCCAGAGGAAAATAAAGGGTCAGAAAGCAACATGGCATTAGATCTCTTAATAGGAACTCTGGAAGTTACAAGCAGATGAAACAGTTCCTTAATGAGGAAAGAACATCTATATATTTCTAAACCATAGTACTACTCATCAAAACTATTATTCAAGGCATTTTCAGACATGCAAGTTCCTGAAAAGCTTTTCGCCCACATGCCTTCCATCAGGAAGCAATTGGAGATGGGACCCACCAAAATGAGAGGAAACGTCAGAAAAAAGGAAGGTGTAAGATACAGCAACAAAAAGTGGCAAGGGGAGTTTTAAGATGAGATGAAAGGTTAGCAGCGGATCTGGAAAACAACCAATCCGTTGCCACAAGAATCTAAACAGCGACTGTTAAAAAGATGTTTAAGTATAATCATAGGAGACAATGGAAGTGAGGCAGGTGCATGAGTAAGCAGAACACATAATTCTCGTCTTTCGTAACAGAAGTCAACAGATAATGTCTACTGCTGAAAAATGGAGAAACAGCAGTCTGGGCACCCCACTCAGAGACAAGGAGGTAAATGGCAAAGGAAGCAGCCCCTGGAGAAAAGGAATGAGGGCGGCCATGGGCGTAACTGGAAAACACTATGTTTGTATTATAAAATTTTAGTTTTTAAGGTTTGTCTGTGTATTTCATTCACATAAAAAATAAGTTACAGGGGCACCTGGGTGACTCAGTCAGTTGAGCATCTGACTGACTCAGGTCATGATCTCATAGTTTGTGGGTTCGAGCCCCTCATTGGTCTCTGTGCTGAAAGCTCAGAGCCTGGAGCCTGCTTCACATTCTGTCTCTCTGTCTCTCTCTCAAAAATAAACAAACATTTTAAAAAATTGTTTTTAAATAAGTTGCAGAGCAAATTGATGATTCTAATATTTTCTTCCTGGAAGCAAGAAGATTATGGACTCTGAGTATGCACAGTCCACTTTGGAGACCATCATTTTGTACAATAAGACAAGTAAGATCTTATTTGATAGCAAGGTTCCTAGGAGCTCTGCAAGTGAGGAGTCACAGAAGAATCAGAGAGAATGCTCCAGCCTATCTCAATCCGTACGTGACGTCACATGTAGTACCAGACAGTCTAAATCAGTTCTAGGCATCCAGAAACCCAGTTTTGTTTCCCCATGCAAAGCAAACATTCTGATTCCAAAGTGCTTGGGAAAACCACTTGGAACCCTAGTTAAAAGTGTAGACTCTAGTGGCTGGCACCTGGGAGGCTCAGTCAGTTAAGTGTCCAACTTCAGCTCAGGTCATGATCGCACAGATCATGAGTTCGAGCTCTGGGTGGGGATCTGGACTGGCAAATCAGAGCCTGCTCTGGATTCTGTGTCTCGCTTTCTCTCTGCCCCTGCTCCACTCCTCTCTCAAAAATAAACATTTAAAATAATACACGCCATAGTCTGCATGGCTCTGTGGATTTCTGATTAGTAGGAAGTACGGCACTGGGAATTGCATTTTCACAACTGTCACAAGTGACTTAATATCACTGATGCCCAGATTTTGAGGAAGAACTTCAAGGTGTTCTTCCTGAGTGCCATGCTCTAAGAGTAGGGGTTGGCACACCATTACTGCAAAATGCCAGGTGGTTAATATTCAGGCTTCACCAGCCATTCAGTCTCCACTGCAAGTACTCATCCCCTCATACAGAGTATGTAAATGAATGAATGTGGCTATGTGCCAATAAAAAGTGTGGCTGTCAACACAGAAATTTGGATTTTATCTGATTTTGACATGTTACTAAATATTATTCCTCTTTTGAGTTTTTCCCCCAACCATTTAAAATGTAAAAACCATTCCTTAATTGCAGGGCCTTACAAAAACAAGCTGGAGGCCTGAGTGGGTCCCTGAGCAGTAGTTTCACTGACCTCGGCTTCAGGGCCCCCCACAACCACTGACGGAGCAGAAATCCCGAGAGGGGCGCACGGGCAGAAGGAAGCTCCAGAAGCCCGCGCTGGACGCGTTCTGTGATTGGATGCACATGGACCATAAAAGCCGATGATAAACAAAGTAAGCTGAGCGAGGTGGGCACTTCCTCCGTCCCACAGGTATTGTTCGGGAGAATGACTGAGGACTTCCTCTCATTGCCTAGAGTCTTAGCCCATTCTTTCAGGACGTGCTCTGATGATGATACTCATCTGACTTCACCCAAATAAAAACACTAGGTGGGAAATGCAAAGTACACAGAGTGACTTCCTCAAAGTCTCCTTTCCTTCTCTGATTAGGACTTCCTTCAGAAAAATCGGGCCCCACAGGCAGGGCTCTTTAATTATCTTTTTTTTTTTTTTTAAAGAGAGAGCTAGGGAACAAGTGAGCAAGGTGCAGAGAGAGACAGAAAATCCCACAAGGGGCAGAAAGAGAGAGGGAGAGAGGGAACGAGAGAGAGAGAGATGGAAGCAGGGCTCACCCAATGTGGGGCTCAAACTCACAAACCATGAGATGATGACCTGAGCTGGCCAGATGCTTAACGACTGAGCCACCCCGGCACCCCTTCTCTTCTTAATCATATGAAATTTTTGGTTACATAAGTCAGAGTTTTGGGCATCCACTAACATAGTTTAAGTTTTAAATTTCCCTGAATTATTAACAACCATCCCACTGAACCGGAATCTTAGTATCTAAATAAATCATTTATTGTTTTTGTCATTCACTTAATAACATTTGGGACACCTGGGTGGCTCAGTCAGTTGAGCATCCACTCTTGATTTCCACTCAGGTCATGATCCCAGGGTCATGGGATTGAGCCCAGCCTCAGGCTTCACACGGAGCATGGAGCCTGCTTATGACTCTCCCCCCCCCCCCCCCCGGGCACCTGGGTGGCTCAGTCAGTTAAACGTCTGACTCTTGGTCTCAGCTCAGGCCATGATCTCACAGTGTCGTGAGTTAGAGGCCCACACGGGGCTCTGCACTGGCAGTGCCGGCCTGCACGGGATTCTCTCTCTCCTCTCTGTGCCCTTCCCCCACTGTTTCTGTCTCTCTCAAAATAAATAAACTTAAAAGAAATGATTCTCTCTCTCCCTGTGCCCCTCTTCCCCGCTCATGCTCTCTCTCTAAAATAAATAAATAATAATGATAATAATATTTACTGGGTGACAGCAGAGGATGCATGTGTTAATAAGATTATATCATCACACTAGAAGCTGGTTTAGAAAATGGGTCCTTATAATTGAATATGGGTTCATGATCATGATGACTTCTACATAGTTTATAGGGTTCAAAAGCATTCCTTTGACCAGAACATTAGATGATGCACCTTTCAGGTTTCAGGCTTCCACTAAGATGATCTAGCACCTAGATTTCCTCTGTCTCATATTGTTTCCCTTCGAGCAACCACATTTAAATGAACAACGATTTCAATTAAATATCAGCTTCTAAATATCCTAACCAAGTCCCCTGTCCCTTAGTGTTTCGTATAAAGATACAAGGGCCAGGCTACTGTACATTATATTCATGACACTGTTTCTCATTAATGTGTTGTCATTATTTTAGAATGTTTTGTGACTAACCAAATAAGCTTATCAGTACATTTTTATGTCTTCAAATGGGGGATGTTTTGTAAGAATATAATAATTTAAAACTATTTTATAAACTTTGCATATTAAGAGCTCAACTTCTGTATCTTTGAGTTCATGATGAATGGCAAGTGATTCTACAATGTAGTGCAACTTAATGGTTGCAAATAACAAGGACATGGGTGCTTCTGTGCAGTGTTTGCAGACTTCTGTGAAACAAGCGGACAGCCTTGGAATTGAATGGTCTACAACCTGTTAGCAGCTCTGCTCCGTTTGCCTGTTAGAGGCCACTTCAAAAGTCAGTGAAACTGGGGCGACTGGGTGGCTCAGTCAGTTAAGCGTCCGGCTTCGGCTCAGGTCATGATCTCACAGTTCATGGGTTCGAGCCCTGTGTTGGGCTCTGTGCTGACAGCTCAGAGCCTGGAGCCTGCTGCAGATTCTGTGTCTCCCTCTCTCTCCGACCCTCCCCTGCTTGCACTGTCTCTCAAAAATAAATAAAATGCATTAAAAGCTTTTTTAAAAGTCTATGAAACTGATTTGCCCCATCTTTTGAGTGATTCATGCTAATCTGATCAATTAACTCTACCCTGAAATTCCTTGGGAGACTCAAAAAAAAGAAAAGAACAGAACAATAACAACAACAAAAGAACAGCAGACGTGTAGAAAAGAAGACAGGAGAAGGCTCTGGCATTTCAACTCTGTACTCAGCTGCAACTCACAGGCAACCTGAGTTATTTCCAATTCAGTCTGAATTCTCTGAAATCCTTCACACACACAAACACACACTCTCTCTCTCTCCCCCTACCTCCCCTCCCCTCTCCTCCTGTACTGTTCGCTCCCATCTCTTCCTTCCCCCGTATCCCTCCCCGCTCAAATCCTGCCCCACAAACCCCCTACTCTTGATTCTCTCCAGAGAAAGTAACCACTTCAACACTTTCATGTTCATCTTCCAGAATTAGAATACTTCAGATGTAGAATACTTCAGATGCTTACTCTGTAACATCTGCTTTTCACACCTTGTCTCAATTTAGGAGTAAAAATAAAAATAAAGCATCAAGATGTCACATAAAACCTTTGCAAACTTACAGGAAGGCAACAGAAACAACCACGTTGGTGCTGGTCTTCACTGGCCCCTGCTCCCACCCAGATCTGAACAATTCTAGGAAGGTATAAAGAACAGCTCAATCTGAGCAGCTTCTGAATCTGGGCTGAGTTCGGCCCAAGCTTTATAAGGGCCCAGTATTCTGCTGCTTCTTCCTGTTATCCCTACGATATAACTAATGGGCCCCTAATGGGTTTGTCTATTCTTAAACAGGCTACTATATGTTCCTTGGTGTCTCTTCCAGACACTCTTCTTCAGAGCACTTTGTTCATCATTCTTATACAGTGAAATTTTCCCACAAGGACTCTAGTTGGAATCAAAATTGTGTAAACAAACAACAACAACAAAAGTGCAGACTGAGCCAACAGGCTGGGTCCGCAATGGCCCTGCCTCGGCTCCAAGGAGCAGAGATTCTGAGGTGAACAACTCCGTTCATATTGAAATAGAAGTTTTTTATACTAACACTTCCAGCAAACGTCCATGCCCAGAGTAAATACTGAAAAAAATAAGACTCTCAGGACTGTTAGTCTGTTCTATTTTTCATACCAGTTAGGTAGACATGGTGAGAGCAACATGTCAGCAGCTATTCCTACAATAAATAATCTAACAATACTGCTGGGAACATGAAAACACCGTTCTTGGTATCCTCTTTGACTATAAGGAGTCTATGTAAGTACTCAGTGGATTTTAAAACAAAAGCTGCAGGCTCAAAAGATACCAGGAGTCAGAGAGGGAGGGAAGGTCACCCAAGTGACCAGCAGGTGAGGGAGAAGTAGACACCAGCCCACGCTAAGGGGTCAGACCACAATGACCATGCAACTGTTGCCGTGAAGGAATACAGGCTCGATGAGGCCAAATCTTTTCATTTTTTTTAAAGACAGAAATTGGGGTTTTTTAAGGAGATCCCCAATGTGAAATGTTAGCAAATTTTTAAGTAAACAGTGTGGTTGTAAAAAGCATGTTATTTCATAAGCCACCAGTTTGTCATATCAATATACCTAAAAAAAAAAAAATCACTCATCGAAACCCCTCCAACTCTCCCATCAGAGAGCAATTCTCTTGAATGAGTCTGTGACAAAACCTAAGGAAAAGGTCCCACAAAAGGATGCCCCACTGACCACCTTTACTGGGACTACTGACTGGATACTGGG
This sequence comes from Mungos mungo, assembly GCA_004023785.1. NCBI lineage: Eukaryota > Metazoa > Chordata > Mammalia > Carnivora > Herpestidae > Mungos > Mungos mungo. Next base: position 153,402 of record PISW01002781.1, read on the forward strand.
GTATGAGGAATGCAGGGTCATGCTTACAAGTGGACTAAGGGAACTTTCACTCTCTTCTAACAGTGGCATCCTTGGCGGGTGAGAGACCAAAGTCAACTAGGCTGAGAAGGCAGAGAGGCTCTATAGAAAGGTGTCTGACCTGCCGACACCTGCCCGGAATGTTATGGGGAGGGAACAAGGCTGGAGGCCGTGACTCTACCACAGTACACAGCTGGAGCCCTATCGGCTTGGGTTCCAGCCCCTGACCACATGGAAGGAAGGGCTGATGCTTCCCCCAATAATTTATCTTCAAACTCCTACATGCCCTTGTCTAGGCCCCTAGCCCAGAGCCATTCAGTACTCATATTTCTGTGCTCTGCTCCAGAAGACGAAGAATAATGAGGAATTCACTTCTCCTTCTGCTCCTCGCCTCCTCCAGACGCTATCACAGGCCTGGGGGTGCTCTGGTCAGCACTCCTGCGAGGTCGTTCAGGGGACCTAGCTGAGATTTTAGGGAGAAAGCAAGGTCTAGGCTTCAGATGAGGCAGATGAAAGGAGAGTGTCTGAGGTTTAAATATGGTCCAGCCCAGCCCCCTAGCACTGAAGGTAAAATGGGGGTTTAGAGATGGCAGAAATCTAGCCACAAGTGCATCACTAGCAACTCTGCTTCATCAGAACTCCGGTCATCAGTGACAGAAAAGGATCCAGTGAGGGAAAGTTAACTTGGATTCACAACTAAGAATGGGAAGGTAACTACTTCTGTTACAGGAAAGACTGATTAAAGCAAAGGATGTTCAGGGGCACCTGGGTGGCGTCCAACTCTTGATCCTGGCTCAGGTGATGATCTCATGGTTCATGAGATCGAGCCCTGTGTCAGGGTCTGTACTGACAGTGCACAGACTCCTTGGGATTCTCTCTTTATCTCCTCCCTATGCCCCTCCCTTTCTCTCTCTCTTTCAAAATAAATGAATTAAAAAAAAAGGAATGTTGAAACATTACAATTTGCAGCCACACCTTCAAGATCAGCCAAGACCAGTTTAGTGGAGTCTTGCTATTGCTTTATACATACATTCCTGCTGTCCCAGGTCAGCAGAAAAGCAGCTGGTTATAATACTGGTCAGAAAATGATAAGTTTTTCTGGAAAGATATTTTGACGTGTTAAAAGTTTCACCTTCCTTTGTTAAGGGAAACAGAGATCTTTAGGCTCTACTGAAGTTTTCAAGTAAGAAGAAAAGATAACCACAATTATACATGCAATGGTAAGCTGTCTAATTATCTTCAAGACTCATGAAAATGCTGGAAAGGTAAGACTTAGTTCATTAAGACAGAGTGCATTATTGAGGAGTTGAATTTAGATGAAAGGAAAGATAACTGTGAAGTAAAATTAACATGAAAAAGGTTTAGCAATTATTTTGTCACAGACGTTGAGCAAAACCTAAAGACTTGACTTTTTTTCTGGCCAGAAAAAACTTAATGTTACAGAAAAATTAAAGATTAGTAATCAGACAAATCAGAGGAAATCCCCAATTCTCTGAAGCCTTACAAGGTCGAAGTGCCTGACTCATAAGTAATGTAAATGTTGACTTTTTCTTTCAAATCACTGGACTCCTTCATGAAGAATTCATGCTACGTGGGCAATTAGGCTTGATGTGCAGAAATGGTGAAGTGTTTGGGTTTTCTTTTTAACTCAAAAGAAACAAACTAGAATTTATTCACCATCGTTTCACAGTAACACTAGGTTGATTTCCACTTTCTTGCTATTCTGAGTTCAAATTTTGGGATACCTTAATAAATCAAGAAATAATTTTATCTTTAGGAATCTTCCAGAAACATTTCTAAAACTGAAGAATATATACACCTCCTGACCTGATTATTCTAATGGGGACAGTGCTCCTTGGGATGTATACATAAGGGAGGTGTTTTTAAAGACATCACATCAGTAATTTTATGAAACTTTTCTACCAGGAGTAATTAATTCATAAAGGAATCAGTGTGATCTGAGGAGGGGCTTAATAATCTCAAGACTGACGGCTGAGTATAGACAGCATTGCAAGGGGCTTGAACCCTATCTCCTCTGAACTACCTCCCAGGGCCCGCTTTTCTCCTGCTACCTCCAGTCTATGAAGGTCTTCATACATTAGGGAAGATCTATTTTTTCCTTCTTCGTCACGTGTGTTTTGCCTTTTTGAGAGAGCACATGGGTTTCTCATCAGGAGCTCTGGAAATACAATAAGGAAACCCCCCCACTAGAAAGGCAACCCGGACACAGACCGCAGGATTGCTATGACCCCAGGCACCATGTCCACACCCAGAGCACGGAGGGTGCGCGGTGAGCCGGTCGGCCCCTGTGTGCTGTAACTGCTCCCGTGCCCGTCCGCTGCGCACAAGGGCTCCCCTTCTCCTGGTCCTGAGCGCTCCCTCTCTAACAGCTCTCCTCCCGCGGGGCTGACCCGGTGCCCTAACCCAGCGACCAACTATCAGCCGCTCCATCTTCGGCTTTGGGCTGGAAATGGTCACAGTATAAAGTCAAGGAGGAGGGACTGGGGAGTGAACGTAAGGCCTTAAGCATAAAATCCTCATGTAATAAATTTAGCCTTTCTCTTCCAAAAGGCAGCACACCCATTCCTAAATTCCACAGTGCAGGGAGCGGGGTTTCGTCGTGTGCACCCTGACTCCTGAGCCACTCCGACAGTTTGAGAGCACAGTGCCTGACCTTAGGGGGTAGGTTTCGTCATGCGCGTCCTCCTTGATGGGAGTGAGAAGATCCGCCGTCGACATCATGTTTGAGGTGATGCCACGGAATCTGTTGCAGAATTTCTATTCAAAGTTTTAAAGTCTGCCAATCACAAGCCTGGCTTATACTGCTCAGGCAAAGGCACTCGGAGAATAAAAAAGAAAGAACGAACTTTTCTACATTATTTTATTTTCAAATATATGGGCCAATAGGTTGAAAGAGGAAGAAGAAGTTGACGCACAAAGTGTAGCTTCTAAAATACTGCAATTTTGGATGGTTGCCTGGGGAGATCCTAGCAAGGCACAATGAGAATTTTATTTGTGAATCAGGAAACCCAGATTCATCTTTTAATCATTTGAGAAAATGTTTTCCAGAAAGCGGAGATTAGAGATCTATGGGCCACTTCCTACCTAACTTCACTTACTTACTCTATTCAGTCTAACATAAAAGATTAAAAGCATTTCTGTTAGGCACATGATGCTCATTACAACACTTCAGGATTCTTCCTACATGGCCCTATTTTCTTTTCCATATTATAACAATATATTTGAGAAATGTTTACCTACATGTTTCTTCATAGATTTTTTTATGACTGCCTATTCATAAATATCTAAATAATTAAAGAAAAAGATCTCACCATTATCCTTGAAAGACGTGTCGCTTCCTCTGGTGCATGTTATGTACAGAAGCCATACTTCTAACCAGGAAATATTTTTCTAGCCTCACCTTTCGAGGGAAACTCTGTATTCACATCAAGCAAGGCTGGAAGAGCTCCAGATAACAAGCACTCAAGCTCCTTCTGATTCTATTTTAAAAGAGATTGTTTTGACAGCTCTAATTGTGGTGCACAGAGATGCCAGTCAGGTAGCTGAACTTGCGGTTCAAAGACTCTCCTGCAGGACCGGAGCTGATAAATATTAAATGTGAGCATTAAGAACATCATACATTTTACATAGAATATTTTGGTTCTGACATGTTTTCCTCACTGAAATCATTGGTCAGTCCGATCCCTTGCTACTAGCTTCCCTGAATTATGCACCAGGCAGGGCGTTTTCCTGTAGAAATCAGCGAGTTAGCCGGAACAGCCTCTCTACAGGAAGGCCCTGTCAACATATATTACAATCCTTTCTCAGAATTCTATTCTGATGATAATAAAGTGAAGGACGTTAAGAAAAGAAAATTAATTTTCTTTGTAAGAAACATCTAATGGAGCTTTTATTCGCTTCTGACAGAGATGCACCACATGTGGAGAGCAAGAGAGCAACGGCCTGGGCTCGGGAGGGAAGAATCACATTCTATTCCCCATTCAAAGAGGAAGTGGATGTGATACAGTTTCTAAAATAACAAATTAAGGAATTAATGACCAGATCACAAGAGTTGAAGCAAATATTTTAATCGGACAAGATATTTCAAATATTACTATTGCTGTAGCCTTCCTTATAAAGATCCAGACAGGATTAAAGAACTTACTAAACTACAGATGCCCACCACTGTGATTAAGAGTATTCTGGGTTTTTGGTCTAGTAGACATTTATAACTATAAAAAGAGAATTAACTGGACAGTAGGGTGTACAAGTTGGCTTTTTAAAGAACATGACTTTTTTCAGAAACAATCATTTAGATCCTATAAATGTCCTATCAGAATCAAATTTTGCCATCTAAAATCCAAAATATTAGAAACCTTAGCTAGATTTTTTAATGCACATCAATAGACTTAACACAGTGCCTGACACCTGCCAGGTGATAACTATGTATCTGCTGAATGAATGATAAGATGAATTAAAAAATGAAGAAAGTCAAGGTCTGCATGGTAGATCTTTTTCCATCTGCTTAATTTTAACCTTGTCTTCATACTTATCATGGCTGGTGCTTGTTGAAAATGCATAGAGTTTGGTCTTGCTTCACTAGTGATCACTAATGGTTAAGGAAATACAAATCAAAACCACACAGAGAGGGGCACCTGAGCGGCTCAGTCGGTTAAGCATCTGGCTTCAGCTCAGGTCATGATCTCACAGTTCGTGAGTTTGAGCCCCACGTCGGGTTCTGTGCTGACAGCTCAGAGCCTGGAGCCTGCGTCGGATTCTGTGTCTCCCTCTCTCTGCCCCCTCCTGCTCACACACTCTCTCTCTCCTTCAAAAACAGTAAACATTAAAAATTTTTTACAAAATTGGAGAAAATAACTTAATAAAAACCACTGAGATGCCATGTCACACTTGCTAGAACGGCTATCATCAAGGAACGAGAGAGAAGTACTGCTGAGGACGTTGAGAAAAGGGAACGCTTCTACGCAGCAGGTGGGAATGGAAAATGGTGCAGCCGTTATAGAAAACAGCATGGAAGCTCCTCAAAAACTAGAAATTGAACTGCCGCATGACCAGCAATCCTACTCCTATGTATATATCTGAAGAATTAAAATCGGAATCTCAAAGAGACAGATGCACCCATGTGTGTTTCCATATGTGTATACATACACATACATAAATGAAATATTATTTAGCCATAAAAAAAAGAAACCCTGCCATTTGCAAATGACAAGAATAAATCTACAGAGTATTAGGGCACGTGAAATAACCAGAAAGAGAAAGACCAGGGAAGGGAGAAGGGCTAGAAGCTACATCAATAACCAATGGACACCGAGTTAATCAATCACACCTATGTAATGAAGCCTCCATAAAAATCCAAAAGGCCAGGGTTCAGAGAGCTTCCAGGTGTGGAGATACAGGGATAGATAACTATTTCATGTCTTCTCTCTCCATACATACATCTCAATATCACTTTTCATGCCTCCTTTACCACTTTCTTCACTGGAAAAAATGCAATCAGTTAAAAATTGTCTCATTGTTTTTTCTTTCAAACAAGTCTACCAATCTACCAAGATAGCTATCATTCACACCCCATATATCTTTTTAAAAATTCCTCTCCTTTGAGCCCTCTGAATGATTACTTCTATTAAAAATTCCTTGGGGTGCCTGGCTGGCTCAGTTGGTAAAGCACGCGACTCTTAATCTCAGGGTTGTGAGTTCAAGCCCCACCACAATGCGGGTAGAGATCTCTTAAAAAATAAATAACACCTTTTTAAAACATTTCTTAAGAGGCTAGAATCCAAAACATATAAAGAATGTATACAACTCAACACCAAGAAATATCCAATTAAAAACTGGTCAGAAGACATGAACAGACATTTCTCCCAAAAAGATATCCCCATGGCCAACAGTCACACAAAAAGATGCTCAACACCACTCATCCTCAAGGAAAGGCAAATCAAAACCATAATGACATATCACCTCACACCTGTCACAATGACTAAAGTCAAACATATAAGAGTTTCAGTATCTGTGTGGCTGAGCTAGTTAAGCATATGACACTTGATTTCAGCTCAGGTCATGGTCTCGCTGTTGGTGAGGTTGAGCCTCACATGTGGCTCTCCCCTGAAAGGACAGAGCCTGCTTAGGATTCTCCCTCTCCCTCTTCGTCTGTCCCTCCCCTCTCTCTCCCTCTCTCTTAAATAAGTAAATGAAACATTTTTTTAAAAACCCACAAGAATCAACAAGTGTTGGTGAGGATGCAGAGAAAAAGGAACCCTCACACATTGCTGGTGGGAACAGAAACTGGTGCAGCCACTGGGGAAAACAGTGTGAAGACTCCTCAAAACATTAAAAGTAGAACTATCTATGATCCAGTAATCACGCGATTGGGTATGTAACCAAAGAATACAAAAACACACTAATTCAAAAAGATGTATGCATCACTACATTTATTGCAGCATTATTTACAATAGCCAAATTATGGAAGCAGCCAAGTGCCCAAGGACTGATGAATAAATAAAGAAGAGGTGGTGTATACAAAGAATGGAATAGCATTCAGCCATAAAAAAGAACGAAATCTCACCATGTGCAACAACATGGATGAATTAAAAAAGTATAATGCTAAGTAAAATAAGTCCGCCAGAAAAAAACAAATACCACATGATTTCACTCGTATCTGGAACTTAAGAAACAGAACAAACAAAAAAGAAACAAACCAAAAAACATGCTCTATAGAGAACAAACAGATGGTTCCCAGAGGGGGCGTGGGTGAAGGGACGGGTGAAACAGGTGATTGGGATAAAGAGTACACTTACCATGATGAGCACTGAGTAATGAACAGAATTGTTGAGTCACTAAATTATACACTTGAAACTAATATAACCCTGTATGTTAACGATACTGAAATTAAATTTCTTAAAAAACTACTCTAAGAATTATTTATGTGCTGCTTCTTTCTCATAATTTAGCACAGAACTGAAATGCCTTTCCCAACTGTGACTAAAGTCTCGCCATATTCTACTCTAGGACCCTCTTCCACAGCAAGTATCAACATCTGAAATTATTTTATCATAATCTGTCTCCAACTCCCAGCACTGTATCTCAGACATAGGTACTCTGTCTTCCACATTCCTCTAGTACCAAGCTCAGTGCCTGACACAGAGTAAAAGCTAACCAAAATAGCTACTAAATAAATGGTTTATTGGACTGAATACTGAGAAATATGAAGTAAACAAAGATCTACTAATAGGCATAACACATACATATTACAAGCACATTTACTACATACCACTAACACCTTTTATGGATCCCCAAGCGTATCTTACTACTATTTATTTACTATTTTGTTACTAATATCATGTCCATTATTCAAAATAATGGTAAGTGCCTGCAGAGATATAGTGCCCAATTGACTCTGCTCTTCGACACTAGGAATAATTCATACATTTCAAATTAAATATTTATGATATTTTAATGAAGTTATTGAGAATCACCAAGAAAACAAAACATAGCAATTATATTTTCAAAAACATTTCAAATAACTTTTGCTATCAACAAAAAATAGTAAAACCATTAATGCAAAATAACTATTAGGGCATTAGTAATTTAACTATTTCTTTAAAATGGAAATTAAGTTTAACACTGTATTAATAATTAACTGAATAATAGGTATTATAAATCACACATGTCTAGTTCCAAGTAAACACTATTATTATATCTCAACAGTAAAGACATTCACAAACTCTAAGCTAGAATAAGTATTAATGCTCTTAAAAATAATAAAATCAATTAGCACAAATGAAAAATCAAACAGTGACATCATAATCTATTTTTCCTACTTTAAGTTACTGAATAAACACTTCATAAATTAAGGAAACAGTCCATTTGTTAATGTATTTTACCTTAAAGACATTCATTATTTCAACTAATCTTTACTTTTACCTTATTCATTAAATGAGTATTTTTATTTTCTAAGAGACTATATATGTCATGAGTGAAAGTATCTACCACATAGAATCTGCCACAAAGAATTTGCATTTAAGAGAGTTCTGACAGTTACTAAAAAAGTAAATATTAAAATATTCTGTTAAAACATTTCTTTCATTTCTATATCTGATATTCCAGAAATAGAAAAAAGGGAAGCTTACATTTTAGATCCAAAATCAAGGTTTTTCATGTACACTTGAAAATTTCTTCATTGATTTTAAAAAAGAAGCAACCTTAGAAGTAAAAAATAAATCCAAAGTGATAGGCAGTTATGCTTATAAAATCTGATGACTTATTGTAAATTATTGCCTTTTTCATATCAACTGTTTCCCCTTAAAATTACATATAAAAATGTAGTAAGAGATTTTTCACCTTGTAAATAACATGTGTGGAGAGAGAGATGACTAAATGCTATTAGCATGCAAAATCAATGAGGAGTCCATGTGTCATAAAAAGAATCCTGAGGCAGATAGTCTTTTAAAAATGTTTCAAGGTTTCTTAAAAATATTAAAAGTAGAACTACCATATAATCTAGAAATTCCACTTCCGGGTATTTATCTGCAGAAAACAAAAACAGTTTGTTCAAACTAATTTGAAAAGATACATGCTCTCCTCTGTTCACTGCAGCATTGCTCGCAATACAGATTACAGAAGCAGCCCAAGGGCCCGCCGATGGATAAGTGGGTAAAGAAGACGTGGTATTCCACAATGGAGTATTCCTTAGTCATAAAAAAGAAGGAACTCTTGCCATTTGCAACAACAACATAAATGGACCTTGAGGATGTTATACTAAATGAAATAAGCCAAACAACAAAAGACAAATAACCATATGATATCACTTACCTGTGGAATCTTAAAAGCAAACAAAACAAAACACAGAGCGAAAAGAATGGTGGTTGCCAGAGGGGAGGGGGGTTGGGAAGTGGGCAAAATGGGGGGCTGTGTTCAAGAGATACAAGCTTCCAGTTATAAAATAAATAAGTCAGGGGAATGTCATGTGCAGCAGAGTGATTATGGTCAATGCCGTATTGCATATGTGAACGTTATCAAGAGAGTATCTTAAAAGTTTTTATCACAAGAAAAAAAATTTATAATTTCATGTGATAACAAAAAAACAGGTGTACTGTAATCATCTTCATGGTGTACACAAATATCACTCAAATCACTATATGTACACCTGAAACTAATTAATATTATATGTCAATTATACCTCAGTTAAAATAAGCGAATTAAGAAGAATGTTTTAATTTCTTAACATACCTTTATATAAGAGTAAATTCTAATTTCTTATTCAAAGGCTATGTATCTCAGTTTTAAAAAAAAATTTCTATATTTAAAAGTTTCTTTAAAAAATTCCTTTGTTGTTGATTCAAGTGAACAAATATGAAAGACTAATAAATGATTACATGTCTCTCTGGTGTGCTTGTAGTAGAGTCAGGGAGACAAGTCATCAGCACACAATAAGTCACAGAGCGCTGCCGGATTTTCTGCACACATTTCAATATAAAACTGTAACCTGTGAAGGCCACTACAGGACCTTTTAAAGAAAACTACTTATGCAAGGATATACAAATAGTCTGTACACATAAAACATACAGACAGGATAAGGATAGGAGAAAAGGAAGGAGGACCGGGAGAGCGAGGAGAAGCGAGAGGAGGAGTCTGGGAAGAAGAGAAAGGAGGGGAAACATGGTGGCTACAGTTGATACACTGGACTGTATAACTGAAACCCGCCAGGGCAGTAGGACTTAAACGTCATCTCACACACACACACACACACACACACACACACACACACACACACACACAGTTTCCATATGTTAATTAACTTGATGGAGAGAATCCATCAAGATATCAAGATTCAAAAGGAGAGAATCCTTTGACAATGAATATGTATTATCACTGGATATGTACATTTTAAATACCTCACAATTTTATTTGTCAATGATGCCTGAATAAAACTAGGAAAGAAGAAAAAGGAAAGAGAATATGTAAAGCAAATCCGGTAAATAAAAATTTAGATGGAAAAACATTAATTCATTTCTATGCTATGGGACACAATTAAATGCAAAGTCTCATTACATCTAAATAATACTTAGAAAGATATCAACTCACACTTATTTTTAAGGAATAAATCTACATATTAAAAGGCTCATTATATAAAACTTTTGAGTTCACCAAGTCAAATCTAGTTTTTTTACTTAGGGCATCAACCACATTTACTGCTATACCAATGACAATTGTATCTAAGGGCCAACAATTTACTTTCCTGAAATTCATCAATATTCAATGGAAACACAAGCACATTTTTAAATAGCCAATTTAGGGCAATAAATGGGAATACATGATGAAGAAACTGAAGAAGTCATGCAGAAGTACTCTTTTATATGATTCACATGGTGGTAGTGAAGAGCTTGCTCCTTCCAAAATCTTGGGGGGAAGCCCTAATGCTACAATGGTTATGGCTACAGAAAGTTGGGTTTGAAGTCTTAAAATAGGGGGAACGTAATTTTTCTTAATATAACTCTCATCTTTTCACAGGAGAAATCTCGCAATCTAACCTAGAGAAACCTGCCAAGCACTGTGAGCTGCTCCATTTACCACAGCTCTCCAGCCTTCACACTCAAGTGCAAGAAAATAAAAATAACCCAACTCATTAGATGGTGATTTTCAACCCAACACGCTGTGTTGCATAATCACCTTGTGTATAAAGAAATACTATCTTCTAAATTACATGGTTCAAATAACAATTCACAAAGCAATCTACCCAACAGCCATGTGTCGGTCGAGTATGTATGTAAAGACTACTGTCATCTATAAGTCCATTAAAAAATGGAACTGGTCCAGGCAAATCAAGTAAATAAAAGGCATGTGAACTTAAAAGCCAACTAACACAATAAACAAGTAACAACTTTTATTTATTGTTTTAAATGTTTATTAATTTTGATAGCACATAAGCACAAGCTAAGGGACAGGCAGAGAGAGAGGAAGAGCGAGAATCCAAAGAGGGGTCTGCAGGGCAGCTGAGAGCCCTGTGTGGGACTCTGTCTCACCAAACGTGAGATCATGACCTGAGCTGATATCAGGAGTCCAGACTCAACGGCCTGAGCCACCCAGGTGCCCCCCCAAAAGTAATAACTTCTAAAAGCCAGGTCAAATTTTCAGTTAAAATCTTCACATAATACTACACATTATAAGAATTTTTAATAACTAAACCTATTAATGATGGGTTTTTTAATGTTTTATTTATTTTTGAGAGAGAGAGAGAGAGAGTGCAAGCTGACAGCAAAGAACCTGACACGGGGCTCGAACTCACCAACTACTAGATCGTGACCTGAGCCGCAGTTGGACACTCAATCGACTGAACCACCAAGGCACCCTAATAGTTCTAAAATTTATTTAAAACTGCCTGATGAGAACAAGTGACTAAAGAAGCACTGAACACCAGAGAATAGTAAATGAAATAATCTTGTCAGATCAATAAGAAATTAAAAAAAAAAAGTTAAGAGTAAAGTAAAGTAACTTGAAAACTACATAAACTTTCTTTAAAAATGTTTATACATTTCCAAAAGTACTAAATTCTAAGCTTTTGTAAGTGTTCAAAAATTACCTTAAGTGCTGTAGCTAAAAGATAATGGTAGTGATTAGTCTTAAAAAATCAATATAAATTAAAACACAATTTAAAAACTTATATGCATCATATATAGGAATATCTTTTTTAATAAGGCAATAAGAATGGATAAAAGAAATTTACAAAATTTAATTTAAATCTGAAAAAAATTACTGTAAGATTATTTTAACCCATTTGTTAGGAAACCATTATACATTATCATTACTATTTCTTTTCTATTATACCTAGATAGTATTTGATAGTAGTGGATAGCTCAGTTGGTTAAGTGACCAACCCTTGATTTTGGCTCAGGTCATGATCTCACAGTCATGAGATCAAGTTCCATGTCAAGCTCCACGTGGATGGAGCCTGCTTAGGATTCTCTCTCTCTACCTCTCTCTGCTCCTCCCCCACTCTATCAAAATAAATAAACTTTTTTTAAATGAGCCAACTTGTATTTTAATAAACAGTCAATAATACAGGATAGAAGTCTAACTTTTGTTTAGGATTTTAAAATATTTTCTGCATAGTTTCCTCAAACATTTACTAGCATTCTAATTATGACTAGAATTAAAGCTTTTACAAAGGGCTTGATCTAGGTAAACAATAAAAAAAAAGGATGAAAATGGTCAGAAATAACGACTCATGTATCACACATGCACATGTATTTATAACAAGATTACTTTTAGGTCACACGTTTAGTTGTTCCTTACAATTTAATACTGGATGCAAAAAAGTCTAAAAGTCATAAATGAAGAACAAAACAAAGTCCCCTCTTCTTGCCAATATGGGTATACAAGTTCAGTAGATTTAAGTGAAATACAAATATATATTCCATACACGTCTCTAATAGTATATAAAATGTCAGTAATGTTTTCCCAAAAGGGTGGGGTAAATTTGTTCTCTGAAATTGAAAGATTTTGCCCACCAAAAAAATATTTAAATAGCTCGAGTTAGAAAAATATGTTCCTGAAATTATAGTTACATTATATTCTATTTCAGTTGTTTCCATATGATGAGTTTATCACAGTCAGTAAGCCTATTTGAGGCATAAAATAAAATGTGTGCTATGTCAAAATGACATGCACCTTTTTCAAAATCAGGGCTACTACCCAAAGCAATCTATAGGTTCACTACAATCCATACCAAACTTCCAGTGGCATTTTTCATAGTTATAGAACAAAGAATCCTGAATTCGTAATGAGCCACAAAAGACCCCAAAAGCCAAAGCAATCCCGAGAAAGAAAAACAAAAGGGGAACCATCATGCTCCCTGACTTCACACTGTACTAACTACAGTTATCAAAACAGTATGGTATTGGCATAAAAACAGACATATAGATCCATGGAACAGAACAGAGTCCAGAATTAAACCTACAGACATATGGTCAATTAATCTATGACAAAGGAGGCAAGAATATTTAATGGGGAAAGTATAGTCTCTTCAATAAATGATGTTGGGAAAACTGAACAGCCACAGGCAAAAGAATGAAACTGGACTGCCATTGTATGCCACACACACAATTAATTCAAAATGGATTAAAGACAAATGTAAGATGTGAAATCCATAAAAAACTAGGAAGAAAACAAAGATGGCAAGCTCCTTGACATCAGCCTTGGCAACAATTTTTTAAATCGGGCACCAAAAGCAAGCACAACACTAGCAAAACTAAACAAGTTGGGCTATCTCAAAGTAAAAAGCTCCTGCACAACAAAGGAAAGCATCAATAAGATGAAAAGGCGACCCCCGGGATGGGGGAAAGTATCTGCATATCAGGTATTAATAAGGGGTAAATAACAAAGATATATAAAGAACTTCTACAACTCAACCAGAAACACACACACACACACACACACACACACACACACACAATCTGAATAAAAAGGGGGCAAAAAATACGAGCAGACGAACCGAACGCACACTTGTAAAGAAGACACACGGATGGGCTAGCAGGCATATGAGAAGAGGCTCAATATCACTCATCATGAGGGAAAGGCAAATCAAACCCCCAACGAACTGCCTCTTCACACCTGTCTGAATGGCTGTAATGAAAAAATCAAGAAGTAACAAGGGCTGACACAGACATGGAGAAAAGGGAGCCCTCACGCACTGTTGGTGGGAATGTAAACTGGTGCAGCCACCACGAAAAACAGTATGGAGGTTCCTCAAAAAGTAAAAAATAGAACATCATAGAACCCAGTAATTCCATTTCTGAATATTTATCCAAAGAAAACAAAATGCCTAACTTGAAAAGATGCACCTCTATGTTTACTGCAGCATTATTTACAATAGCCAAGATATGGAAATAACCTATACAGACATCACTGGATGAATAAAGAAAACATGGTGTGTATATATACAGCGGAATATTATTCAGCCACAAAAAATGAAATACTGCCATTTGCAACAACGTGGATGGACCCGGAGGGCATAATGGTAAGTCAAATAAGTCACACAGAGGAAGATAATTACCATTTGATATCACTTATGTGGAATCTTAAAAAATAAAAAAAGCAAGCTCACAGATACAGAGAACAGGCTGGGGGCTGCCAGAGGCAGAGGGTGAGGGGTGAGCAAAATGGGTGAACGGGGTCAAAAGGAACAAATTTGCAATTTTACAACAAACACGTCACAGGAATGTAATATAAAGCATTGGGACTATAATTAATAATCCTGCAAAATTACAAATACCATAAATTAGAAAGATGCTAAGAAAGTATATCTTAAAAGTTCTTAGCACAAGAAAAACATGTTGTTGTAAGTATGTATGAGAGATGTTAACTAGACTTCTGTGGTGATTATTTTTGCAATGTACATAAATATCAAATCAATATGGTATACACCTGAAACTAATATAATCTTATATTCCAATTATACCTTGATACAAAAAAAATGGGAAATTAATAGTAACACTGAAGTCATAAGAGCTGAGTTCAAGTTTAGTACCTAAGGAATTTATTTAGCTCCCTTATTCTGCTGTATTATTGTCTGAAAAAAGTTCAATCTAGACTACTTGGTGATCATTATTATTTCAAACTAGAAAGTCTATGTACAATATTGCATATTGATGTAAGTATCCTATGTTATAGGTCTACACCTAATGATCTATAAACATTCATGAAGAGTATTGTCCCAACCAGGTACGATCATTTCTTTCCATTTTATTTTTTAAAAATACTTGTAACCTCACTCAATGACTAATTTCAAACATGTTCCAAACTATGGATCTGGAAAAATGTATTAGAGGCACATTTTTTTAAAACAAATTCAGTATGAAACCTTGCTTTTTACTGGGTCAGGGAAATTTTTTATTTGTTTGCTTTTTTATGGCTATTTGGTTGACTTCCTTCTGCTGGGCAAGTTTAGCACGCAACTCTCACTCTAGACAGTCAAAAACCCACAGACGTAAATTTTCTGAAAACGTCACCTGGTTTTATCAGTGGAAGACACCGTAACTAGCACCATGGAACAAGAGAACTAAATTTTAACACTGTTCATTAACAGTTCCATTTTCCTGAGCTTGCGTTTGTTCTTTGGCATTGGCTTAGGATATAATCCGTTTTTCAGAAGGTGTTCCTTGCTGAGGCGAATTTGAGCACCGTGCTGCAGCTGGAAAGAGCACAGAGCTTGAAGAGGGCGAAGCAAAGTCTGTGAAGACAGAAAAAAGATACTAAAATTGCGTCTGTAACAAATCATATTCTATCTAGCTTTTTCTTCAGAAACAGAACTACGGTTCTTTTTATTATTATTGGCTTTTAACCATGAAAAGTAAAAGGCACTCTACTAAATATATGATGATATCTCACTATATAATTTCTTTTAACTCGTACCTACCTTACATACTGCTAAGGAGTTCCAGTAAAAAGACACAAATAGTTAATCTTGCACCTAGATACTAAAGTCCGAATTTAAATTTATACATTAATATATTCAAGCACCTCAAAACACTGTTGCCATTATAGCAGTTTAATCTGTACCAAATAGAATAAATACAAATCAGTTAATTCAGTTTCAGTCACAGACGGATGGAAGCTTCCTGTTGCCGATAAGATGGCAGCAGCCGTGGGTGACAGGTCTGGGAACACCTTGGTCCCAGGACCACACACGAGTTAGATCCCCACGTTTGGATGCATTTGAAATAATCCTGGACTTGTCTAAATTCAAATACCTACAGAGCCAGCCATATAACATAAACATGTAAGCCGGATGGACCCATTCGAGACAATATGGTAGAAGTTAAAAAACAACCAGAGCAAATGTCCTAAAGTTTTTCAAGGTCAAAAGTAAAAATAATTTTTAAAAAACACACAAAAAACTCCACTATGTCATGTGTTTAAAAGATTTTGAGTCAGATGCTTGCCTTGGGCCTGAGACCCCTGATCTAAATCTTCCAAATAACAATAACGAACTTGATTAAGGAAACTGTTTTTTGTTTTTGTTTTTGTTTTTAGAAATAAAAGAAACAAAGAAAAAAATCTGATAGATTTCATCTAAAAAATATCACAAAGTCTATGTGAAAACGTAAGTGGCAACAATGAGCTTCATGGTTTTAATTTTACAATGAACCCAGACATCGTGGCAGCCGCTGGTAGGTACTTCTCCACACGCATTCTTTTCTTCCTTATTATTCCAAATGTTACTCAAGGTGCCAATGCAGCCGGCTGGTCATACTAACTGGCTAAGGGCACGGTCCATATAATGAAAGGTAAGTGGAGGTCCAGAAATACTCCTTAAAGCGGGACAGACTCGGCAGGCAGGGGCTCCTGTGTGTTCTGGCCTGGAGCAGTCCTGCCCGAGGTGGGAGAGCCATCAAGTGACTACCGTGCAATAAACATAAAGACTAAAGTCAAATACATGCATACGATGAGGGACAGAAAGAGAGAAGAGATCCCCAGCCCTGGACTGCTCACCCCACAGTGCTTATTTACAGGAGAAAAGGAACCCTGCAAGTGCATGGTTCAACCCCCACAATAAAGGCTCCGTTACATGCAACCAAATATAACCCCTGACCGACGGACCCCACCAGGAAAGAGACAAACATGGCGGAAAAGCTCTGCATGGCGGTATCTTGGAGAGCCCCCTATGTATATTATCATAATTTCTTTAAATTTCTTCACTTCTTCAAATAAGAGAGGGAATGTGGAAATGAGTACATATTTCTTTATCAAGTAAACATAGTGGCCTGACTGGATTCTGAAACATCATCCCTAGAAAACATACTATGACTTTCCACAGACTGAGACGATTCAAGGTTCTTTGCTATTTAGGACATTCGTTAGATTCTTAATGGATAGAATGCTGATATTCCTCTTGTGAAGGGCCTCCAACTTCTGCCTCCTGAAAATAAGACTCTATCAATCTTCTGAGGTAATTAAGACAATCATTTTTGGAGACAGATCTGGATTAGACCTGCACTCCATCTCTGTGGTCGCCAATAGGGCTGCTCACAATTAGACCGGTCCTCCTTCTTGGTACATGGTCAGACTGCATTTTCCAACCCCCCTCTGAAGTTCGGTACAGCCACATGACTTGCTCTGGTTAAGGAAATGTGAGCACGAAGACATGTGTCACCGCTGGGAAGTAGCTTGAAAAGCATGCGCGATTCACCACCTCCCTTTGCGCCTTCCTTGATGAAAGGAAAGGGCGTGCGTACATAGTGCCCCCATCAGCCCAGGCCCCTCAGCGACTGCCCTGAGCACAAGTTCCCCTGCCGATCTCCCATCGACAGTGAGAGAGAGGCACCAACCCCTGTTGTGTTGTGCCGTTCTGATTCTGCAGTTTTAAGTCACTGCAGCCACATGGACCCTGTCTTGACGGATGCAATCACTTGCTAGCTAGGTGTTCCCGGAGAAGCCATAGAACCTCTCCTTGCCTCACTTTCTTCCTCTATGAAATGAGGAAAACAATGTCAACCTTACAAGATCATTACTAGGTTATGCTAAGAGGATGCACTGAACGTGTTAAGCACACTGCGTGATAATAAATGATAGCGCTTCTGTATACACTTAACATTATGTCTGAGGCAATGTGAGGCTCTATGAGAAACAGAGTTTCAGAGGAACAAAGAAATAAGTTTGTTTGTAAAGGTTTATTTGGGGAGAAATCAGTGTTTCTTACACCCTTCTGTCTGCAGATACAAAGTGACAGTTCTCAAGGGCCCGCTATTACCAAGTTCGGGCACGTAGCGCACAAAGCTTGACTACATCTAGCTGCGCAGGTTCATAAGCAGAAATGGTCCTAGTATTTAAAGAATCCCCCAGCTCAAGTTTCCCAAGCCCTGGTAAACTGTATACTAGCTGAATGAAAATCACCAATCTTTAATTCAAAATGTTTGTGAGTTTATGGGGAAGGACAGGGTGTGGAGGGGGGTAGGGCAAGAAAGAACAAGGGGGTTAATTCTTCTGGAGTGCCCGGTGTCAGGTGATTAACACACATTATTCCATCCAATTCTCGCACCAGTATTAGGAGGTAGTCCTTCCTGGTGTATTACAGATAAGCAAACAAGCACAGGAGGTCATATGGGCCGCCCACCGGCACGAAGTGGTGATGGTAAGTGATGAAGGCTTCATTCAAACCTGCTTCTAAGCTCACACTGCTACTCTGAGTGTCCGGAAAACTGCTCAAGAAGAAAGGACAGGATAAACCAGCAGATGAAGAAGGCTGTTCCACCCCAAGTTCTTAATTTTGAGGAGCCTCCCCTACCTCTACAGAACAAAGCCAGCTCAAGAATTACCACTCTCCCCCACTGTCTGAACATTTCATTAGGAGTCCCCTAATAAAAGGTTACCAAGGGGGAAAGGTGCCATAGCTTTCCTCCCCAGGAGGGAGAGAAAACACCTACATTCAGAACAGCTGGTAATTGCGTCTCTCAGGGGAATGAACTGGTATTTTTTTTAAGTTGTAGCTGGATGTGAACAGACTGGACTTGGGCTTCCCCCACCGAGAAAGCTATCTTCGGTCAGCTGGAATAATAAGCAACAGGAGGTGTTCCATTATGCGCTTCTTCAGCTCATGCTCTGGCCAATAATCTCATCAGCACCTTGCAAATCCCACGTCTGACTGCCAAACATCCTTTTCCTAGCCCTGGTCACTAAAGTATGACTACTCCTGGTGACCCAAGCGAACAGAATGAGAACGTGAGGACCTCACCGTGACTTGGGAATTCATGTTCAACTTGATCCACAGACAAAAGTAACAAAAACTGAAGACACGATGGACACTGTCGCTCTTCTGTTTCTTGAACCTGGCTGTTAGCAGACATTATACTCACAACCTAAGATAAGCTTCACGCTGTAGCAGTGCACGAGGGCCAGAGTCATATAGCTTAAAAAACCGGAGAGCGAGGGGCAGCAGCGGGACCAAGCCCTTCCCAAGCCCTAGCCCTGCCGTATTACACTGTTATGAAATCTACCGCCACTAAGAACATGAACGCTTCTGTTCAGAACTGAAGTAAAGATCTGATTCCAAGTGCAGAAATAAGACATCTAAGTCCACATCTTTTCAGAACCCAAATCCAAAGCCAAAGATTATTACATTTTTCCCCTCAAGATTTGAGCTTTTAATGGGTCCTGGTCCGATGTTTGCTGATCCTAGAACCTTACACCAACAAAAAGCAAAATGCAGAGATTGTACAGAATGCAAGTTTAAACAACAGTGCTCAGTGTCACCTTTCTTTTAAGATACCTAAAAACAGTATACTATTTGTGCTCAAGAACATATAAAGAAAAGAGAGAAATTAGTATATTAGTATATTAGATATATTAAGTGCTGTGTCAATGGCTAGGTACATGGGAGCAGACAGTCAACGTTAGAGCAGAGGGGAAAAAAAGTCGGGGAACACTCTCTGCTTATTTGGGATAAAGATCTAGGGTCCTTCATGATTTTTTTTCCTCAAAGGAAAGAGAGCAGTGAAAGAGAAATTGCCTAAACCCAGTACAAAGTCTACTTAGACAGATATACACAGAAAAAAACCTACTCATGAAAGCCTACTTCTTTCAAAAGAAGGAAAGCCTCCACCTCGCATTTTTGCATTTTCCGCAGCTTAGGGTGGGGAAGAGGGACAAAGCGACTCAAGGCCTGCTCTGGCGTTCTTTCACGCTCCTTGCTCTGGGGGTCTTTTGTTCTTTTTCTTGGTGACCAATTCAGTTACTCTGACCTGAGCTTTTATCCATCAATGAAAATTCCTTCACGACCAAGGCACACTCTTACAATAACAGTAGCCAGAGTGTATAACGAGAGAGAGAGAAAGGAGGCAGGAATAAATACCGTGTGTGTGTGTGTGTGTGTGTGTGTGTGTGTGCGTGCGCGCTCAGAAGGGAGAGTTATAAAACTCCGTTTAGTTACACTCATTATCCTCTGACTTATCTTCTTGAGTTGTATTTACCAAAAACCTTCCTTCAGTGATTAAAAATCTCTAGCCATTTTTTATTTTGCTGTTCTTTTTCCTTTTGCCTTAAGTGCAAAGTTTCCTACACATCCCAAAAGACTGAACATTATTCTCTACTGAGGATTAATTATATATGAAATCATCAGGCTTTCATGAAAATTAAGTAAAATGATGATTGCAGGTTATACCCTTTTCATATTCTGCAGGTGTTTTTTTCTCAAAAAATTATCCTTTCTATGCTCTAAGCGAGTAGTTAATAAGATACACAGTGAGTTGGTACATTCTCAAATAAACCACCAATGCAAAAAAAAAAAAAGTAGCTATAAAATATTCTTTTAATTAAAAAGAATAAAAGTTGTATACAAGAAAACACAAAATCCTAAAAGAGAAATACAATATAATAAGAGAAAAATCTAACCAAAAAAACTGTATTTAATGTTGTGCTACTTAAAAGCAATTTAGCTTATTATAAATGCTGTTTGCACAGCTTAGAATGAATATTTAAATAATGCAATCTGGATGCTGAACTAACACGGAGAAACACCAGAGGGGGAGAGGAGGTTGCAACAGTACACAAATCTCTATCACAGAGACACTATTTGACATTGGAGCTGCGAATTTCACAGGCTATGCATTTCTAAATTTTCTAGATAAAGTCTAACCAAACTGCTTACTTTCAAAAGCTGCCTAACCTTCCGCAGACATACCTCCTGTATGTAACTATTCTTCTCCAGGATGGAAAGAGCAGCCGCTGCGCATTCCAGCGTAGAAAGGCACCTGTTAGTTGGTTGCGTCCGAATGACATATTGACTAGAAACGCTAGTTTTTAACTGCACCTGAAACCAAAACACAGAATAACAGAATGTAAGTTTTGTTTTAAACTTAAAATTATAAAGTCTGTGGGGCGCCTGAGTGGCTCAGTCAGTTAAATGTCTGACTTCAGGACAGGTCTTGATCTCACAGCTCATGGGTTCGAGCCCTGCATCGGGCTCTGTGCTGACAGCTCAGGGCCTGGAGCCTGCTTCGGATTCTGTGTCTCCCTCTCTCTCTGCCTCTCCTCAGCTCATGCTCTCTCTCTCATAAATAAATAAACCTAAAAAAATTTTTTTAATTATAAAGTCTGTTTTAAATACTAATTTACTTCCTTCCAAAATCACCAGTTTAGAAATATTAAATATATCTGTATCTCCTATACATAATACCTTTACTTATTGTTATTGTTAAATAGTCAGAGGATAGTTACATACACATCTCACAATGAAAATATATTCAGAACATATGCAAATACTGAAAAATCATAAATTAAAAGTTGTTTTTATTTTTTTTATGCTTTTTATTTTATTTTTGAGAGACAGAGAGAGACATCGTGAGCAGGGGAGGGTCAGAGAGAGAGACATACAGAATCTGAAGCAGGCTCCAGGCTCTGAGCTAGCTGTCAGCACAGAGCCTGACACAGGGCCCGAACCCACGAACCATGAGATCATGACTTCAGCCGAAGCCAGACACTTAACCGACTGAGCCATCCAGGCGCCCCTAAGAATCATAAATTAAAAGGCTAGTAATAACCCCTTCCTAGAAGGCAGAAGCATGAAAAGACACTGCACAAAAGAAAATATAAGAAGGGCAAATAGGTACATGTAAGAGTACTCAACATGACTAAATCCAAATCAAAATGAGATAATATTTCACACTTGCTAGAAGGGTTAAAAATCAAAAAGAATGCCACCACCAAAGGGGGAGAATATGGAGCAAATGACACCCTCATGCATTGTAGCGAAAGTGAAAATAATTTACTCATTTTGGACACTGACAACTGGGTTTTTTTATTCTATGGTTTAGGCTTCCATTGTTTCTTAATATAAACTGGCAGGTGTACGTCTGTGTGGAGGTGAGTGTGTACAAACAGACGTGTGTGCACGCACACACATCGAGCTGAGTGACACCTTGTGACTGACAGTCAGACACGGGAAAAGCAATAGAAAATCAAATGTCAACATTCTGGCCTTTTGATTCCTATTTTGATTAAATGAAACTCAAGCAATCTCACACTCATAAAACCATATTCCTAGCCCACATTCTGAAAAGAATCACATTTAAGGATGTGTGGGCAGATGAGAACTTAAGTTTTCACTCATATGTGGAATGAGGTAGTGGTGTCTAACTCCTACCAAACAGTAACTTGATAAAATCAGGCGTTGTCTCTCCTTTTCTAGAATCTCTGAAGTTCTAAGAGTCTCTCATTCCTTTACAGCCTTAAAACTCTCCCATCCCTGGACCCTTGGCTCTCAGTCCTCTTCCTCCTTTGTTTCTCATGCCGTCAGTCACCCCATGATGAGAAATAGGGTTCTTCTAGTCTAATGCGTTTTGTCCAAAGAATTCTCCACAACTTGTATCCTTTCTCTCCTCCAATGGCGGAAGACGGGAGTAGGGGGAAGAGAAGGGGAAGGGGAGAGAGAGGGAGAAAAGCAAAGTGAGGCATCATGAAAGATTCACTACAGGGGCACCTGGGTGGTTCACGCAGTGAAGTGGTTGAGGGTCCAGCTTCAGCTCAGGTCACGATCTCGTGGTTCATGGATTTGAGCCCCATATAGGGCGCTCTGCTGTCAGTGCAGAGCCCAGGGACGGGACCCCTGCCCCCCTCTTTTCCCTCCTCTGCTCGTACACATGCTCTCTTCCTCTCTAAGATAAATTTACACACATACATACAAATAATAAAAGATGCACTACAGAATGTGTTTAATTTTGGAATACGCTCTTTAAAATATATTTCATAACATTTTAGATGAAGTCATATTAAATATACTCTGCATTTCTACTGGTGTAAAAAGATGGAAAACATGTTGGGAGGGAAAGAGACGGAGAAAAATGGCTGAGAAACATGTGCGATGATCGAAGAAAGCCCGTGATTAAATAACTGTAAGAATAATTCATAATGTTGATTAACTGTAATTACCAGCCCTTTGATATGTCATCAGGTCAACTAGAAAACCGAGCAGAGTCAACTACCGCTTTCAGTATTTAATTCCATCACTGGAGAAATTGATAATAAACACCTGATTATAACAAAATCTTTGGGAAACATGCAAATTCACAGTGAATCTTGTTTACTGGAATAAATTTGATTTTTGAAAAAGAAGTCTGTAAAAACCAAAACTAAAAAATATAAAAATAAATTAAAAAGAAGTTTGTTACTTCAGTGAGTAGCTTTACTTCTTACTGTGGCCCACATGACTACAGGGAAATTCAGAATTTGAAATTTATCAAATGTTAGAAGACTTCAAAATGTCCTTCACAGATTATCTCTCTAGGAATTATTGAGTAATTGGATATATTAAAAGAATAAATCACTAACATCTGTAATATGAATAACACACATGTTATTAGAGCACGTTAATGGGATCTTCTCACAGCGTCTATAACACACATGTGCTCTATCACCTTCATCACACTTGGTATAGTAAGAACAAAAATTCTGTCAATCCATCTTCTTGAGAAGTCATAGGCATCATAATAAATAATTCATTAGAAAGTAGCTTGTCTTCTTAAGTAAAAGTTCAAGGAAGGGACGCCTGGGTGGCTCAATCAGGTAAGCGTCCAACTTTGGCTCAGGTCATGATCTCCTGGTTCATGGGTTCAAGCCCCATGACAGGCTCTGTGCCTACAGCTTGCTCAGAGCCTGGAGTCTGCTTCATATTGTAATTCTCCTTCCTTCTCTGCCCCTCCCTCACTTGCGCTCTCCGTCTCTCAAAAATAAATAAACGTAAAATAATTTTTTTAAGTTCATGAAAATCCATAGCAAAATTAACTATTCTCAGAAAATAAAAAATTAATATTTGATGAAAGTATGAGGCTCTACTGAAAGACCAGGATTAGGGGAGCCTGGGTGGCTCTCTCTCTCTCTCTCAAATAAATTTTAAAATAAAGGAAGAAAAAAAAGGAAGAAAAAAAAGTTTGATGGCTATGATCACTGCTCAGATACCTTCACAAAGGGCTTTTTCAAAAGTCTCCTTCCTAAGTGCACCTTCAGCTGTTTTTCTCCTAAGTGGCTTATATCATTAAAAATCTGGGTGACATAGCATGTGTGGTGGTTTAGTAATGGCTTTTAGAACCACAAAATAAGTAAATACGTTATCCAAGGAAATAACATGCCATGGCGTCTCTGAATAACGTAACATAGGCATTTTTAAAATAATTTACTATCATATATATTAGTTAATCCTTTTATCAAACAAATAAACTAAAATAAGACCTCAAAATTAAAATTTTAATTAATATCTCCCATCCCCACAAATGTTACAGTTGTATGATTTGATGGTGATTATTTGTTATCTGCGCTCAGACTCTTTTAAGCCAAGTGTCATTACTCCATAAAACTATTGTGCTTCTCAATGATTAAGAGTCACAAAACTTTCTAATCACTTGATCAGCTGCTTACAGGCTTTTACGAAAAGCAATCTACTCTCCAGGCGTTCTGAAACAACTCCAGTCGGGCGGAGGCCGGAACAAACTCCCTTTTGGTGGCAGCCTGAAGTCTTCACCGCAGAAGGCACACATAAAACCCTCCTTTCTTCAGCAGCCTTTCTCCTGCGACTTTCCACAAGCAAGACTCTTCATCTGAGCCTACGAGCAGACCTCTGAGAG
This sequence comes from Mungos mungo, assembly GCA_004023785.1. Classification (NCBI taxonomy): domain Eukaryota; kingdom Metazoa; phylum Chordata; class Mammalia; order Carnivora; family Herpestidae; genus Mungos; species Mungos mungo. The sequence continues at coordinate 178,043 of PISW01002781.1, forward strand.
AGAGGCGCTGCATCTTTCCCCCAGCCTCAACCTTCCCATCCCCTCCATTCCTTTCATCCCCTCAGTGTAATTCAGCAATGCGATCTAATCATTGGAAGGGCCCAACTTTCACAGACAGTTGCCAACTGTGACACAGACTGGGCCACATTAGTTCAGAGCGTTAGGTGCTTACTGGACACTACGTGCCCTTCCTGATAACGTACTCGCACTGTCTCTTGTAAGACTCACACAGACCCTGTGAAGTGAGCGCTATCACGATGTCCAGTGCACAGAGGAGGAAACTGAGCTGCAGAGGGCGAAGCTAAGGAACTCAGGGTTCTAAAGTCAGTCGTGGTGGAGCAGATACGTGAATCTACAAAATCTCATTCAAGAGCGGAACTCTATCACCAGGCTCGTAATTAAAGGTTAGGCGAACCTCAACACGTGAAACAAATAAAGATACTCTTCTGTAAAGCAAGACTAAGTCAGCCCTCAGGAATTTCAGGGTTCTTATGAACACAGTTGGAACAACACTGATACAGAAGACAGCACCTTCTCCTCCCAAATGTGAAAGTTACTGGTGAACATCGGTGCCCACATCATGCTCCAGCCCCACCATACTAGGAAGCCTGCAGGACGTTTTCGTAGGGTAGAGGTTCCAGGACTAACGGTGAAACTCAGGAAATTTGATAAAAATAAAATCAAAATAGGCATTAGTTATAGATAAGATGGTAATGTTAGTGTTACTTCCAAAATACATGATTATTTAAGTTATTTTTTTCCAGGATGGCTTGAGAAACTTCATTTTACAACAGAACTTCGATGGGAAAATCTATTTCCAAAACAACAACAACAAAAAACTTGTACAATAGATTTGGTTTAAAACTTAGCACGTTCTTATACATCAAAATGAGAAAGTAAAGTTTGTTTGTTAATTCTCCAACGTACAAAACCCTTCATGTTAACCTGGAAAACTGTCCTCTAGTGGAACTCACTGAAATTTAGACCTAGAGGGTTCTAATAAACACTTGTCTTCGTGTCAAGAGTGGAATAAAATTTCCTATCATTTCCCAGTTTTCTCTAAAGCAGTGATGGAAATGGCAGTTTAAAGTAGAAGGAGCAGGGGTGCCTGGGTGGCTCAGTAGGTTGAGCTTCAGACTTCAGCTCAGGTCATGACCTTGAGCCATGAGTTCAAGCCCCACATTAGGCTTGGTGCTGCTGGTGCAGAGACATTTCAGACCTTCTGTCCCTTTCTCTCTGTGCCCTTACCTGGCTCTCTCTCTCTCCAAAATAGACTTTAAAAAAAATAAATAAAAAGAGTAAAGGTCAAATATGACCCATAGAATATGCATTTAACATTTAATTATTCTTTGTTTTTGGTTATCAGCTCATATTAGTTAAGACCTGTGTTTTACAAGTGTTACAAATGTATAAAAAAGATGCTATAACTCAAAATACAATTGAAAAAATAGAAAAAAGACAAAAATATTGAATTGTACACTTTTAACAGGTGAATTATGTTATGAAGTATATCTTAATAAAGCTGTTTAAAAAATACATTAAAAAGGTTTATATTAAAAATGCAAATAGACAAGTGATGAGCCTAAAAATTAAGCAATTACAAATTTCAAATTTGAGCAACTCTAAATAATACTACAAAATTAAAATTCTCTGAAGCAACATATTTAGCCAAATTATCTTGATCACTGCTTTTCTTGTTAATAAACATATTTAATCTACCACTGTCTTTCACAAAACTCTCAATTTTGCCAATATCTGAAGTCACTGGGAATGACAGGCATGAAATATATCCAGAAGCAAAGTACAAACACAAAGATTCATGGGATCACAGAACTGGAAGTAATCTTTAGAAGTCAAACAGTCCATCTCCTTGTTTTCAGGCATGATTATTCTTTAAACATTTTTTGAATTCACAAAATTATCCTAAAGTTTAAAATATGGTAAAATTGGGGTGCCTGGGTGGCTCAGTTGGTAAAGCAACCGACTTTGGCTCAGGTCATGATCTCATAGGCCGTACGTTTGAGCCCCACATTGGGCTCTGTGCTGACAGCTCAGAACCTGGAGCCTGCTTCGGATTCTGTGTCTACCTCTCTCTCTCTGCCCCTCCCCCACTCTCTCTCTGTCTCTGTCTCTCAAAATAAAATAAAGATATAAAAAATGTTTTTAATAAAATAATGCTAAAATATAATAATTTCTTATAATTAAATAACTATTTTAATTTCTAAGCTTCCTCTTTACAAAAAAAAGAATTAATGGAGGCAGCAAAGCAAAGATTATTGGCTATAATAACTTGAGTGATTTCAGTAAACTAACAAAACTTCAGCCACTAAACAATCCCCCAAAATAATGTCACTATAGATAACAAGTCTGTGCATTACTTTCTGCTGTCCCAATTCATAATTTTTCCAATAACAATTAATAAAGACAAGTCTCAGTGGAACATGCTAAAGAAAATAACTTGTAATATCGACTGAAACTCAAATTGTCCAACCTAGGGGCATTTGGGTGGCTCATGTGGTTGAGTGTCTGACTTGGCTCAGGTCATGATCTCACACTTCATGAGTTTGAGCCCCGTGTCAGACTCTGGGCTAAGAGCTTGGAGCTGGAGGGGCGCCTGGGTGGCTCAGTTGGTTAAGCGTCTCCAGCTTCGGCTCAGGTCACGATCTCGCAGTTCGTGGATTCGAGCCCCGCATCAGGCTCTGTGCTGACAGCCAGCTCAGAGCCTGGAGCCTGTCTTTGGATTCTGTGTCTCCCTCTCTCTCTGACCCTCCCCTGCTCACTCGCTCTCTCTCTCTCTCAAAAATAAATTTTAAAAAACATTAAAGAAAATCTTTTTTTAATTTTAAAAAAATTTTTTTAAAATTAAAAAAAAAAAAGCTTGTTGCTGGAGGCTGATTCAGATTCTGGGTCTCCCTCTCTCTCTGCCCCTCCCTACTCATGCTCTGTCTGACTCTCTCTGTCTCTCAAAAATAAATAAACATTCAAAAAAATGGTCTAACTTAAATAGGCTTACAGATATACATTCTGTCATGTTAGGTTTATATTGTTCGTATCCTTTATCAAGAAACTTAAATTAGAAATTTATTTAGGATATGAGAAACTGATGAATGAACTAAATAATAATAGTCAACTTTATAACGCCTTGCTAGTCAAACATTTCTCACAAAAGATAAACTTCTTAAGAATTGGCAGTTTTGGAGCGCCTGGGTAGCTCTGCCAGTTGAGCATCCAACTTGATTTCAGCTCACGTCATGATCTCATGGTTTGTGGGTTCAAGCCCCACGGTGGGCTCTGTGCTGGAAGTGTGGAGGCTACTTGGGATTCTCTCTCTCTGTCTCTCTCTGTCTCTCTCTCTGCTTCTCCACTGCTTGCTCTCTCTCTTTTGCAAAAATAAATATTTTAAAAAAACAATTAGCAGTTCTATCCATTTCAAAAGCTGTCATGGCTTTTTAAATGGCTCTAGGAAAATGAATCAACAATTAGCCCAGGTATGAAATAAAGCGCACATTATACTGTAACTTCATAAGTTCATTTGCCACCTAAGATTTTTATTTTAAAATTTACTGTATTAAATTATATAATACTTTATTGATTAAAAACATTTGTCTCTCAAATACCATATGACTTCACTCACATGAGGACTTTAAGATACAAAACAGATGAACATAAGGGAAGGAAAGCAAAATTAATATAAAAACAGGGAGGGTTATAAACCATAAGGATTCTTAAATACGGAGAACAAGCAGAGGGTGGCTGGAGGGGCTGTGGGAGGGGGGACGGGCTATGGGGAAGGGGCATTAAGGAATCTACTCCTGAGATCACTGTTCCACTATCTGCTAACTAAACTGGACACAAATTTAAAAAATAAATTTAAAAAGAAAGTCTCTCCACAGGTCCTGTAGGTAGAATTCGAACCACTTCTGGCTCAGTGCTCCCTGAGTCTCACAGATTTTTACTTAAATGAACTCAAATTTTTAATATGTCTCAGCTTATTTTTGAACAGATGCTAACAACAGAGGAAACTGAATGCAGAGTATTTGGGAACCTTCTGGAGTATCTTCCCAGTTTTCTGTAAATCTAAACCTCTTTCAAATAAGCTTGCTTTTTTAAAAAAAAATGAGTTTCTTAAGACTCTATTAATTTACACACGTTACATTTTAAGAGGTAGATTCAAATTTGACCCAAGATCTTCTCTATTCCAAATTTATACTGTATAAGACCTGTTATTAATTTAAAAAATGAATAATTTATTTTTAAAAATAACGTGTATGAACTGGGGGGCATGGAAGCACAACTAAAAGCATGAGATGGGAACTTAGACACACCTACATTTAAATACTACTTCCTTATCACTAGAAGTTTTCTCTGCTGTACAAAACACTAAATCAACAGGAAACAGAAGACAGTTGTTAGTAAATAGCTGTGTGACCTTGGGAAGGCTACTTACGTTACAGGGTCTCTCTTTCCTAATAAATAACATAACTGATTTAAATCTATCTCTGAGATTCTTTCAAGTTCTAAAATTCTTGGATTCTCACTGTCTCCAATCACTCAGGGAAACACTGTCAGGGCCCTGATTAAATCTCACATATATTCCTTTCACTCTTCATTGTACAGCAGAGTGGAAAAGGCTGCACACGAAATATCAAACAGATATACATGAAAACATAGTGTTATTTCACTATTACCTAGAGAGCGATAATCAGCAAACTGTGACCCTGAATCTTCACCTTCTTGTCGGTCTAAAGAGTGGCAGGAATATAAATGCCTACTGACTGAAAGTAAGTTTTTAAAACTCAAATATTCAATGACCACTCTACTGACAGCTGAAAAGGTGCTGAGGGAAATAAACAGGCATTATATTTTGTGGTGCTATGGAATTTAATTCTATTAAGACTACTGTCCACTCAAGTGTAGTCAACATATTGAGATGTTAGCTACTGTCTATACTTGCGGTGGTCATTGTTGTCTCAGACTATTTAAGAAAGCTAGTGAAATCCAAAAAGTGAACTGGTACTGCTTCAAGGAATCCATTCAAACACAATTTGGACAACATAAAATCCTGAGTCTTTAATGATGCAATACGTTCCCCTCAGAGAGGGCATAATTCTGTCAACTTGGTAGCATAAAAAATATGTACATAAATGTCAGATACAGACCTTAAGAAATGAATTCATCTTGGGGCTCCTGGGTGGCTAGGTTAAGTGTCTGACTCCTGGTTTTGGTTCAGGTCATGATCTCATGGTTTCATGGGTTTGAGTCCCACTTCGGGCTCCACGCTGATAGTGAGGAACCCGCTTGCGATTCTCTCTCTCTCTCTCTCTCTCTCCCTCCCTCCCTCCCTCCCTCCCTCTCCCTCTCCCTCTCCCTCTCCCTCTCTGCCACTCCCCCACTCACACTGTGTGTCTGCCTGTCTCTCTCTCAACAAATAAATAAATAAACTTAAAAAAAATAAATGGATGCCTTTTTAGCGACACATATAAAGCTGAAGAATTCTCACCCCAAAAGGAGTGAAACAACAGTAACTACAAGGGAGAATGAGAAGACCCTGGAAAAGAAATATTTAGTGGAGAATTCTCATTAAATTACATGGATTTCCTTCCCACTCAGTTAGAAAAAAATTCTGATTTTAAATCGAAACTGAATTTTCCCAAAGCTTATCATTCATCTTTCCAAGCAATTTAAAAATTCTACTAGATGGTTAATCAAAACAGTGGCATGTTAATTCCACACTTCTTTGTGGAAAGCATTAGTTACAATGGAAGCATCAACTATGATGATATGCAATATTTAACAAACTGTGCTTTACTGTTAGGTTGTTTTTCACCATCTGCTTCGGGAAAGCTTCTCCTGCAGGTTAGCTTACTATTATCTTATTAAGATTCCCATCACTTCCTTAATCCCTATAGAAGCTGTTTGTGTATATTTAATTTATTGACAATATCTAGAGAACCTAACTCTATCTATATTAATTAGTTCTTTTTCTACGAGGCAAGGTCAACATTCTAAGCCAGAGACATAGACACAAAATCTTTGTAACTGTTAGTATGACTTCTATGTTTAAATAACTCTCTCCAAAGACAGTGCTCAATTCCAAGAAACCATCATTTCTAGCCTGAGTCTCTGCAAATGCCTATCTGGACATCTTGCGTCTATTTGAGTCTTTTTGTAAATCATTCTCTATGTGTTAGCCAAGTGATTCTTACACACACACACACACACACACACACACACACACATCACATTATTACGCAGATGAAAATGCTCAGCTTGCCACAAAGCAAAATGCTTCACACGGTCTATAAGTCTCCTATCACATAACACGCCCTCTCCCCTTCCTCTGTCCCTGCGTACAGGCCAGACAAAGTATGGAAATGTCTTCACTCCTCTCTCTGCTTGGCTAATGCCAGCCACGCTCGGCTCTGGTGGGGCTCCTTCAGTTCCCCAAGCTAGAGCCGTCTTCCTGAGTCTTAGCTTCAATCAAATCTCCATTTCAAAGCACTCTGTATGCTCTATTCCCAGAGTTTACTTTAATTTGTAATCATATACTGATCTAAGTTGCTATTTCTTTCCACACAATGTTAGTTCCATTAGGACATGAACTCTCTATTTTACTTACTACCATATTCTAATGTCAAGAACAGTGACCCTCACAGTGGCTGGGGTTCAGTTAATAATATTGGTTGAATTACTGAACAGTGATCATCGTCACTAGAAACTAAACAACTATAGCTACACATTCAAACCCATAAGTAAATACATAAATTTAGGGGAGTTTGTGGCTTTACTAATGAAGTAGATGCAGAAATGAGAAGTGGAAAGTAGATCTATATACAGAGATTAGGGATTTGTGTCTGACTTAAACTTATAAAGCTTATAAACAAATGGTTTGGCTAATTATTAATTTTTACATAGAAAAGTTGAAATTAGGAAACAAATAATAATCATAATTTACCTTCTTTGAGGGAATTTAACAAGTTTATAATGCAAAGAAAGCTCACGTATAACACACAAATCCTACAAGAACAAGAAATCTAGCCAATTGTTCATAGGTGTTCACACCTCCATTTAAGCTGAGAAATCTAAAGACTTTTTAAACCAAATATGAACTGTGCTTAATTATAAAATATGCATGTGCTTATCCAATCCTTCTCTAGGAATATTAAAAGGATCACTTTCCTTTAATCTATGCAATTCTAACACTTTCTATAATACAAAAGCTAAGTCTTTTCAGGAATTTATTTTGGGATAAAGGAAAAAATCAACCACAGTAAACTCAGCATGTTATTGAAATCTACATCAAGAACATAAATAAATTACTTCTTCCTAACATTATGCTTTAATCCAAAGTGACATTTTTAGAGCACTCATTTGGAGAAAAAAAATTCTAAAGGGAATAAATGTCATGCAATTTTTTAACTGTTAGTCATATAAAGAAAACAGATGTCAGAAAAAACTTTCCTACAACTAATGTATTTGTCTAATCACATATATATGTACAAATACACATATTTATTTTCTACCATAAAAATGAAGAAACTAAAAGCTTCTAAACTGTCAACCCAAGAAGCGTCAAGTTGGTTTCATGGCAAGCCAGTGTTTCATGGTTATATCATTCATATGTTTCTACGACACTGAATATTCTTTACATGAGTTAAAAAATTTTTATGTTTTTTTTTAAATTTATTTTTGAGAGACAGAGAGAGACAGTGCAAGCAGAGGAGGGTCAGAGAGAGAGGGAGACACGGAATCTGAAGCAGGCGCCAGGCTCTGAGCTGTCAGCACAGAGCCCGACGCAGGGCTCAAACCCACGAACTGTGAGATCATGACCTGAGCTGAAGCCGGACACTTAAACGACTGAGCCACCCAGGCACCCCAAGTTAAAAAAATTTTAAATATACATTTTAAATAATCATAAAGATTCTCTTTTAATAACCACAGAATTTACATTTTGTTCCCTTAAAATTATGTTTATAATCTTTTACCCTAAATTTTTATAATAACACATTTGCATTTGGCTAAAGATTATTTTTTAAAAATCCTAAAAATAATCATGTCATATACGAGTATGATATTAAAGTACTCTATTTATAACAACATAGCATATATAAATAGTCTTTTGACCACTTAGAGGTCATCATTATTTCTAAATTCAGCTTTATGTTATACCAGTATAGAAACACTATCCTAAATTTGGACTTATCAAAATTCTGGGGAAAGATAACGATGCTTATCTGAAAGTCCGAAATGAAAATAATTACTGAGCTTAGTGATTTTCAGAAACAAGAATCTTTAGCATTAAGTCTGACATGACAGCTTAATAGGACAGCATTAACTCAAGGTCACTATATTAGCAACATGTTAGAAAAATTCTGCATTTGTGCTTCCTTTCTATAATCATTAATGTCTTAAAATATAAAAAATTACATGTTCATTATAAAAAACCTGTAAGATTCAGAAATGCATAACATAAGTGAAAGTACTCTGTAAATTCACGACCCAACGACAATGACTATTTACTATATAGTAATTATTCTTCCAATACCTTAATTTTAACATGCAATTGTAAACATTTTAATGTCTACAATAAATACATAATATTTGAGTTATGAAGTAGAAGACTAAAACTGACATCCCTGAATCTTCTAATAACGTTTTAAGAAACAGAACAAAACCAAAATGACTGACACTCCCAGGAGATTCTTCTCCGTATGCGTCACACACGCACCAAAATATAGACAGACTGATCGACAGAGACAGACAGAAAGATCCATACATCCAATTTCACTTAAGGATGTTCATAGTAAAACAGGAGAAATTCTCCCAATCAACTTGACCTTCTCTGAGATAACCACTCCTATAAAATTTTGTAATTATCTTATTTTTAGGTATCCTAAACAAGACACTGCTCAACTTTCTTTCTGTATTTTCAGGCTTTATAGAAAAAAGGTAAGTCTTCTTCCGTGACCTGTCTTTTGTAGAGTATTTTAGGGAGTCATCCATATTGATTGCTAGAGCTGCAGTCCATTCATTTTCATTTCTGCCTGACGCTATCCCTGTTTGCAAATCTATCACCATTTATGTATTCACTGGAACATCTGAGCTTCTTAAGTTATCTGCTATTATAAACAAAATAACAAGAGCTTATGTGTCCTAGAATAAAAGTGCACAAGCTTCACCAGAGTACACAAACAGGAGTAAAACAAATACCAAAGTACTGGGTTATACTTTCTTCTTGAAACAATGACAGACTGTTCCAAAGTAGTTACACTCTTCACTGGTATATAAGAATCCCATTTGCTCCATATCATCTCCAACATCTGATGTCATCAGATTTTTAAATGTTTGCCAGTCTAGTGGGTAGAAGATAGTTTCTCAGTGTATTTTGTATTTTTTCTTTCTTTATTTAATCAGTTCAAAAAGCTTTCCTATATCCTTTACTTTCACTGCAATGAGGCTGAGAATTTTATTATCCATTTTACAAATGAAGAAAAGCATATATATTCATTTAAAAATTTTTTTTTATTTTTATGTTTTTCTTATTTATTTTTGAGAGACAGGAAGACAGTGCGAGCAGGGGAGGATCAGAGAGAGAGGGAGACACAGAATCGGAAGCAGGCTCCAGGCTCTGAGCTAGCTGTCAGCACAGAGCTCAGTGTGGGGCTCGAACCCACGAACCATGAGATCATGACCTGAGCCGAAGCCAGACGTCTAACCGTCTGAGCCACCCAGGCGCCCCCATTTTTTTGTTATTTAAAGAAAGTTTTAAAAAGTCCCAACAGAAACACAAGTAGGGGCACCTGGGTGGCTCAAGTTGGTTGTGTCTGACTTCAGTTCAGGTCAGGATCTCACGGTGTGTGGGTTCGAGCCACACGTTGGGATCTGTGCTGACAGCTCAGAGCCTGGAGCCTGCTTTGGACTGTGTCTCTCTCTGCTCCTCCCCTACTCTCTCTCTTTCTCAAAAATAAACATTGAAAAAAAAAAAAGAAATACATGTAGAGAAAAGACTAAGGTCTCTAAAGGAAAAACAAAAATCTACCTAAAAGGAAAAAAAAAATGACAAATTCCTGAAACAGAACTTGAGTTCTCAGACAGGAATAATTCTGGGAAGCTGATCAAACTGGGGAGCTCAGGTCGGACACCACTCAGGGATTTATACCAAATTCCAATGGTGACTATTTGCTGGTGACTGTGGTCGGACCTTATTAGGCAGGGGCAGGAACACGTGAAACACAGGTGATTATTACTAAGAAGAACCTCATTTTGGAGCCCAGCCCAGGATAGCAGAGGAACCTCGGTTTACCGCTTGCCTGCTGCGCAATGAAGACGGGCTGGCTTGTAACTCTTAGCATAGTCGCGTCTGACGTTATCCTGAAATAATGGTTTCTGAACGTTTTTAGAAAGATGTCCGTGTGAAGTAGAAAAGGGATTGGCACGGGGATTGGGACTGGGATGGGGCAATCCTAAAACCACCAAGCATATCTTTATGACCCTGACCAAGCCATGCAGCTTCTGTGTCCGCTTCCTTCATCTGCTGTGTGTGGTAGAGTGGCAACGCAGTCTATAAGATATAAACTGCTTCACAAACACAAAACATTAATAATACTGTTCATGCTGATAATATTCAAACCTGTACGTCTATGTTATTTAATTTGTAATTCTAAAACTCCGAGTTGATTAAAGCTGCAATTAAACTAGAAAAGTTTAAAAAACTTTAAGAGATCTCAATAATAGTCTATACTCTGTCCCTAACTAGGTGAGTGACTGTTCCTACTTGTATTTATGTATTTATGTGTATAAACGTTTTTTCCTCCTTGATAACCTGCTGTGCGTGTGCACGAATATGTGTGCGCTCCCGTGTTTATAACACTGGGTGTTCTTCCTCTTACTGATTCACAGGATACTTTATAACATATATCACAAATTCCTTCTGTCAACTGCATGTTCATTCTCCTAATTTCTCTTGATGACTACATGTTCTTATTTTAATGAAGTAAAATTTATCAACCTTTTACTTTATGGTTGCTGCTTTCCATACTGTATTTAAGGCATCTTAAACACCAAAGCCACCTAAAGCATGAGTGATCATGGCTCCTGGCTGACACACTGGGCTGGCTATGTGTCTGCTCCCTCCAGCCAGAAGAGGAAACCTCAGGACCCACAGGGTATTGACTGGAGCACACAGAAGGCTCTTTCCTCCGTACCAGGCAATAAATAGCACTCGACTGAGCATCTGAGTACTTGCTTGTTTGCTTCCTCTTCTGTATCTGCTCCCATCATCATGAGAATATGCCTAGAAATACTTCACAGGAGAAGCAATGGAGAAAAGCTTAATCACGTTCAAGGACTTCTCTATCCAAGAGCCAGCCAGCCAAGACCAGCAGAGCTGCCTAGCATACACGCAGCTCACCGTGTGAGCAGCAAAGCTACTTTTACATGCTACCGAAGTATTTGTGCTTGTTTCACAGACTTACTGGGGCAGTATACATACACTTTCCCATGATAAAGATTTTGGGTCCTAAGGTGACCACAGAGCTTTGTAGTATTTCAAAATGAAATCGTCTACTGTCACCTAACATTAAAAAGGCTCAGTGGTTAAGTGTCCAACTATGGCTCAGGTCATGATCTCACAGTTCGTAAGCTTGAACCCCGCACCTTGGCTCTGTGCTGACAGCTCTGAGCCTGGAGCCTGCTTCGGATTCTGTGTCTCCTTTTCTCTCTGACTCTCCCCTGCTCGTGCCCTGTCTCTCTCTCTCTCTCTCTCTCAAAAATAAATAAATGTTAAGAAGGTTAAACACTTACAAATGTATGCTTAAAACTGATAAAGACAGTAAAAGCTGCTATGTGTATTTTAACCCAATAAAAAATGGAAAGGATCTTTCAAGTATATAATGCCAGGCTTTAATCCCAATGATGGCATTAAAAAGTCCCCAATCCAGACCCTTTCCTACTCTCTGGCATCTTTTCTTGCCATTTCATTACTTGTACCTCATTTTCTAAAGACCCTGATCTGCCTGTAGTTCCTGACATACATGATACATTTCTCTTCTCTGACGCTCTATTCCCACTTTCCCCTCGTGGTGGACATGCCCTTCATTCAGCTGCCCTCCCCTGGCTAGCTCCTGACCCGGTCTTTAGTGGGTAACACCACTCCTGCAGGAAACCTTCCATCACTGCCCCTGCTGGGATCCATGATAGTTCTCTTCTCCCAAAACCCCTACTACCATGGTTCCTGGAGCACTGCACCGCGGTTATATTTACGCACTTGCCTCTCCCAACTCTGTGGTGCTCCTCAAGAAAGATACCTTGCTCTCTCCGCATCTTGTTTACGGTGCCTAACCAAGGACCCGGCACATAGAAAGTGTTGTTTTCTATACTTATTCCTCACCACTGAGGAAAGGCCCCCGGAGAAGGAGCTCACTGACAGACAGAAAATGCCTAGGATTTAAGAAGGTAGCAAGTAGAGAAGCGGTTTCTATACAAGGATACTTAGTAGCAGTTATAAAAAAAAAAAGTTTATATGGTAGTTGAGCTCTTCAGAAGGGCTCTGAATCACACAATACCACGTGGCTCCAAATAAATTTCATGTCTGTTATGGGGCTTGCTATTAACAGTAAGAAAGGCCAAGGAATCTGGACCTCTAGGAGACCACTCAGGAAACACTAACCAGTGAGGAGATTTCCTTATCAACAACTTAGCAAGACGGTAAAAGAATTTAAGTAAAACTGCTTAAAAGAAAAGACAGAAATGCTTCCCACAGCGATGCTATATTCAGTGATATACCAGAGTTTATATTTTTTATGTCCAAATTCTTATTTGCTGTTGAAAAGGCCACTTTGCAGAAACAGAAATACATGAAGTAGAAAACAAAAATCATTTGAATTTGGTTAGGAGACTGATAAAATGACAACTCCTGTGACTTAATTACATATGACTCATTTTTTTAAATGAATTTTTAACAGGAAAACTGCAAGATGTTCAAAACTACGAAACAATGAAAGTAAACAAAATTCCCTTGCTGAGCTATGAAATTACTTCCCATTAATTAAAGAACACTCTTTTTATTCATAATTCTCCTAACTCATTGTCTTTGTCTTTAATGTTCTATAAATCTAGCAAAGAATAACTGCATCTGAGAATAACACTGTTTTCCTACTTTAGAAAAAATAATTATTAGTTGATAATATCTTTCAGACTTTTGGTTTTATCCGGACTTTTAAATGTAGTAAGCATGGGACGTATGAGAAAATAATTCCTAATTAAAGATAACTACTCAGACAAACAGAACAAATACCTGTATTTCCTGGAAATCTTATAGGAGATCCATGTTAAAATATTATTTTAAATAAACAAAACTTTCTTACATATTTTTATGCTAATATTTGAAATTATCATGCACTATATCATTATTTTATGCAGCACCATACTTTGAATAATTAATGTTTAGAAGTGATATAAAATAATCTCCCTGAAGATGATGGGGCAAAAAACTGACCTGACCTAAGTAACTTTGGAAAATGGTACTTTCATTGATACTGTGAGGCTGAAGACAAAAACAAAAAACAAAACAAAACAAAACAAACAAAAAAAACCTGTCTATAAACACCAGAATCTGGTTGGTAAATATATTTCTTATGAGGAAAAGAATTAATAATCATGAAACTAATTAGCCTGTGTACTTCTCGAAAGACAAAAGAAGTGTAGATAATGGGAGCCAGGCTTCCCAAGGTCTGAGAACGTGTTTACAAATCAGCAAGAGAAAAAGGCTGGGATGAACCTCAAGGGGCTGGTGAGAGCTGCAAATGGCGCTGTCGACTCATCTGCAACATACATATGGAGGTAGCTAGACATGGAAATAAACAGAGATGCATGTACACGTGAGTTAGTAGACACGGGTATCTTTTTAAAGGGTGTTCACCGACAGGGTATAGAACATTGCCACCCCAGTAGCAGCAAGCACCCAGGGTTGTGGGATCAAGCTCCACATGGGGCTCATGCTGAACATGGAGCCTGCTTAAGATTCTCTCTCAAACTCTTTCTCTTTTCCTCTGACCCTCTCCCCCACTCAATCTCTAAAATAAAATTTGAAAAGTAAAAAAAAAAAGAAAAGAAAAGGAAAGATGGGAGTAGGGGGTGGGAAGGATAAGCCATGTCTAACGGAAACAGGAACCAACCAGAAAGAACTCCCAATGACCAAAGCTGAAACGCTGTGAGCAACAAATACGGACAGAAGTGGATTTTACCCCAAAGTACAAAACAAAGAGCCATGAGTCACCACTGATATAAATAAATGACTAAACAAGAATTGCAAACTGAAGGAGAAGGGAAGACGGGTAGGTATTGCCTTAAAGGAAAATTCCAAATAATATATTTAGATATTCCCTCAAGGAGGTGGACCTTAATTTGCCTCCCCTTAAACGTCAAGTGAACTCAGTGGCTGATTTGGAATGAAGAGGGAACAGAAATGGAAAAAGAGTCACTTAGCAGGAGACAAAAATGGCAGACGCCACCATCATTAAGCAAATGATCAAGGTTAACACCGTCACTGACAGTGTGCCCTGATAGAAGACGGAAGGCCACTCCACTTTTGTTGTACTCTTTGTCAAAACCCATAACTGTGGTGTAACTATGAGAAGACATCACATAAACCCAAATGGAGCACAACATACTTGACCAGTACTCCTGAAAAGAGTCAAGGTCATGAAAACAAAGACCAGGAAAAATGGTGACACCAAAAAGCAGCGGCTACAAAACTGTCAGAGTTTATGGGGACGGTGGCTACATGCAACAGGGCAGATGAGGGTAGATTCGGAAACAGGAAAATCTACACTTTAGTTAGTAATACTCTACCAATGTTAAGTTGTTAGTTTTGACACATGCACCATGGTTATGTGAGACGTTAACATTAGGGAATGCTGGGTGAAGGGTGTATGGAAATTCTCAGTACTTTCTTTGCAAATTTCCTGTATATTATTCCAAAAAAGTTTTTTAAAAGATGATAGAAAAATTAGTGAAAGAAATAAGAATTAAGAAAGTCACAGGAGTTTTTAATGTAAGTATATATGCTGTCATGCCACAAAATTCAGAAGGAAAAATGAACTATTTTAACATCAAAAATTAAACCTACATATTGGCATATTTTCTGGAGCTTAAGAATTGGTCCCAGCCATGTGGGTGGCTCAGTCGGTTGAGTGTCCGGCTTTGGCTCAGGTCATGATCTTGCAGTTTGTAGGTTTGAGCCCCGCGTCAGGCTCTGGGCTGACAGCTAGCTCAGAGCCTGGAGCCTGTCTTCAGATTCTGTGTCTCCCTCTCTCTCTGACCCTCCCCTGCTCACGCGCGCTCTCGCTCTCTCTCAAAAATAAACCATTAAAAAGTTAAAAAAAAAAAAAAAGATTTGGTTCCACGTTCCCCTACACTGGCTTTCTTTTTAATTTTTTTTTAGTTTTTTTCTAACATTTATTTTTGAGAGAGACAGACAGAGAGACAGAGCATGAGCAGGGGAAGGACAGAGAGAGAGGCAGACATAGAATCTGAGGCAGGCTCCAGGCTCTGAGGTGTCAGCACAGAGCCCAACGTGGGGCTCAAACCATTGAACCATGAGATCATGACCTGAACCTAAGTCGGACGGCTAACCAACTGGGCCACCCAGGCACACCTACCGTGGCTTTCTTTTAATGTTAGCTTTATATTTACTTTAATTTGACAATGCTTTCCTGAGACATTCTGTGCTGGAGGCAAATACATGGAAGCTTTCTCCCACAGGGTCTCCTCTCACGCCACTCCATTCCTACATAAATGAACTATGCTAGACACTGTTCTTTCAGTTTGTTTTTGAGTTTTTTGTCTTTGAGCTTTTTGCCTTTGAGGGTTTTTTTTTTTCCTACTTTCAATAAATATAGCTGCGGGGCGGGTGCTTGGGTGGCTCAGTCAGTGAGCATCTGACTCTTGATTTCAGCTCAGCTCATGATCCCAGGGTCAAGCACAGGGCTCCAGACTCTGCTTAAGATTCTCTCCCTCTCTCCATCTGCCCCTCTCCCCCACTCGTGCTCTCTCATTCTCTAAAATAAAAAAAAATTTTTTTAATATACATATATAACTTAGGGATAATTACACAGCTTTTATTAACTATCAGCTGTACAAAATGATGAAGCAATTCTGCAAAATGAATTGTGCTATAAAAACTGGCAAAAAGACCTGGGGATGAGGAAGAATTTCTTTATGCCAGAAAAATTAGTTATATGTTAGCAAAAACAAAGAGTTCCATAAATGTTAGTTTAAAATATAAATGCTAAAATAAAAATAATCAAATTTAACGTGACACTTCTGCTACTTTTTCAACCTTGGTAAATGTGGGGAAAGAGTGCCTGAGACCTACTAAATTACAAAGAAAACATCACCAGTTAGAGGCAATAAATATTTTCATGAACCTTACAAAGCAAGTAGGTAAATGGGAAATGTCGGTGGATTAATAAAAGACAGACTTGCTTATTGCTAAGGATCAGAATTCACAAGTATTCGAATCTTCAAAGACAGACATAAACATATTTTTCTCCACACTCAGGTCACAAATCATATGCCAGGAGCATATTCAAAATTAACAGGCTTTTCCAGTTTATCTAGTTAAAAAGCAAAGAAATTGGGTGATAAAAATACATTTGCTAACAAGGTGCATATGGGTGTGAATGTGTAAACACTTTGGAAACAGAGTAAAGAAAACTTGGAAGACACAAATACATCTCTGTTCTTTGGCTAAATTAAAGATTTTATACTAGCATGATGTGGAAAAGTATTTAACTGGATCTATCCATGTTTAGCCTTTGAAGCAAAGACCAAGTCTCTATTTGGTCTGATTACATTATAATTATAAAGCTCTATACAGAAGATGGGAAGAAAATGCAAAATACTCTTCACTGAGGTTTTCTATGGTAGAGAACCTGTTTCGTGGAAAGGGACATAGCAATGTTTTTACATACATGACTTTGTGAGGACTGCGGTTGAGGGCGGTAACTCCGCGTGTAACTAATTCTTAACACTGCACAATCCACCGATTCCGCATGTGGGTATGCGCCCAACAGAACTGAAAGCACTCGTGATCACAGCAGCACCGGTCACAACAGCCAGAAGGGAGAAGCAACCTCAAGTGTCCATCAAGAGAGAAAGTGTGGAATATATATTGTGGGGTAGTGTTAAAAAGGTATATACAATGGAGTAGCCTGGAAAGGGAAGGCAAATCTCCCACAGGGATGCTACAACACGGACGAACCTTGGAGGTATGATGCTAAGTGAATAAGCCAGTCACAAAAAGACAAGTTTGTATGATTCTACTTATATGAGGGGCTGAGAGTGGCCAGTTTCATAGAGACAGAAAAGTAGAATGTGAGTTGCCTGGGGTGGAGGGAGGAAGGGGAATGAGAAGCTACTGTTTAATGGGTACAGAGTTTCAATTTTGCAGGAATAAAAAGAATTCTGAAATTTTAAAGGTTGTTACCACAAGTATAGAAAAAAAAAAAAGAGCTATCCATTGATCAGAAATTGTTCGGACAGACAATAGCTAAAAAGGGGAGGGGCTGACTGACAAACGAAGTCAACCACTTCCCAGAACTGCTGGAGAAAAGTGCTGCAGACTCACAGACTCCAGACTCAAGAGTGACAGCACACAGATCAGTGGGGACCCAGACTTAGAGCAGTCTTAAAGGTGACTCATCAGTGCTGCTGAGCCTAGGCCATGCACACCCACACTGGTCCCCTCACCCACATCCTCAACTCCGGGCAGTGGAGCCGTTGCTGGCTGCAACCTAAACCCAAGAGTTCTCCTCTTTTAAAAATAATGACAATAATCATCATAAACATAAAATGATGCTCATTCTGCAAAGTAAATTAGGAAATGCAAATTCCAACAGCGAGAGGTTATTTTCCACCATCAGTTTAAGTAGAGTGACATCTTTACTTCAGGGATGTGGAAAACCAGACCCCCAGGGGATCAGCACAGCCCTGACGTGGAAGCCTCATGATTTCCATCAGGCTTCAGGTTATGAGTACTCTGACTCGGCCATCTCACTTCTGCTTCCCACCACAGATAAGCACATGTATGCCCCTGCATCAGGATGCTCACCGGCGCACTGCTTCTACGATAGCAGGGATGGACGCGAATTAAATATAAAGCTCTAGCTTCTACAATAGCAGAGATGGACACGAATTAAATATAAAGGTCCAGAGAAATGACCAAATAAACTACACGACGTTTATCCAGTGGAATGCCATGAAGCGGGAGGTCTTGTTGTGGCTGTTGTCTACCTTAGGCACTGATCTACAAAGACGTCTACAGGGGAGGCCCCGTGTCACACTGGGTAAGAGACAGAAGTCTAAAGCCTCACTACAGCTCAGTTCACATCCAGACTGTTAATCACTTTTTATAATTTTGGACAAGTTCTTTGACCTTCTTCTGCTGGTGAACAATAATCCTGTATTTCACAGATTCTTAGAAACACATTTTCTCCCCACATTTAATATCTCTATTAATGTCTTCTTATAAACAGAATTTTAGATTCCCCAACGTCAGAAACAACCCGTATTAAAAATTAATGAGCTCAAAAACACTTATCTTAATCAAATGGAAACAGGATTCTCTCAAATACATATTTAAATATACTGTAGTAGAGAGCCTTCTATTAATTGACCTAACACGGCACTCTCTTACTTGAGCCAACCAAAAAGAGCCTGGTTCTTGAAAATATCTCACCACTACACTCTAGCCAATTAAACGTTTTTAAAAAATCATGTGCATAGGTTTTTCCTTTCACAAAAATTATTTCTTCAAATATCCTTTAAAATGTCTATCCCATTTCTCTCTGGGCAGTTAAAATAACATTTTAAAAACTAAGTTAAAATCCTAATAAGGCAGATCCACACAGCGACCACTATATATTCTAGTCTGGTTTCTGTGTTATTTTATTATAGACTGTATTTGCTCAGTGGAATTACTATTCAACTAAAATATCACTGTCTATTCACGCTCCATAATTTCTCATCCATCCTTTAATATTTTACTCAGCTCCTGTACGTGACAGGCACTGCTCTGGACACTAGAGAAAATAAGCATGTGCCTTCAAGGAGTTAACAGACACTGGGGCTACAGGGATGAATAACGGACTATCCACTTCTCAATTATCATGCAGTGTAGAAAAACAAGGGCAAATAAGTGGGCAATTATTAGAGCATGTATTAGGTCCCTGCGACAGGAGAACTTGTGGATCTTACTACAGGTTGCTATGGAAATACCTGGAAGAAAAGCCTAATCTTGCAGAGACGTGTCAAGGGAGTCAATTAGAGAAAAAAAAGAGTTGAGAGCCGGACCTGGAGGACAAGTATAAGTTAATTAGAGGAATGTATAGGGAATGAGGCCTCTAGATACAAAAAAATGTCATGTAAAATCAAGAGGTGAGAACACTCATGCAGAAGTCAGGGAACCACAAAGAAAGTATTATTAGTAGACACAGAGTTCAGAGGGCTATGGAAAGAAATAATGCTGCTGTATGCTGTAAGTTCTGTATCTACTCAGTATTATTGCAGCTATATCCAGTTTAAAATCTTTTTTAATGTTTATTTTTGAGAGACAGAGAAAGAGAGAGACAGAGAATGAAGGGGGTGGGCAGAGGGAGAGAGAGACACAGAATCTGAAGCAGGCTCCAGTCCCTGAGCTGTCAGCACAGAGCCCGACACAGGACTCAAACTCATGAACCATGCGATCTTGACCTGAGCCGAAGTTGGACACTTAGCCAATTGAGCCAACCAGGTGCCCCATCACCTATATTCAGTTTATATTGAAATTATAAGGTTTAAAAAGCTGCATGTTTCTCTAAAGTATTTCTTGCAACTATATGTGAATCTACTCTGTTAAAATTAAAAAATGTAATTTTAAAAAGCTAGATAGAGGGTTCCAGTTATAAAATAATTAAGTCACAAGAATAAAAGGCATAAGGAAAAAAGGAATAATAATAATTTTTTAAAGGCATTAGGGAACACACACACAAAAAAGCTAGTTAACGGTTTTTTTAAAAATTTAATTTTTAGAGCATAGTTATCAAGTAACAAAATATAATCCTTGAATTCCCCGATTCCAATAATTTTATAAGGGTGAGAAATTTAGGTAAGAAGTTGGCATTAATCAAAAATACAGATTGACAACAGGAAAAATACAACGTTTCTCTATTTCCAAAAAGTGGTGATCTATTCTGAATGTTGCTCCAAACGGAAGAAGTAGGGAGAACGAGCATGAGTGGCTTCATGGTGTGGTGGGAAGCTTCAAATCCTGGACCTGTCACTTACTCAACCTCCGACGTGGTTTTTTAACTTAAAATGTGTGACAACATTTGCTCTTTTAGAAGTTTGTGTAAGAAGATGAGAGATACAGGCATGAGCCTTAGTAAAGCTAATCCAAGGGCCTGTTAAAATGATTCACGGAGATTTCCAGTTAATTTGACTCTTGTTCTGGGTACCTGGCACCAAGTTCAGCCATGTGCTGCGACCAGGTTTTGACACTCTGGGAAGGCGGAGGACGATCAATTAAGGCTGTGTTCACGTCCAAGTGTACAGATCCATGCTATCACAGCACACACTGCTCGGCGACGAGACAGATGGAGTACACCCGGCCGCACGACAGGGCCCGCCGCACACATCCACATCCACACCCTGCTCTAGCCTCGTGTGTACAGAAGACGGGGCCAAAGGAGAAAAGCAGATCTGGTAGACATTTTAATGTGACTCTCATGACATCATCATCTGCAACTGGGCACACCCTGGCAGGAATTCTGAGGTCTGGGACCGTAACACTGATCACTCTCACAATGTGGACTTCTGTCCTTTTCACTTTCTTTTTTTGTTTTTACTTTGAGGTTAAACTGACATAGAATAAACTATAATATACTTAAGTCACACAATTTGATAAGCTTTGACACATGTTTATGTGTATATATCTGTGAAACCATCACCACAATCAAGATCATGAACTAATCACCACCAGCCTCTTAATTAAGACTCTGCAGATCTCTTCCTGGCCCTTACCACTTCCCACTCCATCCCATCCAGGCACCCAATGGTCTCCTTTATGACAGCATATATTAATCTGAATTTTTTTAGAACTTTATTTATATGAATGGAATCATATAGCATGTGTTCACATTTATCTGCCTTCTTTCATTAAGGATAATTAATTTCAGGGGTGGCTGGGTGATTTAGTAGGTTAACCATCCAACTCCAGCTCAGGTCATGATCTCACAGTTCGCGAATTCCAGCCCCACACTGAGCTTGCTGCTGTTAGCGCAGAGCCCGCTTGGGGCCCTCTAACCCCCTGCCCCCCACCGCCTCTCTCTGGCTCTCTCTCTCTCTCTTTCTCTCTCAAAAGCAAATAAACATTTTTTTAAATAAATTCCAAAAAATTGGACACTTGTAGTCTTTTCAACAAGTATTTAATTATTGTGATGCAAAACAGTGATTAAGTCATTGTTTTCTAAGATGAAAATGTATCCCTTAAAAATACTATTTTTCAGGAAGGCATGGAGAACTTTACTGAGCTTTCTACTAAAATTCTAGACCATCTAGCTTCAGGAATATACTCTTCATTCTGTTATTATTTGGTATTAATGTGACGTAAAGTTCAAGCTATTCATTTAAAAAAGGTGATTAGAATGATTTTATTCAGTTAGCCAACAAAAGTAATTAAATTTCATTATATACATTAGCAATAAATAATATTTGGCAGGTACTCACTATAAGCTATGAGCTATGTTAAATGTTTTACATCTATGATTTCATTTAAACATTACAACCAGCAACCAATCACCAACTAAATGTTATTACTTCCATTTTTCATATGAGGACTCTAAGAGCAGAGAGGTAGCTGGCCGTGTCAAACAGCAAGTACGTTATGGAGCCAGAAGTAAAGCCAGACAACCTGACAGGCTCACACGCACGGTGCCTCACGGCCTGTCCTACACATTTCATTGCACTAAGTACAATAAAGTTTTCGGAAGACAGTCTTGTATGTATTCTTCAGTAATTTACATTTCTAAACTCTAAAGTTCTTAGGTTTTGGATTAATTCATTTAAATCTCTATGTATCTGGAAATTGGTGAACCTTACTTTTAGACAGCATGCAAGCCTAAAGATATAAATTAAAGCAAGTCACCAAAGTACAAAAATCGTACTTTCACAAGATCTGCAGCCTAATTACTCTCTTTAACTCAGCAGTCAAATAAATGCATAGGTAAAAAGTGGTTTCTAAAAGGTATTCAGCTCATTATTAAGCAGGTAAATGAATGGAGCAAAAATAACGCAGCGGGCTAAATGTGAACCTTTGCAGAATCAAACATCCTCACACATTTATATGACAATTTTTCTCAATAATGAGGTTTCATTAGTAACCGCGACATAAGAGGGATTTTTTTTTTATACATCTCTTTCTTCTGACTAAATCTGGCTCAATTTTTCATTTGTATTCAGGATGTTTTCCAAATTTATAAAAATTTCTCCCGATTCTTTTAAAGGAATTATTTTCATTCTTACCACGGCAAGGTATTAGAAGGTCAAGTATTTTTTAGCCATCTGTTCCCACTACACAATCCACATAGCTCCATCAACAGAGGCAGTTTTACCCACCATGCCCTATGATTGAGCACATAATCGTACCAGCTGCCAAACTATGCCAAGCATGCCTGCTATGCAAACAACTCTGAATTCTCTGAATTAATTATGTCCATTGGGCCAATTTAACGCAGTGCTTCTCCAGCATTACCTTTGCCAACGGTGACAGCTGTTGCAAGAGAGTCTACAGTGCTACGCTGCCGCTCACAGCCAACTCTCCGTTGTGGCAATGCAAAAGATCTCTGAATGATGATCTCCTCCAAAAGGACGCAAGCCGTCAGAGGCTTCCCCACCACCAGTATCTTAGTACGGCGCACGGGAAGTTACAGTGATGGACACACACATTCAGGTCATGTTACTACATACGTCCTCATGTGCCAGCAATCCAGTAAGATTCACTGGATCACAACATTCATATTTCATCAATAAATGCATTATTTATTAATAATTAAACGCATTACCAACTGCGTGGCCGACATAACCAGGATAATCAAGAAATTAGTAGGGACTGAATTAAGATGGAACTGCCCTTACCTCACACTTCTCTCAACCCCAAGCATCCAGGAAACATCCCCAAACCTCCCTGCAACAACACAACAAAACAATCTAGCCCCATGCGAGCCAATGGGAATATGCTCTACACACGCAATGCTGTTTTCTAACAGCTGCATTTTAAAAAGTAAAATTAAGAGGGTGAAATTAATTTTAATAATGTATTTACCCACAAAGATCCAAAATAAAATATTTTAACATGTAATCACTATACATTAAGAGATTTTATATTTCTTAAAGTCCGATTTAAAATTCTGTTGTGTATTTTGATATACAGAACATCTTAATTAAGAGGCTAAATTTTAGTCTTGAATATTTAATTGTTAGATTTATCAAATAGAGTTTAAAAAGCAGTTCACATAATTAAGTTGTTCCAAACACACTTTAAAGTTTTCGAATAACACTCATGTACCACATAAATAAATTCCTTAAATATTTGTGTCCACATTGACAAAAATGACTCACCTTTGTTAAATCTTTGTTTTAACTCAGAAACAAAAACATATCAATTTAAAACTAGGGAGTAAACGCACTACATCTTGTGTTAACTCCGTTTATTAATGTCAAATCCAAGGGGGTGTTGTATAAATTGGAAAGTAACTTTAAATTTAATAATATCAACAAAGCATTCTTCAGGTTTTTTTCCTGCTGTTTCCTGTCTTTGAGCTTCAAATTTACCGAATCCATAGAAACTATTATAACAATATAAAAACTTCAATTGTAATGTTTGTTTTTGATTTTGGAACATGTGGCAAGTATTTTGACTTGGAGTTAAGAACATAGAAAACTTTTCATAAAACTCTTCCACCATGTAACCAACAAATGTTGACAAGTAACACAAAATGACTAAATTCATTGTCCTCTATTTCTTTCAATAGCTCCACAAGCCAGTGACAACGCGCAGCATTTACACATGTACACAGCATTGTTTTTGACAGCTGTATCCACGACACTTTTTATAGAGACTACTTTAAAAAACCAAGGTACAAATATTTCAAGGTATACATATTTCAATATGTATAATATGATAAAATTAAGTAATAAAGATAACCATTTCTTGCTTCAAAACTCTAAAAAATCTGAATTTTTTACCACCCATAGCTGGAGCACTGTGAACATGAAATACATTTTTTTCATATTTAGCTGAAATTCTTGACAGATTTTAAGGATTCAAAAATATCTATGCTCTGAGTTTAATTTTTAGGTTACAAATTGATAACCTTTCTTCCTACATTTGAGCTTACCCAAAGCTATTTTCTTATGCAGTGTATTAATTGGGCTATGTCCTCTTTATCACATGAAATCTAAAGCTAAATAAAATTACCTGCAATTTATCAAAATTTGAATCAAATGATGTGTGATGTAATGAGCAAAGTTGTCTATGAACAATTATACGGAGACTTTACTGAAAATGTTTCTTTTTAGGGAAAAATGTTTTTTAGCATTTTCCTCATAACTTTCTAACAAATTTTCCACAACAAAAATAAGTTCCTACTATCTTCTCACCATCAAAAATGACTTCCATGGGATCATGTACGTTTTTAAAAACCAAAGATATTTATTAAAAACCTACTGCTAATGATAATTAAATTTAGAAAGGTCTATGAGAAAAAAGGTCAATATACTAAATTGTATTTTTACACATGAGCAACAAGTTGAAAATTAAATCAGCAAATACAGTGTCATTAGAGTAGCATCAAAACCAGCAGTTCTTTAGAGATAGATACAGCCACCTACGTGCAAGACCTAAACACAAGAACCACAAACTTGCTAAAACATATTAAGAAAAAAAAGAAATAGTAAGGTATACCATGTTCATGCTCGTGGAGTGGAAGACTCCATTTTGTTAAGATAGCGATTCTCTCAAATTGATCTACAGATTTAATGTAATCCAACCCAAAATTAGAGCAGGTGTAAATTGACAAGAACATTCAAAAATTTACATGAAAGTACAAATGATAAGAATATAAGCCAAATCAATTTTTTAAAAGAACAAAAAGAATTACAACACGAGACTTCCTGCATAAAGCTACAGGACTCAGGACGCTGTATCATCAGGCTAAGGGAAGGCACAGATCAACGGAACTGAATATAACATCCAGAAACTGACCTACATACACAGGTTTCACTGATTTTTTAAGATACTAAGGTAACTGAATGAAAAAAAAAAATCTTTTCAACAAATGGTGCTGGCACAAACTGGATATTCTTATAAAAAAAAAAAAAACGAACCTCAACTCTGGTGTCACCCTGATACAAACATTAACTCAAAACTGACCACCAATCATAAGGGCAACATGACAGACGCTATGAAGAAAGCAGCTCCAGAAGGGAACACGGGGGAAAGGAAAACAGGAGACCTACATCTTGATTTCTGTCCAGAAACTGTACCGCACTTCTGACCACTAGCCGTAAAATAATAATTACATATTTTCAGCCGCTGAATCTGTAGTCATTTTTAAGGCAATAACAAAAAACCGACGTAGGTTTCCGAAGTATTTACTTGTGTACCGTGCACCAACCACTGCCTTTCTTCTAGTCTTCATCATCTACCAGCCGGACTGCAAGTTGTTCTGTCTCCAATCCTGCTGTCCGCCAACGCTCTCTAGCACTCTGTCAGAAGAGTGAGCTTTCCAAAATGCAAATGTGATTGGAAAAGGCCATTTCACTTTTTATACCCATCCCCAGTTGGGACTCTATACAATTCCAACCCAAACCCAGCAGGTTTTTGTTAGACAATAAAAAATGGATTTGAAAACGTGCATGGAAATGCAAAGTAATTCCAAAAACAATTTTAAGAAGGAAAAGAAAAGAAAACAAGAAAAGGAAAGGAAAGGATGGAAGGAAGGATGGAAGGAAGGAAGAATGAACAAACCAACAGAACTGAAGGGCTCATAATCTCTGATTTCAAGACTTACTACAAAACCACAATAATCAAGACAGTACAGTATTAACGTTAAGGACAGACACACACATAAATAGAGAAGAACAGACTGTCCAGAAAGACTGATATACACATGGTCCAAGTATTTTCAACAAATGAGTGACAGTAATTCAATAGAAGAATGACAAAGTTTTTCCACAAACAGGTGCTAGGAGAACTAGGTATCACACTTTTTTAAATAAAATTTGACTCTTCATATCACTCACACACACACACACACACACACACACACACACAATAACTCAGATAATAAATACCAGCTCAAAATTTACCATTCAACAAACAAAAATAATAATAATAAAACTTCTATCAAGAAAAAAATAGGAGAAAGTCTTTGTGACCTCTAGGTAGAAAAAGATTTCTTTGCACATAAAGCAAACAAACCATGGTGGGGGAGGGGGAAGACTGATACACTGGATTTGATTAAAATTAAAGATTTCTAGGAGCTCCTGGGAGGCTCAGTTGGTTAAGCATCTAACTCTTGATTTCAGCTCAGGCCATGATTCATGGTTGATGAGTTCAAGCCCTACATCAGGCTCTATGTTGACAGTGCAGAGCCTACTTGGAATTCTCTCTCTCCCTCTCTCTCTCTCTCTCTCTGTCCCTCCTCTGCTTGCACTCTCCCTCCCTCTCCTTTTCTCTCTCCCAGAAAATAAACTAAAAAAAAATTTTTAAGCTTCTGCCCTCTTCAAAATCACCATTAAGAAAGGCAAAAGCAAAACACAGATCAAAAGAAAACCTCTGCAACATTTAAGTCTGAGAAAGGACCTTTCTGCCTAATATATTTAAAACTATTGCAACTCAGTAATAAAACAAATAATCCTCCCAAAATAGGAGTGGACAGACACTACACTACACAAGAAATACAGGTGGCAAATGAGAACATGAAAAGACGCTTAAAATCATTAATCTCAGAGAAATAAAAATCAAAACCACAGTGAGATACCAATACTCTGCCGTTAGATTGGCTGAAGTTGAAAACACAGTACTGGCAAGGATGTAGAACAGCTAAAACTCTTACACAGGGTTGATGAAATGAAATGGTATAACCATTCTGGACAAGTCTTTGGTCTTTTTCTTATACAGTTAAACAAAAGACAGAAATTTCACTCCTAGGTATTTACTCAAGAGAAATGAAAGCATACGATACAAAAAAAAAAAAAAAAGAAAAAGAAAAACCTGGAAAAGATGGCTCAAACCAGCTTGATTATTCATCCCCTTTGCTTCTTTGGAAACATTATGTACTATCAAATATCAAACATCCTTTCTCTCTAGGACACACGTGACCTCTCCCTCAACTACATTCTTCCTCGTGGCTTGTAAGTATTTGTAAGTCTCTCCTAATGAAAAAAGAATAAACAAAACAACTACTAACTTTATAACTCCATCCAGTTTTCATCTCATTTCTGTTCTTGCCAAACTACCTAAGATAGTTTCCTGCATTAACGGGACTCACTTCTTCACCCGCACTTGTCCCTCATGCTGCGCAGTTCCCACCCACCACTCGAAGAGTAGCATGCTTATTACAACCAATGCTGAGCATTGTGTCACTAAGACTAAGGCATACTCCCCAGTTCTCATCTTAAACGATTTCACAGTCACACTCTTCTTCTTTTCCCAAGACACCAGATTCCCCCGGTTTTCCTTCTGTCTGACTACACATGCTCTGTCTCCTCTGTGGCTCCAGTGCTCTCCCCTGGCCTTTAACTACTTGAGCTCCTCAAGGCCCAGCCTCACTCTATTCTTTTCACCTTATTTTCTCATTCTAGGTAACACCATCCATAGCCTGGTTTCACTTAGCACTCACCTGGAAATGACTCACAAATGCATATTCAGCCTCTAACCACTGCTTTAAATTCCAAATTCGAAATTAATACCGTAAAGAAAGTCTGAACACTCAATTTCATTTTAATAAGAATAGTTCAGAGGAGACTATGAAAACACGGTTAAGCGCAAAGATTCTACATCTGATTAACAGTTTAGAATTATTCTAAGAAACTAGCATACCCGGATGGAAACAGTTTAAAAGCTTTTGCTATGGCATCGATTTCAATATATGCTAATGAGAAAAAGGAAGAAAGTGGTATGAGCAAACACCAAAAGAGTGTGAGCTACAGTGAAAATTACCATGCCTTTAGGAACACTGAAATGGGGGTTAAACAGCCAGAAGCACTCCAACTACTGAGCAGGACAAGATGAGCACCAACATGATCCTTTCTTCAGAACAAGATTCCAGCCAGTGGGTGGAACTTTTGTAATTCAATTTCTAAGAGCAAGAATTAGGAAGGCAGGGATTTCAGATAGAGTTCAGTCTCACTGAAGAAAATGGAAAGCTAAATCAGCAATCAAGACTAGAAAAAAAAAAAAAAGAAATAAATAAAAGAAAAAGAAAAAGAAATCAAGGCTGAAATTCAGTCATGTACACTGAGCACTCTAAATGAGCAAAAGCACCCTAATGTGACCATGTTCAGGGTTCACCCTGAGCGTCCAAATATCAGGCTCAAAGCATCAACTGACCAAACTGATGCAAGTGGAGTGCCTAATACCCTCCCATGCCCTGAGGAAGATTAACTGCCCCTGCCCCCCCAAAAAAGCCTCGAACACCAAGACTAAGGACGGAAGCACTGGTGCCCCTAACCCTGAGTGGACGCACATGGAGAGTAACGACAAGACGAGAATGAAACTCCCATTCGCATTCCAGTTCTTACCGACAGTCTCAAACTTGGTAAAACGTCCTGAGCCTCAGCACAGGCCCATTATGTCTGTGACACGGGACCATTAATAATACTCATTCAAACCACCTTAGTGATGTGCTAAAATGCAATTCTAGAATACAAGCTAAATTATTTTCTAACTTGCAGTAATATCCCATAAAGATGTCAATTATTGTTAATGCTGAAAAATAAACATGATTGCTGAAAATAAATAAATTAGAATTGAATAACATTAACTCAGGAGTTCCAAAGGAACTCAAATAGGAAAATATCAAACTATGAGCTAAAATACAAAAAAGGTATGGAGAGCATTCAAGAATGTTTCATGTGATCCATGAAAAAAGGCTTCAAGAGTTCTCTAGAAACAACAAACCTCCAGGCAAACAAGTAAACATTTCTCATCACAGGTTGGGAAATCTCCCGTATTAATCATAATTTCTAGCATGAAAATCAATAGTATCTTCCGCAAAGAGAACGCATGCTTCCATAGTTCTTCTGGAAAACAAACATTCTGGTGCATCCGAGCCCATCATGTCGCATGCAGGTCAGATTTTTCATTTTCAAATGAAAAAAAAAAAAAAAGAATCTGGAAACGACTATGATAAAATCAACTAGAATAGACTTTCTCTAAATTGGATATAATAAAAACTCCTCTCCTTAGAAAGATGAGAGCCAAGACATTACGTGTTAAGAGAAATCACACAGAGGATGGCTACCATGAACACAGAATGATGAGGCAGAACAAAAAAGCATTCTTCAGCTTGTACTAGGTGGTCTGGGGACAGAGAGGGAATTAACAGCTTCATAAAATATGTGGTGATACATGGGACGCATTACTCCCATTATTATCAGTAAGAATACAAATATAGGCTACTTCAGAAGTATAAAGTAAATGAAAGAACGACCTGTCTATTCAGGATACGGTGACTCCTTATTTGACATTTCAGGACTCCAAAGGCAGAGGCCACACAGAGGCACGCCAGGAGACAGTTCTGGCAGAACTCAGTTTTTTGCTCCTCACTGCCTAAGTGCCAGACATGTGCATACAGCCGTTGGACCCCCTAGTCCAGACCACACAGTAGATAAAACCCACCACGTGACCTCTGCCAACACCAAGTCAAACCACGACTGAATTCCTCACCCACAAAACTGTGAGGTGTAGCACAACGGCGGGTGTGAAATTCTGGTAAGCCGTGTGTCAGGCACCCCCAAAACCACCCACCGGTTCAGTGACTCAATAGGACTCGCCCAAGTCAGCTTACAGTTGAACTTAATGGCTGAGATTTATTACAGCAAAAGAACACAAAGCAAAATCAGCAAAGCGAAAAGACACACATGGCACAGGACAGAGGAAACTGACCACAAGCTTCCAAGACCGCCCTCCCGGTGGAGTCACACAGGACACACTTACGTCCTCCAGCACTGAACTGTGGCAACGTGTGTGAAGTGTCGTCGGCCAGAGCAGCTCATGACAGACACGGTCGATGTCTGGGGTCTCTACTGGAGGTCAGTCATGGAGGCGCCCTCTGCCTGGCTCAGACCAATTCCAGACGCTCAGAGAAAAGCAGGTTTGCACAAAGAGTTTAAGCACAGCAAGCCACCACCATTTAGGGAAATTCCTATCTCTGCGTAGGAAACTGTTTACTATTCACGTTCCCAGACGTCAACCACTCTTAGAAGCACGACCCTAAGCCGACTATGTAAACAGCTTTCTGTACATACAGCAAAGACGACTAGAACATGAGTCTCACATCACCGTCACAAACAGGGTACCAGGCTGTACAAACCACTGGCCTGACCTGATCCAAAACGCAAATCTTCTGTTTCTATGAAAAACTTAAAAAGAGGTTAAAAAGGTTCATGGTATAAAACCAAATGTACTAAAAAATATTTCTTTTTGAGATATGCATCACTGCAAATAACTTCAGAGTAAAATTACTTCTTGAAAATTGGCTCTTAATCTCAGTCTTTTGTACTGGTACATTTGTTGTTTTCATTTTTTTAATGTTTATTTATTTTTGAAAGACAGAGAGATAGAGTGTGAGCATGGGAAGGGCAGAGAGAGAGAGGGAGACACAGAATCTGAACCAGGCTCCAGGGCTCTGAGCTGTCAGCATAGAGCCCAACGCGGGGCTCAAACTCACAAACAGTGAGACCATGACCTGAGCCCAAGTCGACCGCTTAACCGACTGAACCACCAGGTGCCCCCTACTGGTAGGTACATTTGAAGTCTCCTAAAGGTTGACCTAGCTAGGAATTTATTCTGAAAAACATATATTATACCATTTGAAAATTAATAATACACTGGTGAGTTGCTACTGGGCAAAAAATAAATAAATGTAAGTGTTACAACAAATTCCTAATTAGTAAAGAATCAGAAGATAAAGTCCTCAATCCCACAAAGCTTATCATCAAAAATTATGATTATTATGAAAACTGGTAATCTGGTGCAAAAAAGAAAAAATAGAAATGTTCCAATTTTAATTACATAAATTTTTATTGAAAACATTTAGTTCAGGGGTGCCTGGTGGCTAAGTCGGTTGAGCATCTGACTTTGACTCAGGTCATGATCTTGCAGTTGGCGGGTTCAAGCCCCACATCCAGCTCTGTGCTGACACCTCGGAGCCTGGAGTCTGCTTTAGATTCTGTGGCTCCCTCTCTTTCTGCCCCTCCCCGACTCATGCTCTATCACTGTCTTTCAAAAATAAATAAACATTAAGAAAAGTAAGAAAAAAAAACACATTAAGGTCAAAGAGGCAAAAAATTATCTTTAGCCCTCTTGCATACTTGACCTAAAAACATTTACTCAGGTACAAGCAGGAATCACATATAAACAGGCAATCCTTATTATTGACAGATTCTGTATCTGTAAATTCATCTACTTGCTGAAATTAACTTTTAAGTCTAAAATCACTACGCTGGGTGTCACGGTCATTGGCAAACGCGCTTATGCACAGAAGAGTGGAAGATGTGAGTTGCCCAAACCCCAGCGGAGGGAGAATCACGTTTGTCCACTCTCGTACTGTCCACGTATTCTTTTCTCGGAGTATAAAGTGCCAGGTTCTGTGTGTTTCTGTGCCCCCAGCATGGTCATAAAGGGCTGTCCACCGTTCCTAAGCACAAGAAGGCTGTGACACGTGTGCTGGGTGAGCTCGGCCCCAGCAGGAGTTCTACGGCGCTGCTGGCCGTGAGCTCAGTTCATCCGTCAACGGTATGTATTACATAAGGTGTCTGTAAACAAAAGCACACATAAAACAAGGTCATGCACTGACTGCCTCGTGCACAAAACTGCTGTGACCAGAGCGTTGCAGGAAACGAGTCCCGTATTCCCCCTAGGGCCAATGGCCTAGTGCTAATCCACTGTTCGCAGTAATTTTACAAAACCTAACTATCACAGAATCAACTGGACATATACACCTGAAGAAGTTATCATAAACGCACAACTCCGCGAATCTTCACAAAGTGAGCACACCTCTGTAACCATGACCCAAACCAAGAAACTACTGGAATATAACCAGAAACCAGAAAAGCCTCACATGCCCCTTTCCTTTCGGTTTGCCCTCCAACTCTGACAAAAGAAACAGATCTTTATCCTGACCTCTAAAACCACAGTTTTTCCAGTTTTAAACATTATATAAATGGAATCAGAAAGACAGTCTTGCTTCTTGTGATGAGATTATGTTTATAAAATTCATTTGTGGAGCACCTGGATGGCTCAGTCAGTTAAGCATCCGACTTTGGCTCAGGTTATGATCTTGCGGTTCGTGAGTTCGAGCCCTGCGTCAGGCTCTTTGCTGACAGCTCAGAGCCTGGAGCTGCTTCAGATTCTGTGTCTCTCTCTCTCTATGTCCCTCCCCCTCTCATGCTCTGCCTCTCTCTCTCAAAAATAAATAATAAAAAATTTGAAAAATAAAATTCATTTGTTTTATTACTCGTTTAATCACTGTGGAATACGCCAATGAATATGCTACCATTTATCCATTCTATTGTTGATGAGAATTGAGGCTACTGTAAATACTGTTAATATGAACATTCTTATACTTTGTAGCCTACTGACTTCACAAATGTTTCCACTTAAGTTCTATTTTTTAATGTTTATTTATTTTTTGACAGAGACAGCACAAGCACAAGCACAAGCAGGGGAAGGGCAGAGAGAGAGGGAGAGAGAGAATCCTAAGCAGGCGCCACACTGTCAGGGCAGAGCCTGATGTGGAGCTCCATCCCACGAGCCGTGAGATCATAACCTGAGCTAAAATCAAGAGTCGGATGCTTAACTGACTGAGGCACCCAGGTGCCCTTCCATTCAAATTATATTAAATGAAAATATAAGTTACTTATTGTCATATAAACATCCCTAAATGAATACTGTAAACAGAAGAATGCTGTAAAACGTTGAGCAAGTTTAGCAGATACGGTATTGCTCTGAAGACAATGCGGGCAAAATTGTACCAATGAACTGAATAAAGCCTTCCTCGGTTTGCAGAAAAGAAAAACTTTAACCACCCAGGAAGCACAGTCACAATCCTGACATATAAGAAAGACAAAGTACGCTGCTTTCAGATAGAGACAACAGAGTTAATAGATCAAACAAAAACCAATATGGAAAAATACTTAGAGGGTCTCAAAATCATTATCACTACTCAAGTATTTATTCACATATATTTTATATTCCCTCAGGATATAACTATTGTAAAATATAATATGCAAATAAAATTAAATTTATAATTAGTTATATTAAGGATTATTAAAACTTGTAGTGCCAGTTTATATATTTTCCAAGATACTATACCATATATTTTGATATCCACGACATTATCAACAATCTGGTCTCTCTTTAAATTGCAAAATTCTAAACACTGAAAAAAAGGGGGTGAGGATTCCAAATACATGTAAGTATATACATTGCACCCTAAGTACGCCTGACAATCTAACATTGCCAAATGTTAAACTATGTTTAAGTACATAAATAGCGAAGCAACAAAAAACAATCAAATTTGGGGAAAACCAGACACTAAACGGTTTCACAATCCTGACCAGTTCAGTTTTTAATGATTTCTCTTTTATTGAGAATCAAGTTAAAACAGAGACCAAAATGGATGTGATGATTCTTTCTGTAAAGCTTATTATCTTGCTGAAATCACACTTTTCCAGCAATTAGAGGAAATGGGAAATGCTACATACATTGGAATGCATATACTGGGCTGCACCATGTGAGTCTAAACAGAAGTGATACACTGTATCTGATTAAGTATGGCAATGGATTGCAAGTTGTGTCTGAGATCTGTCAACATAAACTAGACAAGTGCTTTAAGTGTCTCCTAATTATCCATAAAGTAAATTATCAATTCAGATCATCAAGAGAGCAAAATGACTTCATTAGGAATATTTATTTTTAACACAAGCTAAACTCAAAATTAAATTTCATGGTTCACTATAATTTGAAATTCTTACTCATGATTCATACTTATTTCCCTGTCATTTATTCTATGTTATGGGAAATTTACTATGAAACATATTCTAAGAAATTGTCTACACGATCACTTACAACATCTTTCCTTACCTTATGCTATATCAATATATATCACTGTATCCAGTGATCCT
Organism: Mungos mungo; assembly: GCA_004023785.1. Classification (NCBI taxonomy): domain Eukaryota; kingdom Metazoa; phylum Chordata; class Mammalia; order Carnivora; family Herpestidae; genus Mungos; species Mungos mungo. The sequence continues at coordinate 212,492 of PISW01002781.1, forward strand.
CCGAGAAACAAAATAATTCATGAAAAGATAAAAATTTAAGTTTATAAAGTACTGAATAGTGGAGAGGTGCCTGCTAATGTGACACTTGAAATATCAGTTATCAAAGATCAAAGGCAAAAAGATTTTTTTAATGTGTCCTTTGCTTTGAATAGTACCTAAAACACGTAGGGACTCAATCATTACTTACAGGATGGATGAGGTAGAAGTAGGTGCATCTGTGAGGATGTACAGCTAAAGTTATAAAGCACATGCATATATGACTACGATAACCCATTTATAATCAAAGAAAAATCAAATCATATATCATAAACTGCTAAGAGTACTCAGACTTCCATAAACCAAAAAATTACATTTTCAGATGAGACTGAATACTCACAGTTAAATTTATAGTTATAGCCAACATTAATCATAATTTTTCTTCAATATAATTATCTCAATGGATCTTATTCACACTTAGAGAACATAATGTTTATATTTCAAATGTTTCTGATCAGTGCAGAGGGTAAAAACAAGAACTACAGTTTTTTCAAACACAATCACCGCTACAAGCATCCATTTGTGAAAAGTTAACCTGTTACTTTATATGGTAATCAGCATGTTATTCACAGTAGACCTAAAGCCTCCTAGAATTCATAAGTCTAAAATAATTCTTCAGCTATTTTCTTTCATGTATACACAACTGATTGCCATATGGATCTCAAGATTTGGACTAGATGCAAACTTGTTAACGATATCCAAAGACCAGATGCTCTATGCTTATTAATCGTCAAAAAATTGTTTACAGCTTTTATGCCATATAAATAAATGTTTGTATTACTATATGATCTTTCTATATATTTGACATTAAATTATATTCTTTGGGTGCATCTATACATTATATCGTATCATAATGTAAACCGGATTTTATTACTAATTTATCTTTATTAGTCATTAAAAGTAACTTCAATATTATTACACTGAAAATAATACACTGTAAAACCCCACTTTCTCACAAAAATTTGGTTACTGATGTTCACTGTCCAAAATGATATAAACTGAAGTCAGTATTCTACGTAACATAGTGGCAACAATATTGCCTAAAAGGTTTTCCTGGGAAACATAAGAGATAAATTTTAAATAGCTGTGAAAACTAATTGCTACATAAATAGTAAGAATTATAAATGTGTTTTCATAAGTACAAAGAATGTTGACAATATTTCTTTTCAAAAGATAAAGACAAATTATGAGAAATGGACATTGTACAGCATAGTAACTAGAAATAAATAAACAGCCTCCTTGAAACATTAGTTACACACTATAATCTAATGGGAATACTAATCATTGTTAAGAGGTTAAAAGAATTCCAATTCTACACAGTAAAAACCCACTAACACTTGAGGCTGGCTTTAAAATACTTGGAGAATACAAGTATTCAGTATTCTCTGAAACCTATGAGAATTTTCAAGGAAAGGGTTAGGACCTCCAGATCTCTAGCTAACTACTGAAAAGAGATTCTTCGCACTCCTACATGTTCTTTGTAAGCTGAGTATTACAGGGGCACCTGGGTGGCTCAGTCAGTTAAGCGACCGACGTTGGGTCATGCCATGATCTCTCAGTTTGTGAGTTTGAGTCCTGCACTGGGCTCTGTGCTGACAGCTGGGAGCCTGGAGCCTGCATTGGATTCTGTCTCCCTCTCTGCCCCTCCCCCACTTGCATTCTGTCTCTCTGAAAATAAACACAATAAAGAAAAATTTTTTTAATTTAAAAAAAGTTGAGTATTATAAACATTATGTACTGTGTTTATGAAGACAAAATCCCTTTAAAAATAAAATTGAGTTCCCCAGAAACATAAAAAAATTCATGTACCAAAATTTCAAAAATAAAGTAATAACAATAGTAATAATAGAATCTCTACTATCTTTACCACCACCATCATTTCATCTATTCATTAATATTTGTTAATCAAATGAAATGAAAGAGATAAAGAGAAATAACTTTTGCCTTAAAATGTAACATTTATATTTAGATATATCAATATGAAAAAATATGTCACAAAGAAGACAGGATCGAAATCTATTTTCTTATTTAGGATTATAACCAACATCTTTTAATACACAACATTAGCATCTATATTAAATTTGGAGTTACAGCAAGAATAGGGGATTCAATTAAAAAGACATTTGAAACAATAATCTGATACCACTTCATATCATCACATCAGCAAAAGTTAAAATAACATAATACCCAGGATTGTTGAGAGAATGGGATCAGAGACACTTCATAAGCTGTTACTGGAGATACTGACCTGGCAGTATCTTTCAAGATATAAAATGTACATACTTTTCGAACCAAAATCCACTTCTAGGAATCTAATAAAAATTCTCACAGGTTCAAAAGCTAATGTGTTCAAAGATGTTCACTAAAATATAGCAATCACACCTTAAATGTCCAGTAAAAGGAATGATTACTAAATCATCATACTTATGTACTGTACAGACACAGAAAAAGATCCATAATATGTCACATACAAAAAAAAAACCAACACTAATTCCAGGGTAATGTGTATAATTGTGGCAGGAATGAGCATTTTTTGTTTGTTTTTTTTAACCAGGTAACATTAAGTTTTCTGGCTGTGTTCAGGAAAATTCCCTCCACAAAATGAGATAAGTAAAGACATAGTGACTTAAGGATATACCGAAATCTCTACCGAATTTGGAGGCAGTGGCAAGCTGAAGAGGTAAGTGAGAAGGGATAACAAGAAACAGACAAGCAGACGTGCACACAGACAGAGACAGACAGATGGAAAAAGAATTATGTCAAAGGGACTAGAAGCATGTGTAGAAAGAACAGAATTACGTATTCCATTTTATTTTTTTTAATGTTTATTCATTGTGAGAGAGAGAGAGTTCATGCACACGCATGCAGCTGAGAAGCGGAGAGAAGGAATACCAAGCAGGTCCCCCATTGCCAGTGCAGAGCCCGATGCAAGGCTTGATCCCACGATCTGTGAGATCAGAACCTGGTCCAAAAAGGAGTAGACACTCAACTGATTGAGCCACCCAGGCACCCCTTAACTTTATTTTTTTAAGATTTTCTTTTTAAGTAATCTCCACACCAGACATGGTACCTGAACTCACAGCCCCAAGATCCAGCGTCAAATGCTCTACTGACTGAGCCAGCCAGGCACCTGTTAACATCCAATTTTGAATATTTCACCTCGTTACAACCCTCTGCAAGCCTCACTTCATCTAACCCAACATTCATTAGAATCTATTCTGCATACACATGAATGCTCTGTTTGAGTGACGTGGGGTAAATGGTAGGAAAGGTGCAACCTTCCCCATCCGGGTGGACACAAGGCTGAGAAAAAAGAACATCCACAGAAGGGAAGAGTAGGCGTTCAGAGTAAGAGGTGATTATAAGATTTCTGCAGAAAACCTCCACAGCATATTTGATACGGAACATGAGACAATTCTACTTAAACCTCAAAAGACAAAGTAACCTCTGTGAATAGCTACATCATATACTTGCGTGCATGTTTATATGTGTCTATGTACGGATGTTACATATTTACATATATAAAACATTAGTTATCCCTATTTGCCTTGTGAAATTTTCTCTTTTTTATCTCACACTCTAAATATTTCAGTTTCTCAGTCTTGAGAAATCTCAGTCTTTCCTCCAAGGGGCTAATAACTACTGGAACTTCTGGTTTATCCATGAGAACACGAGCTCTCCTAATTAGCAACCGCTAGTGAAAGGAATCTCAGAAAGACAAGAAGAGATGCTCAGGCTCTTTCTCCCATAGCTGCAGAGGGCAGAACATTCTGAGTCAGAGGGTCTGTGCTGATAACATACCGAACAGGAAGCATTCACAAGAACACAAGTCTAGCATACAGCATGTCTGTTAAATTACGACTGTAATCATACTGTTCTATTTTCTGTGATAAAACCATCCTTACAAATGTTTACTTGTAACAAAGGAGTCTCTCAAGTCATCTGGAGTCAAAGAATCTTAACATGTCCGGTGACTCTAGCTTTTACCTAACAAACCTGTTGTTGTTTTTAATTGGTTGCCTTGCTTGATAAGTGATGGCCCTGATAATAGAATTTTAACTCTCCTTTCAATTTCTGAAGATTTATATACTTGTAACATACCTTGGTTAACCACAAACAATTTGAAACTTTATCTCTTTCCATCCTTCATGCATAAAGGTAACATAAGCTGACTTATCTGGAAGATTTTTTTAATCTTTAAAATCATGTACATGTATTTTAAAATTTATTAATTATATTTCATCAAAATGAAGAAATTTTGTACTTCCAAAGAGACTCTGTAGTAAGAAGATGAAAAGACTAGCCAAAGACTAGGAGGCGATATTTTCAAATCACTTACATAAAGAGGATGGGTCCCCAGAATGCATAGAGAACTCTCAGACCCAACGGCCTGCAGCGAGACAGGGTAAGAAAAAAGAACTCAGACTCATTAATATGAAAACAAGGAAGCTACTTTTAAAATGGGCAGAAGATCTGAAGTACACTTTACCAAAGAAGCAGTTGGCAAACAAGCACATGAAAAGATGCAAATCATTAGGTAAATGTGAATTTAGCCAATTTAGTGAAGATCTCTCTACACAATTATTATAGTGGCTACAATTTAAAAGAGTGACCTTATTGGGGCACCTGGGTGGCTCATGTGGTTAAGGGTCCGAATTCAGCTCAGGTCATGATCTCACGGCTGGTGAGTTTGAGCCCACGTTGGGCTCTGTGCTGAGAGTTCAGAGCCTGGAGCCTGCTTTGGATTCTGTCTCCCTCGCTCTCTGCCCCTCCCCCGCCCAGTCTCTCCTGCCCTCCTCTTTCCCTCTCTCCCTCCCTCCCTCTCAAAAATAAACATTAAAAAACTGTTTTAAATAAATAAATTACAGGCTTCCCTTTTCAGGTGTTGTCAAGGATGCAAAGGGACTGGTTATCACAGAAACTACTGAAGGGATGCAAAACGGTACAACCATTTTAGAAAACAGTCTGGCGATTTTCCAAAGCTGCCAAAAACAATTTTTTTTTGAAGTTTAACATCACCTGTCACGTGAATACAAGCATTCCATTCCTAGGTGAACTTAAAAAAGCATGCATCCACACAAAGTTCTGTAATGAAGGCGCACAGCCACTTTGTTTGTATTTGTAAGAGCCCCAAAGCTGAAAACAGCCCACGGACAGACACCGGCATAAACCAAGCATAGAGTATCCACATAGTAAAAAAGAATGGCGCTCTGGTGTTCGCCAACAAGAACGAGTGGCAAAACGATTATGCCAAGTGAAAGACGTCATACCAAAAAATGATACTAATGTATAACCATATTTGCACAAAATGCAAACTGACAGTGACAGAAATATCACTGGCTGTCCAGGGATGGGGGAAGAGGGAGATAACAGATGACAAAACTTGAGAAAATTTGGTAAGTGATGGACGTATGTTTATTACCTTCATTGTAATGATGATTTCACAGGTAGATACATATTCCAAAATTCAGCAAACCAGACTCTTTAAACATGGGCAGTTTATGGCGTGAGAGTTACAGAATAAAATCCAAAGGGGAAAAAGGATTATACTTTCGCAACATAAATACAAGGCAACAATATATGAAATTTCTAAGAGGCTTCGTGGGAAGAAGGTAAGTACGTGCCGATTATTCTTAGAGACATCTACTCACCACAAGAATCCCAACAAGGAGCCTGTGGTGACGATGGGTGTACCGAGCGGCTGAGGACAAGCAAACGGTTCTAGAAGAGACCACGCGTCACGGTGAGGCAGGCGAATGCAAATGATAAGGACAATTCAAAAAACTACCGTTGGAGATTATGTACCTACTACACTCTGACACGATGCAAACAGGGAATGAGAAGGAAAATCAAGGACAGGGACACGGAAAGGGAACCTCCGCATCACGCTCTCCTCTGGTGTCTACAGAAGACACTGTAATAAATCTTCACGGAAGGTTATCTTGCTATATGTGCATTTCTACTTTTTATTATTTTTTATTTTTAGAGCTAGGGAAGAGGATTACAGAGAAATGGAGAGAGGGACAGAGGGAGGGAGGGGGGCAGAGCGGGAGGGAGGGAAAGAGAGAGAGAGAATGAGAGAGGGAATCCTAAGTAGGCTCCACGCTGTCAGCACAAAGCCCAACTTGTGCAGGGCTCGACCCCACAACCCTGACACGACCTGGGCCAGAATCAAGAGTCGGATGCTTAAAAACCTGAGCCCCTCAAGCACCCAGTGCTTTACATATATTTATAAAAGGTCAACAAGAAACTCCCGAGAAATAAAAATTCCAATTTCTTTTATTACTGAATGACTGTTTTTGCCCTTCCTGATAAATTGCTTTACAATAAAAATTCTCATTGTCAATGTAAGAACTCATAAGGAAAATGTATCTATCGTGTTAACAACTATAAATATTTAAGATTTCATATAACCTGTTATTTCTTTAGTTTCCAGGTAACCCCAGGCAATGATGTTTTTCCATCAATGCAAAATAAAATGATACTTCGTATATTCTTCAATGGATTCTCATCATATATTCATTTTAAGTAAAAAGTTTTCTAAGTTAAATACACATTTTAAGGGCATCTGCTTCTAAGGACTTCCATCCTGTACCACATACTGTATCTTAAGTGCTAAAGTGTCCAAATTATCACATTAACTATCTTTGATGTAATAACACTTTATGAGGAATGGTAATAATCCCGCTTCAGTTTTTCCTCAATCCCCTAAGCCACAAACCGAGTTTCAGATAGTGCTCCTAGGTACATTAAGACTGTCTGCACCATGTTTATCTCAAGAAAAGGCCCTGATAAGAACGCTCATATGTCAAGCAAAGTAAGCTGTCAAACATCCAAGCCCAAGACCAGTGTAGTAAACCCGAGAGTGTGGGGCACAGGCAGGAACACCATGACCATCACTGTTTGTGGTCACCTAATAAATTGTTCCCGATGTCTGTAAACTGTAAGGTCCACGAAGACAGAGATCGGGTCTATTCTAGCGCGTGGACAAAACAGACAACAATAGGAAAAGTAATAGAAAGCATTCAAGAGATACGTGCGGCACGAATAAGCTAGTGAATGAATAAGTGAGTAAATGAACAGACATATAAACAACTGACCAAGAGAACACATCCAAAGACTTACTCCAGAGGAAAAAAAAATTTAGACTGCAACTTTTCTGTCCTTTCAAGGACAGTAAAGATTAACTTTATGAAATAATAGGTAAGATAAGAGAAAAAGAAGAAAAAATAGTAAAACTGTTACAAAAAAGAATTAAAATAGTAGTGTACTCTAAAAAGCAGAAATGAAACTAAAGGGAAAAAAACTATGCATGAGAAAAACTCATTTAAATATGACATAACACAATGAGATGAAGGTGACTAAGAGATGAGGAATGGCCAGTCTCTTCAACAAATGGCACTGGGAAAACTGTGGACCCACAGTGAAAAGGAATAAAGTTGGACCCTTATTTTACACCATATACAAAAATTAAATCAAAATGGATCCAAGACCTGAATAAGACCTAAAACTAAAAATCCCTTAGAAGAAGACAAGAAAACAGCTTCATGACATTAGATTTGACAATAATTTCTTGGATATGAAACCAAAAACACAGGTAACAAAAGAAAAAACAGAGAAGTAGAACTACTTCAGTAAAAAGGTGAAAAAGCATTTCTGGATGACAATGTAATAATATCTATTACAGTCCAGTTTTCCTTTTCATGAGGGCATTTCTCCAAGTTAACTGACAGAGAGGCGCCTTAATCAGCTCAGGTAGCTATAAAGAAATACCGCCGGCTGAGGACTACCACCGTCTTTGGGAATTCCCTTGTTAGGAGCCTCACGTATGGGACTGAGGGCTCGGAATCCCCGGGCCCGGGAAACACTGTTCTGTGAGGATCTTCCCGTTTCTGCACACTCAGGGCTCCCCAGGCACCCAGCACGGGCAGCTTAGTTACAGGACGCCTGGATGGCGCCCGGGCCTCGGAGGTGACCACACGCTGTAACGTCACAGTTACTCTGTACACAAGCACAACAACAACACACCTGACGGGAACACAAGATGCTTTCAACTCTAAAAAGGTGCCAGGAGGGAATTAGGGGGCTACCTGGAAGGAGGGAAGGAAGGCAACGGAGATCATTAGCTGTTGCTTGCAAGGCTGACTGGTGTCAGTAGTCAATAAGCCCTGTGTTAGCACACATACCAGGAATCATCAGTTTTTCCTTTCCTACTTCAAAGGCAGACTATTTGATTCATGAAATTGTATGTTTTCATGGATTTAATGAGTTGTCCAAAAGATATCAACAACACGTAGACCATAATAAAATTTTTCAGTATCTCACTGACATTCTACACCTGTTAGCTAAAAATGACCACCCAGATATGAGTAACTGTGACTATTTTTAATCTCTCATAAGAAAGGTACATAAATATATGTAAAAGATTATGTATGCAAGTCTAATTTAAAATAAGAAAACTAGAGGCGCTCGGGTGGCTCAGTCAGTTAAGCATCTGACTTTGACCCAGGTCATGATCTCATGGTTCGTGGGTTCGGCCCCGTATCAGGCTCTGTGCTGACCACTCAGGGCTTGGAGCCTGTTTCACCTTCACCAATTAGCACATACAGAGATGATGTTCAACGTCACTCGTTGCTAGGGACACACAAATTTTAAAAAAGATATAATCAGGGTTAGGCAGGTCATGGCGAAATTGTGTCATTCATACATTGCTAAGGAAAATGTAAAGCAGTGCATCTGCCTTGGAAAACAGTGTGCCAGTTCCCAAAAAAGTTAAGAACAGAGTTACTAAGTGACCCAACAATTCCACTCCTGGGTGTATACCTAAAAGAATGAAAAACCTGTAGACAAATACGTGCAAATATTTAAAATAGCATCTTCCTCAAGAGACGAAAAGTGGCAAAAACCAAAAGTCCGTTAACAGGTTAATGACAAACAAAACGTAGCGGATGCACACACCGGTATGTCATTCGGCCATAAAAAAGAGCGCGGCACCGGCACGCGCTACAACAAGGATCAACTTGGAAACGTCCAGTTCCATCCACAGAAAACGCCCTGGTGAGCAAACCTACGGAGACCACAGAGAGAGCAGGGAGTTGCCTGCATCTGGGAAGGGGGGAAGCGGGAAAGTGACAGCTGCTGGAGACAGAGCTTGTGGGGGGAAGGAACCCCAGAACCTGACAACACTACGGAGTGTGATAATGGTGACAGGTGTGCACCTTTGTAGGTACACTACTGTCCACTGGATGGTACACTTTAAAGGGATGAGTTTAAAGGTCGTGAATTGTATCTCAGGGGAAAAATACCTAGTACAGCAGTGCTTCTCAAACGAGTGTCCAAGAATTACCTGCATATCTTGTTGAAACGCAGATCTGAGTCATTTGCAAGTGGGAGCTTACATTCTATGCTTCCAACAAATCCCACTGACGCCCCTGCAGCTGGCCCAGGGAGCACACTCTGACCTGGAAGGCGGAGCGCACCCCCCACCCCACCCCCCGCTACCTGACTTATTTTACCTGAGAACCACAAGGTCTTCAATTTAATTAGCCACCAAGTCAGACCAAACGATCCGTGACATAAAATCATAAATTGAGTTAATTTTACAATAAATGCAATCCAAATTTTTCTCAATTAGCATATTCTAGGGCCAGCCTGATACGCTGAGCTCGAAGGCAGAAGCAGAGTACACGCCTGGTCCTTCCCCGTAACTGACTGCAATTTCCAAAGAGTCCTTTTTTGACGGGCTTTCAGATTCCTCTTTTCCGAAACTCTTAAAGATTTCTTTAAGATTCCTTCTGGTTCAAACTCTACATTATTGGCTACCAAGGGATTTGAAAATTTCTCCCAGGAAGACAAGTTCACCATGAAGAACTTAATGAAGAACAGATGAAAGGAGGAAGGCAAGGAATTTCATATAAAGATTTTTTTAGCTTATTTTCTTTTTTTAAGTAAGCAGCAGGCCCAACATGGGACTTAAACTCAAGACCCCAAGATCAAGACTTGCATGCCCTACCAGCTAAGCCACCCTGGGGAATCCCAAGCAGGCTCCATGCTGTCAGGTAAGAGCCCAAAGCAGGGCTCAAACTCACGAACGATGAAATCATGACCTGAGCTGAAATCAAGAGTCAGACACGTAACCAACTAAGCTACCCAGGAGCCCCTCTGATAATTTTAAGTTATCCTTTCACATATAGCACACAGTTCCTCAGAATTCGCGTTCTATTTATTACCTGGAATCATACCACCAATAGAAGCATGTTAACTCACGTTCTGTATGTAAGTATAAGGCCTTTTACAACATTAGAGAGAAGCCTCAGGGTCTTGTGTACCCAGCACCCCAAAACACGAGCCAGAAGAGACCCAGAGGTATGGATAGAGTCTGTCACTAAAATTATGAATGATATACAAAGACCAAAAAAGTTAATCACTGACATAATAAACCTCCGGCAATCTGCATTTAACATTCAGCTCTTCTTACTATGCCCCCAGGATACTTAAGTTTCATGACATGAAATATGGCACAACTTTAAAGTACATTTATTGTAAGACACAGTACAAAAGTCACTTAACAAACAGTAAGCAAAACAGTCTATTCAGAATCTAGATCTCAAGGAGGCTTTCATGTGCCCTCGTTTTCCAGAATCTTTTAGAAACTACTCTGTGAAATCAAAAAGAAAATTGTTTCTTTTGGAAAGAAACAGGGTATTAAAAAGAAAGCCAACTCCCAATGCTGGTGCTGGTAACAGAAGTAAAAAGAAAAAACTGAATACTGGGTAAAATTAAAAAGATAACTTGAAGGGGTCCCTGAGTGGCTCAGTTGCTTAAGCACCAGATTCTTGGTTTCAGCTCAGGTCACGATCTCAGGGTTTCATGAGTTCAAGCCCCGTGTCAGACTCTGTGCTGACAGTGTGGAGCCTGTATGATGTTCTGTCTCTCCATCTCTCTCTGCCCCTCTCTCACGCGTGCTATCTCTGTTTCTCTTAAAATAAATAAATAAACTTAAAAAAATTTAAGGTAATCTGAAAAAAACAGACACTAAACTTTAAAGGTATCTGCACCCCCAGGTTCCCTGCAGCATTATTTACAATAACCATGACATGGCAACAACCTAAGTGTATACAGATGGATAAATGCATAAAGAAAATAAAGTATGTATGTACACACACACACACACACACACACACTCACTGGATATTATTCAGCCACTAAGAAAAGGAAACCATCGGGCACCTGGATGGATCAGTCAGTAAGTGTCCGACTCAGGTTATGATCTCGTAGTTTGTGCGTTCGAGCTCCTTCTCAGGCTCTGTGCTGACAGCGTGGAGCCTGTTGTGGATTCTGTTTCTCCCCCTCTTTCTGTCTCTGTCCTGCTCACACTCTTCCTCTCTCTCAAAAACAAACATTAAAAGAAAAATTTTTTAAGAAAATCTTACCATTTGCAACAAGATGAATGGCCCTTGAGGGCATTAGGCTAAGGGAAGTAAGTCAGACAAACAAAGACAATCACCATATAACCTCACTTTTATGTGCACTTTAAAATAAATTAATTTTAAAAAATCAGCTTCCAGACACAGAGAACGGATCTGGGGTTACCAGAGGTGCAGGGTGGAGGGCAGATGAAATGGGTGAATGGGGTCAAAAGGCACAAAATTCCAGTTATAAAAGAAGTAGGTCATGGTGACAGCGGCCACACCTAATAACGCTGGACTGTACACTTGAAAGTTGCTAAGAGAATGTATCTTAAAAGTTCCCATCACAGGAAAAAAAATTTATAACTATTTATGTTGACAGATGTTAACTAGACTTAGATCATTTTACAATAAATACAAATATCAAAACATTATGTTGTACAGCTGAAACTAATATAATGTTACACTGTCAATTATATCTCAATAAAAAAATAAGAGGATAATGATGACTCTGAATTTGGCAAAAGATTCGACATGTTACATAAACCCGTCTATAATAGGTCTATGTAGACACAAGAAACAGTTTTCATGAAAGTGTTTTAGTCCCTGAGTGGTCCCAACAGTGCTCTGCTAATCAAATGAGAAATTCAGCTTCAGTGGAAGGTTTAGGCAGGAGAGCAAGAATATGCAAATACCTCACTGGAAATAAGTTTATGAAGAAGGCTGGGAGACTCCACAAACATTTCCACATTCACCTTGGATTTACTCCTAGCCAATGTCAAGGACGTCCTGTGTAAAATTCCTCTGAGTGAAGAGATGCATGGCCAAATGGCCTGGACATATTAGAAACATGGATTTAAAAGAGGCCAATTTAATGGCAGGGTATTACAATTCTTTCATTCCTCAAATAGGTAAGTCTGAAGTTTACATATGGTTATTTTATTTGGGGGAAAAACAATATATTTTTTCTATAAAGAAAGCAATACTTTGGATTTTCATTCTATTTTGTTTTCTTTCTGCCATGTTTTCTTACGCATTTACAGCAAAATTTTTATACTACTACTACAGAAACCGAATGGACCAACTAAACTAAGAGTAACTGTGAAGACAAATTCATCCAAAAAGCAGGTATGTAGATATAAGTGTATTGATGGGGTGGTAAAAAAAAAAAAAAGACAAATTACATTTAGAAATAAAATCTAATCAACCTACATTATTTATAGATTTGGGAAACTTAAGCAAGAACTTACTTTTCATTTTACATTTTAGTTTTTCATCTGGTGAACAAGACCACAAGAGAGAATTATGGAAATATTTCTCTACAGTACTATGAAAGAACCAAGAAATGTATAAACAAACATGCTTTTACAAGTAAATGGCTGATGCATAATGGTCTGGTTATCTATAAGTTTTTGGTCTGCCCCAACCATGCTTTAAATTGTCCTGATAACAACATCCCAAGTCCTTGGAGAAATTTCCAGATTCATGTGGTCCCGCTGTCAACAGTGGCACCGCCATTCACCCCTACCTCAACAATAGGAGGATTCCGCTCTGGGAAAGAGAAATCATCTTTCTGTTAAGATAAATAGAGCCAAGGAGAGACCAATCTGCTGCTTCCCACAGACATCTTTCAGTAGCAGGGAGGAAGTCCATTCTGCGTAAGAGAAAAATCAAGCCAACACAGAAGGAAGCAAACCTCCAAACCAGAGAGCTGCTTGAGAACCAGATCTAGGCCAGCCAGGAGCCACAACACCCATTCTGAGCTTCCCCCTAACATGACCTGGATCCTTTCGTTTTTGTGTGAGTTAGAGTTGGAGTTCTGTCATTAGTTACTCCTGAACGATGCATTTACTTAACAGCTTAAGTGTAATCACTTACTAAAGAAGGGCCCCTGGAAAAGTCTATTGTACAATCAACTTTTTTTCCAGAAAAGCTGGGGAACAGTTACTAATTAAATATTATTACATATGAATGAGAAACATTTCAAGAATGGGCAAATACATTAAAAATAAGCAATTTAGTGTTACAGAAGATAGTTGAGAACTTACTACAAAATCACTACAATTACAGTATCATTTTATAGATGTCTAAAGATATATCTAGTTACTTTAAAGTGAATCCTAAAGAGTCAGTTTTCATCTCAACTTGCCTATCTGCGTATATGTATGTGTATGTACACATGTAAAACTTTTTATTTTTTTAGAAAGAGTAAATGTACAGATTTCACAGGGTTTTGCAACAACTTCCAGAAACATATTTTGTCAAACTAAGCCACACTCAAATATATGGGTATTGTATGACACCCTAAAAAGCCATATGTATTATTATTCTTAAGATGACCCATATTTCCCATGTATATTAAGATAAAACTATCTCAAAATATATACATTTTTGTAAATTGTATTGGGCTTTAAATTACTATATTTTATTTTGGGCAAAAAAAATATTTAGGAAAAGACATTCTTGCTAGTGCTAGCAACATTTCAATTTCAAAAAGTAAATTTGGTTATCTATTCCTTACTCTCAAAGGGCTCAGAAAAGACAAAATACACAGAGAGAGATTGATAAAGCAAATAATGTGTAATGTTAAAACTTAAGGGCATTTGAGGAACGTTTGTATTATTTCTAGATAATACAGATGTTTTCTGTATGCCTAAACCTCAATATAAAGGCTAAATTATGATTTTTATAAATATATTTATTTTCTCTTTGGGGAACTTTGTTTTCACATGTCTGGCCCATGTTTTTTGTTTTAGATTTTTCACCTTCACCCTATTCATTTCTAAGAACTCTAAGTCATGAAGCTCTTATTGGATTCATACTTTTCCAGAAAGCCACTTGCCTTTCATGTTAGTTTATGGTGATTTTCTCCTCCATGTACTCAAATCTATTTAATGTTTCTTTTAAGTATTTTATCTGATGGTTATAATATACTCATTTCAAGGTTAAACAGATATCCACCTATATTTCCTTCTGGTTTGGAAAAACAAGAAATGGAAAAACTGATAAAAACATATAGCGTAGTCGGACTGAGGAAATTATTTAATGTATCTATTTATCTGCTACTCAATTTAATTTTTTTATGGTTTTTACTTATTTTGAGAGACAGAGAGAGACAGTGTGAGCAAGGGAGGGTCAGAGATAGAGAGAGATACAGAATCTGAAGCAGGCTCTAGGCTCAGAGCTGTCAGCACAGAGCCTGACGCGGGGCTCGAATCCACGAACCGTGAGATCATGGCCTGAGCCGAAGCCGGATGCTTAACCGACTGAACCACCCAGGTGCCATTGTGCTACTCAATTTAAAGAAGAAAATATGTTTGGTAAATTATAAATTTTAAAATATCTCTTAATCTTTTCAATGTGACTTTGGTAGTCCATTTCTATGGCAGTCATGTAGCTACCACGAAATGAAAGAGGAGAGACGCAGACATGACATAAACACAAAGGAAAACACTTCAAATATTTTCACTAGGACATTTTACAGATACAAGACTTTCATTTGGCTTTCTTTGTATATTGGGCAATATCTAATTGTAATACGGACCCAAGTTTTGCTAAAATGTATCACAACCTAAGAGCCACCATTCCTTTGAGGAGTCGGTTCTTGTGGAACCCGGAACACTTAAGAAACCAGAGAAACCTACAGAAGCTGTCCTAGGTAAGTATCCTCGATGGAAGTTTCCCTTTGAGAAGCGTCATGCCACTTTCGAGTCTTTGGCTCAATACGAGATGGGTTGAAACCACAGCTCACTGTGAAACAGTTCTCTGATTTAAAGCAAACTACTTAAGACATGTGCGCCTCAGTTTCCTTACATGTTATCTAAGACAGTAACAATCCTTTGAGGAGGATTCAAACAAGTTAATACATGGAAAGCACTTGGAATTGGGACCGGCCAGTCATAGCACTCAACACGTTAGCTATTTTTTAGAACTATTTTCATACAGTTGAGTCTCATCTAAAAACCATACCTGCATTTTAATCAAAGGAAATGAAAACTAGAAGGAATTTGAGATTAGATTCTTAGCATCTATTATTATTACTTTAGAATAAAATAATCTATTAGAATCTACACTCTATTATTTTTCATGAAGTGCATGTCTTGTTATACATACAACACAGCAGACAAATACACAAACTACGGGAAAGGTAGAGATAACTTCATTTAAAAGACTGAACAGAAGCTTTTCATATACCTCTTTCAGTATCAAACACTCCATATATGACAAAAGCAAAAATATAAAGAAAAATGCAAATAACAAACCTTAAAAAGCTAAAATATTTTCATCATTTGAAAAATGTGAATTTTTTATAATCACAGAACAGATACAAAAATGTGTCATGTACCAACCCACATAGAAATCATAAACACATTCAAAATATTGCAGGCAATGTTCTTTTATCACAATCTAACAAAATAAGAAATAAAATAAAATAGGGACAAAAATGTTACAATGCCAGAGAATTCAGAAGTCATTGATAAGCCATGGGTAGAAAGAAATCAAAGCTATAAATATAAACATCCAGCAATCCCAAACTACAGGATACAATGAAAGTTACACTAAGAAGAAATATGGCAGCCTCTCTTTCTTTGTAACTAAAGAGGGAAGTCACTAATCTTACTTAGTAAAGGAACACAGTACATAATAAAATCTTACAAAAACAGAACAAGCTGAAAAAGATGAAAGAAAGTGATCAAGATAAAAGTACAAATTAAAGAAATAAAAGAGTATAATAGCCATTCAAATCATCTAAAGGCAAATACTTTTAAAAGCTAAATAAAATGTAGAAACACCTTTTGAGTATGCACACAGGGAAAAGAAGTGAGTATATATGATTATAAAGGAGAAAGAACATATTCAGATTAAATTAAAATAAGTATTTAAGAATACGTTCAGGTATACAACGAGGCAGTTTGTTAGGCTATGTGAAAACAAATAATTTCCCCCAACAAGATAAAAGTTATCAAAAAAGTGAGCCAAATAGAAGGAGAAAGTTTGAATAATTTCCATAAGAGCTTGAAAGAAGAGTTTAAAGTTACTATTTTTAAAAAGACCAGGACCAGATGGTTTCACCAATGAATTCCATCTAATGTTTAAGAAGCAAGGGATTCCAATATTATTCGAACTATTCTAGGTCATAGGAAAATACTAAAATCTCTCCTATTCATTTGGTAAAGTTAAGATTATCTTCATACCCAAACCTAATAATAAAAGTAGAAAAAATACAAATTATATAATTCAATGCTATTTATTTATTTTTAATTTTTTAATGCTTATTTATTTTTGAGAGAGAGACAGAGCATGAGAAGGGGAGGGGCAGAGAGAAAGGGAGACACAGAATCTGAAGCAGGCTCCAGGCTCTGAGCTGTCAGTACAGAGCCTGATGTAGGGCTAGAACTTAAGAACCACGAGATCATGACCTGAGCCGAAGTCAGAGGCTTAACCGACTGAGCCACCCAGGTATCTCAAATGCCATTTAATAAAATATAAGATTTGGCATATATCAAAAGGATAATATATATGATTAAGTGGAGTTCATTCCAATAAGACAAGAATGGCTCAATTCAGGAAATGTATCATCAGCAACAAACTGAGGGATAAACTAATTAAAATAATGAATGACAAAAAAGTATTTCATAAAAATTCAGTCATTCCCAACAAGAAGGTATTTCGTTACCAAATGGAAGTATTTAAATGTAACACTTAACAAAAACATTAATACACACAGAAATAACTTATCCATAGACCTCACTGATTAAATGTCTGACATACTCTTAATATAATCAAATAACATAAACTATGGTGAAGTTTGGTAGTAAGAATTGAGAAAGACGAATAAATTTCAAATTTTCTACATATATATACATATATATACCAAACACACACACAGCAAGTGCATAGCTACGTACATGCATTCACACACATAAATGCTATCCAATACGTACATAAAAATCTAAGTGTAGCCCCTCACAGAAATCATACACAACATACAAAATTATACAACTGTATTTGTTCTATGTTAAAATACTAGGTTACCTGTTTGGGCAGCCGGAACAAAGAATTCTTGTAGAAAATGTCTTTAGCCTGGCTCCACGTCCCATCGATGATGATGATTGTGGAAGGATAAACAGGAGAATCTAATATAAAGTCTTCCAAATTAGCAGCTTCAGCCCCTGGATATAATATTAATGTATCAGATTTCCGACAAACAGTTGAAAGTTCAGGATCTCTAAAAATTTTAAGAGAAAAGCATTAGTAGCTTGTGAGGGGGAAAAAAAGTCTTATTATTCTTACCGTGCTTCCTCCAAAAACACACACCGAAGCATTTTGGGAACTGGAGATGTAATAATGAGCGAGAGAGTCACTGTCTGCGAGCAGCAAAACCCCCTCGGAGGGAAGGAAACAAGGCGAAGAGTCAATTAAAGATAATTAATGGCATCTTCCTCAAACTGGGAAGTGGCATCTACAGAAATGGACAGCCAATATCACATTTAACAATGTCCCTGGAGACTGGGATCCAGGTGAAAACGCTGACTTTCACCACTCCTGATACATATTGTACTAAAGCTCCCAGTTATTGCAATAAAACAAGAAAACGAAGTAATAGGCATAAAGGTCAAAAGTGACCTTATCTGCAGATACGTTATTTCCACGGAAAGTTATAGGGAAGCTACAGAACGATTTCAATAAATGTCAGATGAATTCAGAAAGTCCCTGGGGGTTGATACATAAAACCCAACTGATTTCCTATATACCAGAGGCCAAACACTGAAGACAAGCCTTTCTAAACTCCATTTACAAGGAATACCAAAAGCAGCAGGTCTCTTAACCATCCCTCCGTGGTTACATCATGTACTCTAACAAAAGCTTAAGTTAATCATTCTATTGCCAGATTAATATTAAATCAATAATCTTAACTGGCTTTAGTTTAAAAACCATCAGAGAATAATAATTTCCCGAATAAGCACTGTATCAGGCACTTAATATGGTTCAAATGGGTTGAGCTATCTGAAAAAGGGTCAAGTTTCTCATCCGCAAACAAATTTGTGGAGGGGTCAGATGGCCAAATGTCAGGGATGGCCCAGAGAGCTGCTATTTCTGCCACTTGAACGCTCACCACTTTTGCGTTTAAATAAATTAGATACAATCTGGCAGCTGGATCGAGTTGGGATATATCGATATTCACCCAAGATTTATAGAGAAACAGTCATTCATTATAAAGAGTCTCTGTGTGCGAGAAGTGTCACAGCGTAAATGACGTGGACGCTCCCCCCATGTGAAGAGCTCGGGTTCTCACTTCCATCCCCACGAAATGGCAAAATTCCCAGCAGCAGCACCAAGCCCAGAGCAAATCTCCCTCTGAGGGCAAGGCAATGAAAAGTTTGCAAGAGAAAATACTGTACGACAAAGTGTTCTTAAACAATAGTTTCACAGAAGGAAACTATTGACGCTATTTTCATAATATGATGATATTTTCATAATATGAAGCCAAATCATAAAGGAACCTAAAATAATAAAGGAAGGAAAAAGTTGGCTCAATTCCCCGAGCTTGAAGCTAGTACAAGTCTTTCTTACTTTTTTGAGATCTCTGTATTTTCAAAAGTTAAATTTTGCATATAAATATGTTTAACTATGTTAGATAGGATCAAATAAATTGTGAAGGCTTTGTGAATGGGCAGGAAAACAAAAAAAAATATGCTTCAAAGTTAAGAAGAGACTTGTGGAAAAACTTAAATATATAATACATATTTTATGATAATGGATTATGTAAGAGAATATGAAATAAGACCCGAGAACATTATGGAAGTGTCAGTGAAGTTATCAAGTGGTGGGCTGTCTACAAAAATACTGGGCCTCATCAGAAAGAGTATTTTACATACGACAGGAGAGGCATTCTATCCTTTAAAAAAATATGACTTGCTGGACTACTAAACATAGTACTAATCACTGTGCCTGAGGATAAGTTTTATTGGTCTAGAAATGGATATATACATATTTATTTATATAAATGTATATTATATATAACTGTTAATTAAAAAAGTAAAAAACGGAACTAAATCTAATACAAGTACTCTACCATCCTGAAGGCAGTTTTAACCAAAAGAGTAAATTTAAAGCCTTTAAAAGGCTCAACATATATTACTATGGATTTGAGATAATTAATCTCTTTGTTTATTACACTTTGGCCCGTGTTTTTTGAGGGTCTTTTTGCTTATGTTTTGATTTGTCTTATGTTATTCTGAGGGAGAAGGGAGAATTAAAAAAATGTTTAATCTCTCCCAGTGCACCACGTTCTGGGTCTGAAGGGTAGGTAAAGGAAACCATCTTTAAAGATCTGTGTGGCTAAGGGTTACTCCAAACGGGCCTAGCAGGTAACTTACTTTTCCTCACTGAAGCGACGACCGATCTTGACTTTACACTTGTCCTGGGGGAGACAGGCTGCTAAGAGGGGAACCGTCCGCAACACTTTGCTTTCCTTTAATTAAAAAATTAATCAAAACATAGATTTGCATTTAGACAAACACACTTTTAAAACTTTCATGATGAACATCTGATTCATTACGTGATAGATAACTTTCACGAGATTTTTATGACAGACCGCAGTTGAATAAAAAGAGCTAGTTTCTTTAGGTTATCAGCATTATACATACAAGTGCACATTTTTCTTCTACTTGGGTGTGTTCAGAGGTTTACTGATCAAGTAAGATAACAGTAAGCTAAAAAATGGTTAAGATTATGAAAAATAAAAATTTGCTTTTAAATTGAATCATTTATTCTATGTTTCAGTAGTAATTCTATTTTGTAGTATCAACTTGAAGATAATTGCTTAAATCTTACCTCCAGAAAAGAAGTGCTGGAAAAAAACCCAAAATAACGGGGCACATCAAAGGTACACAGAAGCCAATCTTAATTTAAAGAGCTCCCAATGACCAAAATGGAACAATGTGAGTAACAAAGTAAGTGGGAAAGTATTTGGATTATGACCCAAAATACAAAATAAACAAACAGAAGAGACAGATCTTCCTCAGAGAAGAATTCCAAGTAGTAACCTAAGTACTCCACAGGACAACAGGAGGAGCATACTTAATCTCCCCTACCCACCTGAGTGCGGACTGGATTCATGGCCTACTTCCACACAATAAAGAGTATGGACAGAGGAAAAACATAATAACTTTAGAGCAGGGAAATTTGGTGACCATTCCTATAAGCTCCATTAACAATTATCAGTGGTTTTTTTCCCAACATCCTAGCTTCCAACACTGAAAACCACCTTTTTGTCACAAAAATCCTATCCATCGGGGCATACAGGTGGCTCAGTCAGTTGAGCGTTCAACTTCGGCTCAGGTCATGACCACACGGTTCATGAGTTCTAGCCCCACACTGGGCTGACTGCTGTCAGCACGGAGCCCACTTTGGATCCTCTGTCCCCCTCTGTCTCCGCCGCTCCCCTGCCCACGCTCTCTCTCCTCTCTCTTGCACTCTCTCTCTCAAAAGCAATAAATACCATTTTAAAAAATATCCCATCCTTTATCCTAGTATACCCAACTGATTCGTTGTTTTGCCTGAGCCTCCCTCCTCTGGTTTCTCTGGTCTACAGCAGTCAGTCACTGTCTGGCACTTCTCCACTGGCCCAACTAAAAATGTTAAGCCTGATCAAACAAGTGAGAGAGCCCTCTCTAACCAGTTCACCTCCATACAGCCCCCCCATTACCTTTATCAATTTATATATCACTGCTTAATACAGCCTCAAAGGAAATTATTTGACCATGATAGCACATTAATACACAGAGCATATTAATACACAAAACAGTAATGTTACATATGAATTTACTAAAGTAACTAAAAATAACTTTATAATTACATGACTTATGTTTCTAACAGGAACAAAAGTATGGTTAGTAACAGTATTCATCAAACACACACACATACACCCTTCAGGGACATTTCTGTGTCAACCTCTTTTGCCCCTAGGTCTCTGAAGTGCTGATTAAAATCATACAAAAATAAGCAGTTGAATTCATCTACCAAAAAGTTGGAAAAATAGGAGAGTCAACATTTTCTGGGACTGTAACTAAAACGAAAATGCAGCCAGCAAGCCAGAGCTGTGAGGGAGCCTGAAACCAATGCGGAGCAGCTCCCAGGAGCGAGTGGATGAGGGGTGGGGAGGGGAGAGGTTTACGGCACCTTCCAGGGCGTCGCGCTGTCTTCTTCCTTCCTTACAGCCCCTCAGACTAGACACACTCTTAAACCACTCTCCAAACGTCTATCAGCACACAGATAAAAAATCTCTGATGTTCCCAGATACACTCCCCAATGCCGCTTCCCAGAGGCAATCACTTCAACTCCTTCAGCTATTTCTTTTGGTAGTTATCTCCATATTTCTATGCAATATGTTACTAATTTTTGATTTATCAAATTTAAATACTCTCTCCAAACTACGGTTTATTATTATCATAGCTGACTTTAACGTAAATACGTTACAGACAGATGGACAGACTGACTGATTCATTTAATGCTGACAATAAACCAACAGAGAAGTATATCTTTTATCATGTCCATTTCACTAATGATGAAACTAAAGCACAGAGAGGTTAATTAACCTGCCCAGGGTTACAATTTACAGAGCTATTAAGGCTTTAAACTCAAGCAATCTGGCTCCTGAGCCCTCACTCTTAATTAATGCGCTGTGTCACCACAGCCTCTTAGAATAAATGAGGATTTACCTTTCTCCATCACTCCTTACTCTCGTATCATCTACTATTTTTGGTTAAATCAATAAACAGTGCTCACATCACTATGGCTACATGTACACTGTTCACAAAAGGCCATGCGGTTTCACAGAACATGTCTTCCTTGTAAATATTTTTGTTACTTTTGAGGTGAGGGTTTTATTTCATCCCTAAGTAACTTCCTACATACACCTACTCTCTGAAGGGCTCCCTCACATCACCTCCACATCATCCACTCCACCAAATCTTCTTTTCCACAGTCCCCCTCCTAAAGCCTACCCAAGTGGTCTTGATCACTTCTAAGGGGAAGTCATCAAATTTGAATACTTTCTTATTTAAAAAAAAAAACAGTATGCTGAGATTAAGCACAAGTACAATCCAGTACGACTGAGTTAGATTTAACTGGAAAGCTCCTTGGATGATCAGGAAAGACAATATGGATGTGCCTGCATATAACCGTATAAAACACACACAACTGTAGACGGATCACCTACGCCGTGAACTAGCCATGGAAAGAAAAGGAAGAAGGGAAGGAAGCAAAGAAGGAGAAGAAGAATGAACAAATGAAGGAATTAAGGAAGGAATGAATAAAATATTTGAAAGTACTGAAATTGCCACAAATCGAATGAATGAAAACACCTACTTTTCTGACCTTTCACTTTTCATTCTAATTTTTACTACTGAAGTCTAGTTGACACACAGTGTTGGGTTAGTTTCAGGTATACAACACAGCGAGTTGACAATTCCATACATTACACGATGCTCACCACAATAAATGTAGTTAACATCCGTCACTGTCCATTATTATGATATTAGTAACTATTTTCCCTATGCTACACTTTCCATCCCCCGCTTTTCATCATGCTTTATAACTGGAAATGTGTACCTCTTAATTTCATTTACCTATTTCACCCATTCCCCTACAACCCTGTCCTCTAGCAACCACCAGTCTGTTCTCTGTATTCATGAGTCTGTTTGTGTTCTTTATTCATTTGTTTTGTTTTTTAGACTCCATATATAAGTGAAATCATATGGTATTTGTCTTTCTCTGTCAGGCTTATTACACTTAGCATAATATACTCTCCAGGTCTACCCATGTTGTCGCAAATAGCAAAACCTCATTCTTATTTTATAGCTGTATCATCTTCCATTGTGTGTGTGTGTGTGTACTACCCCTTCTTCATCCATTCATCTACTGATGGACACTTAGGTTGCTTCCATATCTTGGCTATTGTAAATAATGCTTCAATAAATACAGACTTGCAGATATATATTCAAATTAGTTTTCATTTTCTGTGGGTAAATACCCACTGATGAAATTTTTGGTCATATGGTATTTCTATTTTTAATTTTTTAATGTTCATTTATTTATGAGAAGGAGACAAGATACGCAGGGAGAGAGAATCCCAAGCAGGCTCCACACTGTCAGCAGAGAGCCTGATGCGTGGGTGGATCCCCCAAAACATTAGATCATGACGTGAGCTGGGATCAAGAGTCAAACACTTAACTGACTGAGCCACCCAGGTGCCTCTCTACTTCTACTGATTTGAGGAACCTCCATACTTGTCATAGTGGATGTACCAATTTACATTCCACTGAAAGTGCACAAGGCATCCTTTTTCTTCCAAGTCTCAACACATCACTTCGTGTCTTCTGGATACCAGCCATTCTGACAGTTTTGGACTAATACCGCCTCACGGTTCTGCTTTGCATCTCCCTGGTACGTGATGCTGAGCATCTGTGTGGGTGTCTGCTTGCCATCCATATTTCTTTTTGGGAGCAATGTCTGTTCAGGTTCTTTGACCATTTTTAATTGGATTATTTGGTTTTTGATGTTGAGCGGTAGAAGTTCTCTATATATTTTGGACATTAACCTTTTGTCAGATTTATCATTTACAAACACTTTCTCATATTCACTAGACTGCATTTTCATTTTGCTGATGGTTTCCTTCACTGTGCAGAAACCTCTAATTTTGGTGTCTTACCAACACTATTTATTACACTATTTATTTTTTATTTTCTTTCCCTTGCTTGAAGAGACATATCCATAAACATGTTAAGGCCACTGTCCAAGACTTTACTGTCAATGTGTCCTCTCCGGAGTTTCATGGTTTCAGGTCTCACATTTAGAACTTTAAACCATTTGGGGTTGATTTCTGTGTATGATATAAGAATGTGGTCCAATTTCACTGTTTTGCATGTAGCCATCCAGTTTTTCCAACACCATTTGTAGAAGAGACTATCTTTTCTCCAATGCATATTCTTGCCTCATTTGTTTGTAGATTAACTGACCATATAAGGGTGGGTTTCCTTCTGGGCTCTCTATCCTGTTCTATTGATATATGTGTCTCATTTTGTGCCAGTACCACACTGTTTTGATTACTACAGCTTTGGAGTGTATCTTAAAAGGTGTGATCGTGATACCTCCACCTTTGTTGTTCTTTCTCAAAATTGCTTTAAGTATTTGGGGCAGCTTGGGGTGATATACAAATGTTAGAATTATTTGCTCTGGTTCTGTGAAAATGCTATTGGTATATTCTTTTCTTTTACTTTTTTTGAGAGAGAGAGAATGTGTATAAGAGCAGGAGAGGGGCAGAGGGAGAGGGAGAGAGAGCATCTTAAACAGGCTCCACACCCAGCACAGAGCGTGATACGAGACTCAATCTCATGACTGTGAGATCATAACCTGAACCAAAATCAAGAGTCAGACACTTAACCAACTGAGCCACCCAGGCACCCCACTGGTATTTTAAAAGGTATTGCACTGAATCCGTAGAATGCTTTGGGTATTACAGGCATTTTAACAATGTTAATTCTTCCACTCCGTGAGCACAGTGTATCTCTAATTTGTTTATGTCCTCTTCAATTTCTTTCATCAACGTCTTAATAGTTTTCATACTAAAGGTCTTTCACATCCTTGGTTAACTTTGTTGCTAGGTATTCTATTCTTTTTGGTGCTATTGTAATTGAAATTGTTTTGTTTATCTTTCTGATATTTCATTGTTAATGTATAGAAACATAACAGATTTCTATATATTAATTTTGTATCATGCAACTTTACTGAATTCATTTACTAGTTCTTGTGATTTTTTTGGTGGAGTCTTTAGGGTTTTCTGTAGTACAGTGTCATCTCAAATAATGATAGTTTCACTTCCTTCTAACAGATGTGGATGCCTTTGAAAACATTAAAATTGCCACACATCAATGAAAACACCTACATTTTAAATGCCATATTATGTCCAGAACCACAAAATAATGAAACAACCTACTATATATACTGCAAAATGAAAAAAGCATTGACCATTAAAAGTCAAGTTTTATCCAAAACCATTATTGTCAGTAAACTCATTTTCTTAATAAATTTGAGATGCAGACAGTTGCAAGTTTAAATGCAGCAAAATGGGGCACCTGGGTGGCTCCGTCAGTTAAGTGTCCAACTCTTGATTTCAGATCAGGTCATGATCTCACAGTTTGTGAGATTGGTTGAGCCCTACAGCAGGCTCTACGCTGACAGCTTAAAGCCTGCCTTGGATTTCTCTCTCTCTCTCTCTGTCTCTCTGTCTCTCTCTCAAAATAAAAAATTAAAATTTTCATATAAATAAATAAATAAATAATTACAGCGAAATAATGCTAGTGACCAAACTGTTCAGATCCTGACAAAAGCATGTTGTTGTTAACACTGAAAACAAGGCTGCCCAATAACTGGAATATTTAACAATTTGCAATAAAAGAATAAGTGTTTTCACCATTTGGAAAAGGAATAAGACAGATATCTTTTAAGCCTTTGTTAAAGATTTAAATTAGCATATGCTTCAGAAATTTAAGGGAAAAAAAAAATCCCTTCTTCAAAAGCCTGATTCAATAGATGATCTCCTAAGTTCCTAAATGCCAGAAGAATTTTAATTTCAGTTCATCTAAACCCATTCTGTGCCATGCGCCAACCGGTTTATAATGATTTTCTTTTATGGCTGTCAGTCAAATCCTTCCCTCCCTTCTTCCTTATTGCAGCTAATCGAGAGTTACAAACATCAGCACCTGCAGAATTCTCACATATATAGGAAAGTATTAATTGAAAAGTCTTTATATATTGCATATAAACTATAATACATACATATTACATATTCTATTCATTTAAGAAACAAAACTTTATTTTATATGTTCATTTTCTAGCACTAAAATGATGATAGTTATTTCTACTTTGTCAAGAAACATCAGGCTCTCAGCACGGATCCACTGCACTGAAGTCTGTGAGCCCGAGCAATAAATGCCCTTTGCTTTTGCATGCGTGAAAAAAAAAAAAGAAAGAAACATCAAGAAATATAAGCTATGATTAAAATTTAAAAAGCAATGATTTTCTTAGTTCTTCACTCAAGAAATCTCATTTTTTCTTCACACAAAACTGTTGGGAGTTCTAAATTTCTATGCTATTCAATTACAGTTTTCATGAAATAAGACTGTTTTATGAAATAAAATTTTTATCTGTCTCTAAAGCATATAACACTATACTATGATATAATATATAAAAGAAACTATTTTTCCCAAAGACAAAGCATTTATAATCAATTTATTTTCAGATATGTTAAAGAGCTGGAAAGTATGAGGATATTCATTGGTGTGTTTTCTCTTATATACTAATATTCTATTTGAAATTATGCATTTTATAAATCTTACCTCGGCTGGATGCTGAATTATGTACAAATGAGTAGAGATATGCAGAGGATGCAATGGTAGAAATGGACACAAACATACTTTCTGAGGTCGGCTAAAGGGCAGAAAGAAAAAGAAAACCTGTAAATGCTTAGAATACAATGACAGAACAATAACCGAAAACTTGAACATAATCCCTCTTCTCTATGTAAAGAGACTTGCTAAAGCTGCATTCTTTTAAAACAAAACACCAAGAATGAACTTTTTTTAACATTTTTATTTATTATTGAGAGAGAGAGAGAGAGAGACAGAGCAGCGGAGGGGCGGGGTAGGGGAGGGACACAGAATCTAAGCAGGCTCCAGGCTCTGAGCGGTCAGCACAGAGCTCAATGCGGGGCTCGAACTCACAAACTGCAAGATCATGACCTGAGCCGAAGTCGGACGCTTAACAAACTGAGTCACCCAGGCACCCTAAGAATGAATTTAATCAATTAGACTTCAGATATGAGAATTTGGAAATAGATTCAAGTAAATTCTTTACCATCCATATAGATCAAAGTAACTCAAAAACTCTGGCCTGAGTTATTACCGAAGAATACTCATAAGCCACCAACATGGTCTTCCTATTCATGAAGCAACACTTCTAACTTACATTCCGAATCAAGAATAGATCTGATGTCAAAGAGAAACCTGGCAACTCCTTTTTTTTTATAGTTTATTGTCAAGTTAGTTTCCATCTAACACCCAGTGCTCTTCCCCACAAATGCCCTCCTCCATGTCCATCACCTCTCTTCCCTTTGCCTCTCCCCCTTCTGCCCTCAGTTTGTTTTCAGTATTCAAGAGTCTCTTGTGATGCACCTTGCTTCCTCTCCCTAATTCTTCCCCCCTTCCCCTCCCCATGGTCCTCTGTTAAGTTTCTCCTGTTAGACTTATGAGTGAAAACATATGGTATCTGTCCTTCTCCGCCTGACTTATTTCGCTTAACATGACACCCTCGAGGTCCATTCACTTTGCCACGAATGGCCAGATTTCATTCTTTCTCATTACCTGGCAACTCTTCTAAATCATCTGATATCGGGGAGAGGGGGGACAATATGATGATAAAATACACGAATATAGTTACCACCAAAAGGAGTTCTAATCAAACTTGCCATCAATCAACACAAAGAGCTTACCAACTGTAAGAAGAAACCCAAATGGGCCACCAGATTACCTCCTTTTTGTTATTGTTTGCTTTGTCATTTTTGTTTTACTTACCTCTTAGTGCTTTACTATTGTTTTAGTAATACTTAGACTCATTACAAAATTCAAATGAAATAAAAGTACATATTTCCATCTCAGTCCTCCAATCTAGGAGATTCTCTTCCCTATGACCAATGAAAGATCAATTTCTTGTGTGTCCTTCCAAATGTATTATAGGAATATACATGGATCTTTTACCATTAAATCCCATATGTGATGTGTGTGGTTATAATATGAAATCTTCACCAAACAGCCAGATATAGTATATCATGGGAGTAAATTTTCATAAGATACCACTCTTATAGGCAGATGTTACATGCCGTTACAATAGTACACAGTGAATGTTATATTAAAAGAAATTCTCAACAGCACACTATTACTACTACAAAACTGTTATCAACTCCTTCCTCAGTTTAACTTATGTAGAGTTAGAGCCTGAGGTAAGAAATGATTACATTAATAAACCATAGAGTGTGAGCAAATTGGTTCAATTAAACCTATCACCTCATTCTGTTAGAAAGTGTCAAACCTATGCTCCTACTGAAGAAATTATCTAGACGATATCCTAGATGGAGAAACATACTGTACAACATGACCGACCGCACCTCCCCTCTCCACCATGGAACCTAGAATGGATGGTCAACTCAAGGAAAACCAATAGTCTCACTTTCCAGTGATGTCTGACATGATTACTCTGCCCTACAATGGATTCCTCTTAGGAACAGGAGCAGAGCTATAGGGATGGAGAGCATCTTTCAGGGGTCACAAGAAGAGTAAACGCAAGTAAATACAAAGAGGAGCAAAGATGGTTGATGAAACTAGGTATATTGATAAAGAGGTGAAAGGCTGCAATTAGAATGAATCCTCACTGAACAAAAAGAGGATGAAATACATTCAAATTCTAAAATTTTAAGTTTCTGACTTTTTATAGTAAACTCTGCATGATTGAAATGCACAATCAGATGTCAGTAAAATTCTTTTATAAGATGTAATTTAATATGAGATGAAGGCAATTTAAAAATTGAGAATTTAGGGGTGACTGGGTGGCTCAGTCAGTTGGGGGTCCGACATCGGCTCAGGTCATGACCTTGCAGTTTGTGGGTTTAAGCCCCACATTGGGCTCTGTGCTGATAGTTCAGAGCCTGGAGCCTCCTTTGGATTCTGTGTCTCCCCTTCTCTCTGCCCCTCCCATGCTCATGCTCTGTCTGTCTCTGTCTCTCAATAATAAACAAAAATGTTTAAAAAAATTTTTTATCAGAATTTAAATGGATATCACCTTAAATATTTGTGATATGACACTTAGACTATGAAAGAATGCAAAAAAAAAACCCATCAAATATCCTATATAGGAAACATCCACATATCAATAAAGTCAAAAAACTATAAAATCCAGTCAAGGAAACAACCTGGGGAGAAGCTACAAATTTCTGTGGGCATTACAACACTAGGCGAAATAAATCCTGAAAATAATATCTTTAGCTTATCACACATATAGTGATTAGAAAAGTCCTCAGCAAGACACTTGAGATACGACAAAGAACTGCTCTGCTTGGAAAAAAAAAATCCAGTTACCTGGAACGGTAGTTTCCTTCCTGGGAACCCATCTTTGAACTTGAGAAAGATTTAGAGGTAAGTATTTGGAGAGTTCCACTTTGAGGAGGCCAGGGAAAGCTGCTTCACAGACCAAAAGTCCAGGGAAATAAGCAAAGCTGACAAAAACTATTTTA
Source organism: Mungos mungo (assembly GCA_004023785.1). Taxonomy (NCBI): domain Eukaryota; kingdom Metazoa; phylum Chordata; class Mammalia; order Carnivora; family Herpestidae; genus Mungos; species Mungos mungo. The sequence goes on from PISW01002781.1 coordinate 242,282, forward strand.
AAAAACAATCAATGAAAAATAGAAATACTCTATAATCCAGCATTCACACCACTGAGTATTTACCCAAAGAATACAAAAACACTAATTCCAAGGAATACATGCACCCCTCCGTTTAGAGAAGCATTACTTACAATAGCCAACATATGGACACAGCCCAAGTGTCTATCGAATGATGAATGGATAAAGATGTGGGGGGGGGGTG
>PISW01002782.1:0-99768 GCA_004023785.1 Mungos mungo
CTGTCTAGAAGACTCTTAAATACACAGAACAAACTGGTGGTCACCAGAGGGGTGAAGGGTGGGTGACAGGGGGGAAACAAAAGGAATTAAGAGTATACTTATCGTGATGTGCACTGAGTAATGTATAGAATGGTTGAATCATTATAGAGTACCCCTGTACACTTTAAACTAGTATAACCCTGTATGTTCATTATACTCCAAAAATAAATAATTTTAAAAAAGAACACTTGAGAGTTGCGATGACTCCTTGACCCGTGGGCTGCAGAACGGATGTTCTGTTAGCGGACAGGAGACAAACACGAATCCCACTGGCCGACCCCATCGGAACTCCTGTGCTACCAGATGCAGAGTCACTAAGGGACACTACTCGGGAAGGAGTCCTTTCTAGTTCTGAACAGGTCTCAGCAGCGCGCTGAGAACCTTCAGGACACCAAGCTGTGAGCAGACGTGCTGTCCTCCAGGCTCTGTTGTTCCATTTACAGAGCCCAGCAGAGTAGATTTCCCGTCATTCTGAAGGGCCCTGGACCTGAGAAGTGATGACGAGGCCCCACCACAACCTGTAAGTCACCGGCTGCATTAGCCCCGACCAGACAGACAGCCTGTCCTTGGAAGCCACGCAGCCAGGCGCCGACTTCTCCTTTCCAGCCATGGAAAGTCCTAGATGGCATCTTCTTCCTGCAGGAGGCCCTGGCACCCGCCCTGAAAATCTGCTGCTGCGCGGCCGCCGTCATGAACGCCCTGGGCGAGATGCCCCGGGGAACTCGCCGCAGCCCCTCTGTCCCCCTGCGCCGTTGCATCACGGTGACGGATTCCTTCCCGAAACGCCAGAGACCCCCTCCGCTCGCCTCAGACTGTCCTCCACAGCCTCCTCACCTCTGTCCGCCTCCAGGGGAGCGCGGAGTCAGGGCCCCGCTCCGGGTTAGGTTATGTCAGGGACCGCCGGGGCTGGTGTCCTCCTCCATCCCGACCACTAAAACTCCCCCATCTCAGCAATGAAGCTGCTTTATTTTCGTATCTGTTGTGTGTTCACGGGGGTAAGCACTTTCCATTTCCTTCAGGAGCTTTTCCTTCGCTTCTACAACTCGGCTAATTGTTTAGCATAAGACTTCTCAACTTTGAACATTCCTTCCTCAAGAAGTTCTATCATTTCTAGAGTTCAACTGAAAGTGAAAATGTGCAGCTCTTCCTGTCCGCTGAACACTTCGAGACTACTGTGGGGTGACAAGCTGTCCTAATTTCAATACAGCTATGTCTCAGGAAATAGGCCCAAGGACAGAGAAGAAGACCGGGAAAGAGTGGGCCAGCAGGGCAGTGAGAACACACCCAGCATTTATCGATTAAGTGTGCCACGTCATATGGTACCTCCAAACAACTTCAATAGTAACAAAAATATCACTGAACACAAATCAGTATAACAAGCCTAATAATAATGAAAAGTTTGAAATATTGTGAGAATTACCAAAATTGCCGAACACTCAATTTGTAAAAATACAGTATCTGCAAAGTGCAATAAAACACAGTACACCAGAAGTTATGCCTGTACAGTAAATAGAATCTAAATAGCTAATTTAACCCCTTTGCTCTGATATATATCATCTGTAGAACTCTGGCTTAAACTTAATTCCTAAGCGGAGACTCGGTGGCTCAGTCGGTTAAGCCTCTGTCTTGACTGTGACTCAGGTCATGAACTCACAGTTAATGAGATAGAGTCCTATATCGGGCTCGGTGCTGATGGCATGGAGCCTGCCTGGGACTCACTCTCTCCCTCCCTCTCTATGCCCTTCCCCCTGCTCATGTGCAAGTGCTCTCTCTTTATAAATAAATAAACAAAAATAAAACAAAACAAATCCTCAGATCTTCAATATAACTTATATTTACTATGAAGGATAACAGTATCTACTTCAAAGTGTCAATGTAAAATTAACTGAGATGATCCATGTATAACGGCTATCACAGGATCTACACAGGACGTGCTTAATAAAGATTAACCATATAGAGGGTGCCTGGGTGGCTCAGTCGGTTGAGCATCTGACTTCGGCTCAGGTCATGATCTCACAGTTCATGGGTTCAAGCCCCGCGTCCGGCTCTGTGCTGGCAGCTCAGAGCCTGAAGCCTGCTTCTGATTCTGTGTGCCCCTTTCTCTCTGCCCCTCCCCCACTCATGCTCGGTTTCTGTCTCAAAAATAAACATAAAAATTTAAAAAAAAAAACAAGAAATAGACCCAAATGGATATGAGAATTTAGTGTTACATAAAAACATAAAGGTTATAATTTTTGTGAAACATCCTTAAAGATGGAGGACAGGCCTTTCAAACATAAATTTGGAGTAGTGTGTGAATAGAGAATAAAGTTTTAAATTTTTGGATTACACTTCAAGGACTAAACAGGAACATGATAAATTTAGGAAAGGGAGGAAGTATCACCAAAAGCTATGGTAAGAGTGCCCTGCATAGAAGAATCAGTTTAGCATTTTCTATCCAGGAAGATAAATGCTAATGGGCGGGAAAGATCAAAATGAAGTCATCTAAAAGAATCAAATTTAAACACAATGCAATGATTTAGTGAGAAAACACTCTTGAAGTTGAAAATCCTACTTACTGACACAGCTATCATGGTGCTATCCGGCCTCCACTCAGCTTGCTTGTAGAATCCAAACTGAGAAGATGATTTTTCAGGTTCCTTGTAGGTTACAATTAACACACTAGGCTGGAAGGAAAGAGATTTATTTTATTATTATCCCATAAAAAATATATACAAAACAAATTTAAGATAATTTATCATGGAGCACTCTGAAAATATTTTAATAATCCTCAATGTATATAAAAGATAACAACATTAAGTCATCAGCCCTAATTAGCCCAAATAAATCAACTAAAAAGAACCATAAAGAAAAACAATCTGAAAAGGACTATACCTATTTAAGCTATTGAACTGATAACTAATCACCTTCAAAAACAGAAAGAAATAGGGCCAGATGTGTTCACTGGTTAGTTCTATCAAGTATTTAGGAAATTAAACAAATTCTCTAAAATCTATTCCAGAAGACAGAAGTAGAGAGAATACTTCCTAACTCTATGAGGCCAGAATTGGTCAAATAAGAAAACCAAACACAAATATTACAAGAATATAAAACAGCAGACCAATATCTTTTATGAACATAGCTCCAAAAATGATCAGCAAAACATCAGCAAATCTAATCCAATGTTTAAAAAGAATGATACACAATGGTGTGCCTGGGTGGCTCAGTCAGTTAAGCATCCCTAATTTCAAGTCCCACGTCAGGCTCTGTGCTGACAGCTCAGAGCCTTGAGCCTGTTTTAGATTCTTTGTCTCTCTCTCTGCCCCTACTCCGCTGACACGGTCTTTCTCAAAAAAAAAAAAAAAAATATATATATATATATACATATATATATATATATATTGAAAAAAATTTTTTAAATAAAAGAATAATACACTACAACCAAGTGGGATTTATTCCAGGTATGTAAGCCTGGATCAACATGCAAAAACTGGGGCGCCTTGGTGGCTCAGTCACAGTTAAGGGTCCCACTGTGGATTCCAGCTCAGGTTATTATCTCACAGTTATGAGATCAAGCCGCGCTTCGGGCTCCGTGCTGACAGTAGACAGCCTGCTTGGCATTCTCTCTCACTCTCCCCCTCCCTCCCTCAAAGTAAATAAACATTAAAAAAATTCAAAAACCAATTAATGTATTTCCATTATGTATCTACAGACTAAAGAAGAAAAACCACATGAACACACCAATAGATGCAGAAAAAGAACTTGAGAAAATCCAGCACCCGCTCATGATAAAAACTCTCAGTAAACTAATAGGGTAATGTCTTCAATGTGACAAAGAATACTTACGAAGAACCTATAACTAGTGTCACATTCACTGGTAAGAAACTATAAGCTTTCCTGCTAAACTCCAGGACAAGGTAAAGACACCCCCCTCTTATGCTCTTTCTCAAAATCACAATGGAAGTCCTTGCTAACCTAATAATAAAAGGAAACAAGAGATTCATAGAGTAGGGGGATAAAAAAGTACAACCTTTTTCATTTTGATATGAATGCCTAAGTAGAAGTCCAAAAGAACCAACAACAACAAATAACACAGAAATAATAATTAGTAGTAGTAACGTTACAGGATACAATGGTCACGTAAAAAACAATTGCTTTTTTATACAACAGCAATGCACAAGTAGAACTCAAAATTAGAAACAGCATTTGTATTAGCAACCAAAAAATATATTTAGACATAAATCTAATAGAATATGTACACAACATATATGAGGAAAACTACAGAATTTTGATGAACAAATTTTTAAAATAAATAAATAAACGGAGGGATATTCCAAGTTCATGGTGGGAAAGATACAATATTGTCAAGATGTTAGTTCTTCACAACTTGAACTACAGAGTCAATACAATCCAGATCAAAATCACAAGTTATTTTAGAGATATCAATAGGCTGATTCTAAAGTTTATATGGAGAGGCAAAAGATCAGAGCTGCCAACTCAATATTGAAGAAGAACAACTAAGCTGAGGATTTGATGCTACCTAAAGACTTACTATAAAGATACGATAATGAAGACAACACGGTACTGGCCAAAGAACAGAAAATAGACCAACAGAACAGAATAGACAGCAGCAGGTATACACTCACATAAATACAGTCAAGAGACCTTCAACAAAGGAACAAAAGAAATATAATGGAGAACACATGGTCTTTTCATCAAACGGTGCTGGAATAACTGGACATTACTTTTTGGTAGGATAAGAAGCTCCAAAGGGTCATCCTGTACTTTTCCTGCTGTTGCTCTGCCATTTTTCCAGGGACACCTGTTCAATTTTTTATTAGAGAATAGTATTCAAAAAACAAAATCTGGAAATAAGACGCTTGTTGCTAGTGGGGTATCACCGCTTCCAGGTCCTCAAAGCAAACATACACACCAATACTAACCTATATATGAATGAACATGTTAGCTCTATTTTTTTCTATATATGCGTATGTATATATTTGCAGACAGGAGTATAATCAAGCACAATGTGGTTCATTCTAGCCTTCTTCCTTACTTATAATTTTTTCTGGTTATCATCTCATACAATTAATTTAGTTCTTTGTTCAATTCTACTGTATGTATAGAGTAGTTTGGAACTGCTAAGTATATTCCTATAGTAAACAAATTTATCAACTAGATACAGTTTTTATAGCTTCTTTTATATTAGCCTTTGGAAAACAATGTTAAATAGGCCATTCCCTTAAAACCTTTGTTTAATCTCTAAAAGGAAAACATAAACGTTTCCAAGATGCTAGCAATGTTCCAAATACATTATAACTGCTAGACATCAGTTGTTTGTTCTTCAAGCATCAATTAAAAGTTAACAATCAGTACCTTGGGAGAAGTGATATCAGCAAGATGGGAGAGTAGGAAGCCCTGGACTCTCTTTCACCCCACAAACACATATTTTCAGCAGAAATTCAAAGAAAAATTCCCTATGGTGAGAAATCTAGAAATGAACTGAAAGGCACCTGAAGGCTAGATGCACAGAATCAGACTCATCACAACCGGTAGGGAGATTTGGGACACCTAAACCCCTATACCCACCAGAACCCCTCCCCCCACCACAGGAGAAAACCCTCCAGAGCTCCAGCTGCTTCTTGGGAAGGAAAAGAGTTCACGAGTCCAGTGCCCCAACTTTCCTGGAGGCTGTCCAGAGGGAGGGAAGAGGGTCTGTCTTGCCTTTCATGACGTAGTGATGAAACCTGGCATAATGTAGCCACCAGGAAGGTCATGAAGACAGAGACCGAGTTTGGGCTGGGGGATGCCACAACCCCTCCCCTTAGTAAAGGGCAAGTGGACAGAAAAACAAAAAAACAACTTCCACCTCTCCCCATGGAAAGAAACAGTTGGATGGAGCTTACAGCAATCCAACTTTTCTGAAGGATGACTGGGGAATGGCTTCAGTTCATTTGTTACAGTGCACTGAAGGGATTCAGCATACCCTAGAGGCTGAGGAATCACAAAAAACACAAGAAGCATACTGGATGAGCAAGAAGGTTTGAGAGGCCACCAAAATCTCTGGCCAGGGTGACTGGGGGAAGGGGGGTAAGCCTTTGAACATATGAGACCACTCCATGAAGACTGGGAGAGGTCACTGTTTTGTCTAATGCATGCACACCAACAGAGAGTCAATGAAGATGAAGAAACAAGTCAATGTGTTGCAAACAAAGGAAAGAAGATAAATCTCCAGACACAGACCCTAACGAAACAGAGTTATATGATTTACAAGAAAAATAACTCAAAATAACCCTCATAAAGATGCTCACTGAGGATGGAAGAACAGCAGATGAACAAACTGAGAATTTCAAAAAAGAGTCAAAAAATATATAAAAGAATCCAACAGAAATCATGAAGCTGAAGAATGTAACAGATAAAAAATTCATGAGAGAAGCTCAACATAAAACTAAATCAAGCAGAAGAAAGGATCAGCAAACTCTAATAAAGGCCAGTGGAAATCATTCAATCACAAGACCAGTAAGAAAAAAATGAAAAAGAATGCAGAAATCTTAAGGAATTTATGGGACACCAAAAAGCAGACCAATATACTCACAGCAGGAGAAAAAGAAAAATTACCCGGAAGTTTATTCAAAAAAACAATGTCTGAAAAATTCCCAAATCTGATGAAGGGAATGGACATCCAGATCCAAGAAGCCCAAAGAAACCCAAAGAAGAGGAAATCAAACAAATACACACCGAAAAAAATTAAAATCAAACTGTCAAAAGTAAAAGCAGGGAGAATTTTGAAAGCACAAGAAGAAGGCAACCTGTCATGTACAGGAACCTCCATTAGACTATCAGTGGGTTTCTCAGCAGAAACTTTGCAGGTCAGAAGGATGTGGGATGATGTACTCAACATGTTGGAAGAAAAAAAGCTGCCAACTAAGAATACCATATCCAGCAACAGTGGCCTTCAAAAATGAAGGAAAGACAGGGGAGCCTGGGGGTCTCAACCTTTTTGGGATTCTCTCTCCCTCTCTCTACCCCTCCTCACCCATGTGCACACACTCTCTCTTAAAATAAACAAACATTAAAAAAAAAAAAGGGTGGCAGCCAACATGGTGGAGAAGTAGGGGATCCGTACCTCCCATGTCTTTCGAACAAAGAAGGGCGAAGCCAAAGAACTTTGGCTGGGAGGAGAAGTCTACCAGGTAGAAACCAGGAAAACCTGATGGCCCATAGGTGGGTGACTGCGGACTGGGGGAGATAAAATGGGCACATAGGTGTGAAGGGAGGGATCCCCTTCTACGAAGAGACAAAGGGAAGAGAAAGAGCAGCTAGGGAAGTATAGGACTATATCTGGACAAGAGGAAAAAAAAGTCAGACCGGAAAGGACAGGTGTCCCATCTCTAATTGCTGGGCTTTCTTTGGACTGGGGCCAGCTGCCCTGTTTGCACACCTGGGGAGGAGGGGAGCCACCTCCAGGTTCAGTGGTAGGTCAGGGGCATAGTCGGCAGCAGGAGAAACTGGTCCCCTCCCCTGAAGTGCTACAGCACAGGACATAACCAGCCGGGACCCAACCTGGGGAAGGAAACAGACATTGAGATCCAAGAGGCACAGAGAACTCCCCTCAGACGTAACTTGAATCGATCTTTTACAGGACATGCCAAAGTGAAAACTGGCAAAATACAAGGATAGAGAATTCTGAAAGCAGCTAGGAATAAATGGGCCTTCCCATATAAAGGCAGACACATAAGGGTAGTAGCAGACCTATCCACTAAAACTTAGCAGGCCAGAAAGGCATGGCAAGATATCTTCAATATGATGAACAGGAAAAATATGCAGCCAAGAATCCTTTATCCAGCAAGCCTGTCATTCAGAATAGAAGGAGAGATAAAGATTTTCCCAAACAAAAACTGAAGGATTTTATTACCACTAAACCAGTCCTACAAGAGATCCTAAGAGGGACTCTGTGAGTGAAATGTTCCCAGGACCACAAAGTACCAGAAACATCACTATAAGGATGAAACCTGGAGAGAACACAGTAACTCTAAACTTGTTTTTTTTTGGGGGGGGGGGGGATAACAGCACTGAATGTAAATGAACTAAATGCTCCAATCAAAAAACAAAGCGAATCAAAATGGATTAAAAAAAAAAAAGACCCATCAAGCCATACTTGACAAACTAGACAGTAAGTAAAGGCTGTAACGAAAAATGAAGAAGGGCTTTATATAATAATTACAGGTCTATCACCAGGAAGAGCTAAGACTTATACATTTCTACACATCAAATTTGGGAACACCCAAGTATACAAAACAATTAATCACAAACATAAGCAATCTTATTGAAAAGAATGTGCTAATTGCAGGGGACTTTAATACCCCATTTACAGCAATGGACAGATCACCTAGATAGAGAATCACTCAAGAAATAATGGCCCTGAACAACACATTGGACCAGATGGACTTAACAGATATATATACATCCCAAAGTAGTGGAATTCACTTTCTTCTCGAGTGCACATGGTACGTTCTCCAACATCTATCACATACTGGGTCACAAAGCAGCCCTCAATAAATATAAAAGAATTAAGATCATACCGTGCACACTTTTCAGATCACAATGCTATGAAACTTGAAATCAACAATAGGAGAAAGTCTGGAAAACCTCCAAAAGCATGCAGGTTAAAGAATATCCTACTAACGAGAAAACAGGTAAACCAGGCAATTAAAGAAGAAATTTAAGAATATATGGAAACAAATGAAAATGAAAATACAACAATTCAAACCCTTTGGGATGCAGCAAAGGCAATTCTAAGAGGAAAATACACTGCAATCCAGGCCAATTTCAAGAAACAAGAAAAATCCCCAAAACAAAATCTAATAGCACACCTAAAGAAACTAGAAGCAGAAGAGCAAAGACTCCCAAACCAAGGAGAAGAAAAGAAATAATAAAGATCAGGGCAGAAGTAAACATACAGATATCCAAAATAACACTAGAACAGACCCATAAAACAAAGAGTTGGTTTTTTGAAAAAAAAATAAACAAAACTGCTAAACCTCTAGCCAAGTTTCTAAAAAGAAAAGAGAGGACCCAAATAGATAAAATCACAAATGAAAATGGTTTATTACAAACAATCCCTCAGAAATATAAGCAATTATCAGGGAATACCATGAAAAATTATATGCCAACAAACTGGACAACCTAGAAGAAATGGACAATTCCTACCAAACTACCCACTACCAAAACTCAAATGGGAAGAAACAGAAAATTTGAACAGACCCATAACTAGTGAAGAAATTGAATCAGTTATCAAAAATCTTCCAACAAATAAGAGCCTGGGGCCAGATGGCTTCCCTGGGGAATTCTACCAGACATTTAACTAAGAGACAATATTCATTCTTCTCAAGCTATTCCAAAAAACAAAACCAGACTCATTCTACAAAGCCAGCATCACTTTGATTCCCAAACCAGACAGAGACCCAGCAAAAAAAAGAGAACTAATGGCCAATATCCTTGATGAATACAGATGCAAAAACACTCAACAAGATACTAACAAATCAAATTCAACAGCATTTAAAAAGAATTATCCACCATGATCAAGTGGGATTCATTCTTGGGTTACAGGGCTGGTTCAATATTTGCAAATCAATCAATGTGATACATCACATTAACAAAAGAAAAGATAAAAACCATATGATCCTGCCTATAGATGCAGAAAAAGCATTTGACAAAATACAGCACCCTTTCTTAATAAAAAAAAATCTTCAAGAAAGTAGGGGTAGAAAGAACTTAAACATCATAAAAGCCATTTATGAAAAGCCCATAGCTAATATAATCCTCAATGGGGAAAAACTGAGAGCTTTCCCTCTGAGATCAGGGACACAACAGGAATGTCCACTCTCACCACTGCTGTTTAACCTAGTGCTGGAAGTCCTAACATCAGCAATCAGACAACAAAAGGAAATAAAAGGCATCAGAATTGGCAAAGAAGAAGTCAAATTTTCACTTTTCTCAGAGGACATGATACTTCACATGGAAAACCCGACAGACTCCACAAGAAGCCGACTAGAACTGATCCACGAAATCAGCAAAGTCACAGGGTAAAAAATCAACGTATAGAAATTGGTTGCATTTTTATACACCAATAATGAAGCAACAACAGAAAGAGAAATCAAGAAAGTGATCCCATTCACAACTGCACACAAAAAACCATAAAATACCTAGGAATAAACCTAACAAAAATGTAAAAGATCTGTATGATGAAAACTATAGAAAACTTATTAAGGAAATTAAAGACAACACAAAGAAATGGAAAAACATTCCATGCTTATGGATCAGAAGAATACATATTGTTAAAATGTCATTACTACCCAAAGCAATCTACACATTCAATGCAATCCCAATCAAAATTGCACCAGCATTCTTCTCGAAGCTTTAAAAAAAAAAAAAAACCTACCGTAAAATTTGTATGGAATCACAAAAGACCCCAAATAGCCAAAGTAATATTGAAGAAGAAAACCAAAAAGGGAGCCATCACACACAAAAAAAAGGGGGGTGGGGGGGCGCCTGGGTGGCTCAGTCAGTTAAGTGTCCAACTTTGGCTTAGGTCATGATCTCACAGATCATGGGTTCGAGCCCTGCGTCAGGCTCTGTGCTGACAGGAGATCAGAGCCTGGAGCCTGTCTTTGGGTTCTGCGTCTCCCTCTCTCTCTGACCCTCCCCTGCTCGCACTGTCTGTCTCTCAAAAATACTAAATAAAAAACATTTTTTAAAAAGGGGGGGGTAGGCATCACAACCCAGAATTTAGTCTCTACTACAAAGCTGTAATCCTCAAGACAGTATGGTATTGGCAGAAAAACAGACACATGGACCAATGGAATAGAGAACCCAGAATTGGACCCACAAATGTATGGCCAACTAATCTTTGACAAAACAGGAAAGAGTATCCAATGGAAAAAAAAAAACAGTCTCTTTCACAAATGGTGGTGGGAGAACTGGACATCAACACGCAGAAGAATGAAACTAAACCACTTTCTTACACCACACACCAAAAAAAACCTCAAAATGGATGTAGGACCTGAATGTGAGACCAGAAACCATCAAAACTCTAAAGGAGAAGGCAGAAAACCTCTTTGACCTCAGCCGCAACATGTCTCCAAAGGCAGGGGAATCAAAAGCAAAAATGAACTATTGGGACCTCATCAAGATAAAGAGTTTCTGCACTGGAAAGGAAACAATCAACAAAATCGAGAGGTAGTGACCTAATGGGAAAAGATAATTGAAAAGGACATACCAGATAAAAGGCTAGTATCCAAAATCTATAAAGAACTCACCAAACTTCACACCCAAAAAACAAATAATCCAGTGAAGAAATGGGCAGAAGACATGGACAGACATTTCTCCAAAGAGGACATCCAGATGGCCAATAGGCACATGAAACGATGCTCAGCATCACTCATCATCAGGAAATACAAATCAAAAACCACACTGAGATACTACCTCACACCGGTTAGAGTGACTAAAATGAACAAATCAGGACACTGTAGATTCTGACGAGGATGTGGAGAAACGGGCACCCTCCTACACTGCTGGTGGGAATGTAAACTGGTACAGCTGCTCTGGAAAACAGTGTGGAGGTTCCTCAAAAAACTATCAGTAAACTCCCCTATGACCCAGCAATAGCACTGCTGGGGATTTACCCAAGGGATACAGAAGTGCTGATGCATAGGAGCACATGTACCCCAATGTTTATAGCAGCATTTTCAACAATAGCCAAATCACAGAAGAGCTAAATGCCCCTCAACTGATGAATGGATAAAGAAGACGTGTTTTATATATACAATGGACTACTACTTGGCAATGAGAAACAATGAAATCTGGCCATTTGCAGCAACATGGATGGAACTCAAAGGTATTATGCTAAGTGAAATAAGCCAGTCTGAGAAAGACAGGTACCAAATGTTTTCACTCAGATGTGGATCTTGAGAAACTTAGCAAAAGACCATGGGGGAGCAGGAGGGGAAGGGGGGGAAGTTAGAGAGGGAGGGAGGCAAACCATAAGAGACTCTTAAATACTGAGAACTGAGGGCTGATGGGGGGTGGGGGAGGGGATGAGCACTGGGTGTTATATGGAAACCAATCTGACTAAACAAACAAAAGCTGAGGGATTTCAACACCACTAGATCTCCTTACCAGAAATCACTTTAGATTTAAGCACATATATAGGTTTCAAAGTGACAGGATGGAAAAAAATACTCCATGCAAATGGTAACCAGAAGACACCAGAGGAGACTGTAACTTACATCACACAAAACTGACTTTAAGTCAAAAAGTGTCACGGGGGAAAAAAGACATTATACAATGATAAAAGAGTAAATTCACCAGAAAGACCTAAAAATTATAAAATTATAAACACACACACACACACACACACAGTAGTAGTATATTAAATGTAACACCAGAGCATTCAAATAAAGCAAGTATTTGCAGAACTGAATAAAGAAATAAACAGCAATAAAATAGTAGGGCACTTCAATATCCCACTTTTGGTAACTGATAGAGAACATTGAGACAAAATCTATAAAGAAACTGAAGACTTGAAAAATACTACAGATCTAATGAAACTAGCATATAGGTACAGAACTTTCTGCAAATAGCAGAATACACATTCTTCTTACGTGTACACAGAACATTCACCAGAGCAGATCACGTTAGGTCTTGAAATCATACCAACTATCTTTTCTGACCACAATGGAATGAAACTAAAATAGGAATAGTAAAACAAAACAAAAAACCCCCACAACAACACACTCTTAAACAACAACAGATGGATCAAAGAAGAAATCAAAAAGAAAATTAGAACATAACTTGAGGGTCGCCTGGGTGGCTCAGTTGGTTGAGCGTCCGACTTCAGCTCAGGTCATGATTGCACTCACAGTTTGGAGTTCAGGACCTGCGTCAGGCTCTGTGCTGACAGCTCAGAGCCTGCTTCTGATTCTGTGTCTCCTTTTCACTCTGCCCCTCCCCTGCTCATGTTCTGTTTCTCTCTCAAAAATAAACAAACATTAAAAATTTTTTAAAAAATATGTTGAGACAAAACCTAAAATACAACATAACAAAGCTTATGAGATACAGCAAAAGCAGTACTAAGAAGTAAGTTTATAAGCGATAAAGGTCTACATTAAGACAGAAGATCTAAAATCAACCTAATTTAATTTATTTTTTAAATGTTTTATTTATTTTTGAGACAGAAAAAGACAGAGCATGAGAGGGGGAAGGGCAGAGAATCAGGGAGACACAGAATCTAAAGCAGGCTCCAGGCTCTGAGCCATCAGCACAGAGCCTAACACAGGGCTCAAACCCATGAATGTGAGATCATGACCTGAGCTGAAGTCGGTGGCCCAACAGACAGATCCACCCAGGCGCCCCTAAAATCAACCTAATTTTAAAGGAACTAGAAGAACAAACGAAGCCCAAAATCTACGTAAGGAAGAAAATAATAAAGATTAGAGCAGAAATAAGTGAAATAGAGAATAGTAAAAAGAGGAAAAAATAAGGTTTTTGAAAAGATAAAATTGCCAAATCTTCAGCTAGACTAAGGGGAAAAAAGGAAAAACTCAAAATCAACTCAAAGAATTAAAAAAGGAGCCATTACAACTGATACCACAACCATACAAAAGATCACAAAGATAACTACAAACAACTGTATGCCAGCAAACTGGATAATAGACAAAGTGGGCAAATTCCTAGAAGTATACAACCTATCAAGACTGAATCATGAAGAAACAAGATCGGAACAGAGATGCAACCAGGATGCAACCTCCCAACAAAGGGAAGCCCAGGACCAGGACTGTTTCACAGAGCCTCTTCTGCTTACGTGTGCAGGCACACGTTCTCTTTCAGAAAAAATTAAATAAACTGGAAAAAAAACCTAAAAGCTAATAAAAGAATTCAGTCAAGTTTCAGGATATAAAATCAACATACAATAATCAACTACATTTCTATGAGCTATCTAAAAAGAAATGAGGAAAACAATCTCATTTATCAGCAGGATTAAACTATAGAGGTGAAAGACTTATACACTGAAAACAAAAAATACTAATGAAAGAAATTTTTAAGAATATGGAAAGACATCCCATGCTCATGAATTGGAAGACTTGATATTAAAATGTGCCTGATACCTAAAGCAATCTACAAATTCAATGCAATCCCTATCAAAGTCAGAATGGTACTTTTTAGAGAACAACAAAAAATTCTAAAACTCATATAGAAACACAAAAATTCTAAAATTCACACAGAACAACAAACAGCCAAATCAAGCATGAGAAAGAACCAAGCCAGTGGCATCATACTTGATTTCTAAATACACTACAAAACCACATTAACCAAAGAGTATGGTACTCGCAGAAAGACAAATATAGGGCAATGGGGGCGCCTGCGTGGCTCAGTTGGTTGGGCATCCAACTTTGGCTCAGGTCATGACCTTGCAGTTCATGAGTTCAGGCCCCAGGTAGGTCTCTGTGCTTACAATTCTGAGCCCTGGAGCGTGTTTTGGATTCTGTGTCTCCCTCGCTCTGTGCCACTCCCCTGCTCACATTCTGTCTCTCAAAAATAAACATTAAAAAAAAGAAGACAAACATAGGACAATGAAACAGAGTAGACATGCTAGAAATAAATCCCCACAAACAGGTCAATGGTCTTTAACAAGGTTCAGTTAGGCATCTGACTCTGGATTTTGGCGCAGGTCACGACCTTGCCATTCCCCAGTTCGAGCTCCACAACGGGTTCTGTACTGACAGCTCAGAGCCTAGAGCCGATTTTGGATATTGTGTCTCCCTCTCTGTCTCTGCCCCCCCAAAATTAAACATAAAAAAAAATTTTTTATAAAACTTTATAAAAAAAGTGTCTGATTATTTTAAATAAGCTAATAATATTTAAATTTCATGAATTAAAGAAACCAGTATCAGTCACTCTAGAGAAGCATTTCAAATAAGTAACAATGTATGTACCCAACTGGACACAAATTTGATACAGAGTGGAAAGTAAACAATCTATGTAATTTATCTCTATTTCCTAGCATATAGTTAACTGTCAACTCCAAGTCAGAAGACTAACAAACCTCGACTCACCATGATATTGACAATGAAGGCTCAAAGCTTTATATACCATGTCGCCTAGTGAGCACTTACTAAACAATCTTTCAATCTTCACAGAACTGTCTGAATCTTTTTTAAGTCAGCTGCTGCTAAAATATCTTTCTTACAAACTGTTTCAAGTTCTATTGCTCCTATTTTATACGGGAAGTCCTATGAAACAATCTCCACACAACAAGCTTTGGTATCAAGTGTGCGTTTCAATCTCAGCTCTGCCGCTTCCTAAGTAATTTTCCTTAGATCCCAAGATTACTTTAGTTGAGCCTCACTTTTCCTATTTGGAAAAGAGAATCAATTAAGACCAATCTCCTTATGCTACTGTAAGGATTACAAGATACAGTACATACAGAAAACTTAAAGACTGACATATGACATATACTCAGTACTTTTTAGTTTGTTCTCTTTCCATTTAAGGTCAATGGGATTTATATTTCATGTGAGACTGAACAAGAATGAACAAAAATGTTGTGACCTTTGTGCTTCAGAAACCTGTTTTACTGATGATGGCGATGGCAGAAGTGACCGCAGTGGATCTGGATGTTGAACAAAGTACTGACAGTCATGGCGATGGCCCACGAAGGAGACCTAAAAACTACTGAACAGTGCAGTGCACATAAGCAGACTGGAATATACTCTCTCCTTACCACCTTCCCTGAGGACGGACGGACGTACACGGACACACACACACACACACACACACACACACACAGGAACCAAACAGCTCAGTCTCCCAAATGGCAAGAAGGCAGCACAATCACATCAACAATTACATCTGCAAAGAAAAAGACTTATTTTTTTCTAAATGTAGGACTGAAAATTATGACACAAATAGCCAATCTGACTGGTTTTACTTCATGAAGACAAAAACAAAAAAAACTGTCTAGCAAAAGCGAAAACATAGCGACCTGCACCAATGGCAGAGCGAAGAGGCTGGCAAATCTTCTCCCCCTAAAACAACCATACAACTCTCAAACAACCACCTCAAGTACTGGGAAAGGCAAACAAAAAATTTAAGGAACATTTTATTTATGAAAAGCCTCTGAACTTCAGGTAAGAACAATGGGAACAGATGATGTTCTTTGAGGACTGGCCCCGTTCTCTCCCCGCAGTGGGGCCGACAGTGAGAGGGCAGCAACCCTGCGCAGGAGGCAGGCGCCGGGACAGGAGCAGAGGGCGACAACCCTTGAGCAGCGAGGGCAAAGGCAGCAGGCTCCTAGGCCAGCGCACCTCCTGCCAGCCGGCCTGAAGCTTAGCAGGGAGACGGTGGAGAGGGGGCAGGAAAGTCCACCACCCATCTCCGGCTCAGTGTGAGACAGCCTTCCCTACGTATGAAGAAAATCCCCCAAGGACCCAAGCCCTGCCCTGATCCCTAACAGGGTCTGTGTGTGTGCACAGATGAGAGAAAGAAAGGCCACTCTCCTCACACTTCTCCTCACACTCACTGGCTCCCTGGGAGGCTGTTCCCCAGAAGTCACAGAAAGGTCCGGCAGGAAGTAAAAGGTGGGACAGACACAAAAACATCCTGAACTCGGCATGCACTTCCCAACAGAGCTGTCTTACAGGCTCAAGATGTTTTATGCAGAAAGAGGGAACCCCTAAAAAGCCATAATAAAAATAAAAATAAGAAAAAAATAAAGCAGAGAGGTTAGTCGTCACTGCACTCTGCAGATTTAAGTCGGGCAAGTTACTAAAAAAAAAAACAATACTAAAACAAAAAAGTAGCAACAGTGACCCTGAGGAAACATAAATTAAAGGAGCCACTTATAGGGGCACCTGGGTGGCGCAGTTGGTTAAACACCAGACTTCCCCTCAGGTCACGATCTCACGGTTCATGCGTTCCAGCTCCCATCAGGCTCTGTGCTGACAGCTGAGAGCCTGCCTCAGATTCTGTCTCCCTCCCTCCCTCTCTCTGCCCTCGCCCACTTGAGTGCAGGCATGCTCTCTATCAAAAGTAAATATTTAAAAAGTTGTTTAAATAGCCAATTATAAGTAAAAATTTAGAAAACATACAAAATACAAAGAAAGTGGAAAAGCCTGACCCAGTCTAACTGAAAGAGAAACTATCCGAGTGGGCCTAGAGTAGCAGACAAAAAAATGCAAAACACTTGCGATAAATGTATTAAAGAAATAAAGGAAAATGTAACCCCTCAGTTAAGTGCAGACTCTCAATAAAGAAGTAAATGCAATAAAAAAGAGCCAACTCTAGAATTTAAAAGTACAATAACTGAAATGAAAACTTCATTATACACACACACACACACACACACACACACACACATTCAACAGCCAATTTGAGAAGTCAGAAAAGTTTTAAGAAAACATAAATAGGGGCACCTGGGTGGCCCAGTCGGCTAAGCATCTGACTTCCTTTCAGGTCATGATCTCACAGGGTTCACGGGTTCGAGCCCCACGCTGGGCTCTGACAGCTCGGAGCCTGGGGCCTGCTTCATGGATTCTGTCTCCTCCTTTCTCTGTCCCTCCCCCTACACATTCTCTGTCTCTGTCTCTTAAAAATAAATGTTTAAAAAAAAATAGTTCAATAAAAAATTATCAAATCTAAAAAACAGAGAAAAAGTGTTTTGGAGAGAGCGCAGAGACATCAAGTGCAGGAACGTATGTATAAAGGGAAACACCAGGAAATGACACAAATAATAAAAAGTTTTTCAGAAATAATGGCTGCAAATGCCCCAAGTTTGATGAAAGACATTAAGTCCCAAAGTCCTATGCTTGACAAACCTAAATGGGATAAATACCCACACACGTACTGTGTACAAACACCACAAACTACTGAAAGCCAGCAAGAAAAGGTTGGAAAAACCAAAGTAAAATGATCACAAACAAGAGGACAAAAATATGACTAACTGCTCACTTCTCATCAGAAACAATGGAGGCCAGAAGGCAATGAAATACTTAAATGCTGAAACAAACAGAAAAAAAACCTGTCAGCCATGAATTCCATATATAGCAAAATTATTCTTCAAAGCTGCAGGCAAAGCAAAGAAAGACATTTCTAGATAAACAGAGATTCAAAATGTGCTGCCAGCAAACCTCCCTTACAAAAATACTAAGAGCTGTCACTCAGACAAAAAAAAAAAAATGGTATCCAACAGCATGCGGGAAAAAGTTCAGAAGCCTGAGACTGCTGTACAGAAACGCCAGGCCTGGAAGGTTGGTCCTTGTCTGGCATCTGTAAACTTGGGTTTGGGGACGGCTCCTACCACGGCTTTACTGATTCAAACGGCTAGATGCGCTTACAGTGTACAGAACACATGTCTTACGCTGAAACACCTGTTTTCCTTCAGGGAATGTGCTAGAATAGGAAGACAGGCAGACTGTCCCCGGGGACATTCTTGGGGAAGGAGACTGTAAAGAGCGTCCCTGGGAGTCAACACTGCTCGTGTGTTGTCACAATTTGACGCTGTTAGAAATGAGCACATCTTATAGGACCACACGGAAAAAGGACCATTAAAAGCTTGCACCTGGCACCTGGTTCCAGGCGATCCTCCCCCCCCCCCCCCCCCCCCCCCCCCCCCCCCCGCCGTGAGACTTTCACTTTGCCAGATTTGCTCTGTATCCTTCTGCTGTAACAAAGTCTAGGCAGAGTAGGACTATCTGATGAATACTGTGAGCCTTCCTAGCATCACTGAACCAAGTGATGTGTTGGGGGTGGGGAGAGGGAGGAACTACTGACACAGATGGTAACTCAAATCCAAAGAGCAAACACAAATTTTTTAAAATGCTAAATATATAGATAAACATACATTTTTATGTTTTCTTTTAATTTCTTTAAAAAATATCGAGCTTTGGGGCGCCTGGGTGGCTCAATCAGTCAAGCGTCTGATTTCGGCTCAGGGCATGATCTCACAGTTCGTGAGTTCAAGCCCCAGGTTGGGCTCTGTGCTGACAGCTCAGAGCCTGGAGCCTGCTTCGGATTCTGTGTCTCCCTCTCTCTCTGCCTCTCTCCTGCTGCTCCCGCTCCAAAGTTAAATAAACATTCTTAAAAATTTAGGCTTCATAAAGCAATAGTTTAAAAATATACAACTGACCCTTGAATAACACAGGTTTGAACTGTGTAGGTCCACAAATATGCACTTTTTTCAATAAATACAGTAAGGCATCTTTTCTTCCTTATAATTTTTTTAACCTTTTCTTTTCTCCAGCTTATCTTATTGTAAGAATACAATATTTAGGAGCGGGTGGGCGGCTCAGTCAGTTGAGTGTCCGACTTTGGCTCAGGTCACGATCTCACAGTTTGTGGGTTCAAGCCCCCACCTCAGGCTCTGTGCTAAGAGCTATCTCAGAGCCTGGAGCTGCTTCAGATTCTGTATCTCCCTCTCTCTCTGACCCTCCTCTGCTAGTGCTGTCTCTCAAAAATAAATAAAAAACATAAAAACAAATTTAAAAAAGAATACATTATCTAATACATATAACCTACAAAATAGCGCTAACTATTATCATTAAGACTTCTCGTCAATAGTAAACTACTAGGGTTAAGTCTGGTGAGGCCGGGGGGCAGGGGGAGAGTAAAAACTTCTACAGGAATCTGTGACTACACAGGGACTCAGCGTCCCCAGTCCCTGTTCTGTTCAAGGGTCAACTTTACAATAACATACTACACCTCAAAGGGGGATGGAGAACAAAACAGACAATATTAAAAAGGAAACAACTTGAAAGAAGTTGAGAACTTCAACAACACTATATATAGGACCTAAAAGACAAAGACCACTCCACACAACAGAAAAATATGCATTTTTGTCAAGTGCACATGGACTGTTCTCCAAGACAGACTATAAATTAGGCCACAAGTCTTACTAAACTTATAAAGATGGAAACAATCAAAAGTATTTTTTTCTGATCACAATGGAAGGACACTAAAGATCATCAGCAAAGAGAAAACTGGAAACTCAAAAATATGTGGAAATAAAGCAACACGTTCTTAAAAAACCAATGGTAAAGTGGAAAATAATCACAAGAGAAATCAGAAAATACCTTGAAATAAGTGAAAACATAAACAAAAATGTATGGGATACAACAAAAGCAGTGCAATGTGAGAAATATACTATTGTAAATGGTTACATTAAGAAAGAAAAAGGTCTCAAATCAATCTTACTTTACACTGTATAGAAATACAAAAAGCCAATTTAATCCAAAGCTAGAGGGAGGAAGGAAACGAAGATTGAAGAGAAATAAAATGAAGAATAGAAAAATAGAGAAAATTAAAGAAACCAAGGATTGGTTCTTCAGAAAGATCAACAAAATTATGAAACCTTAGTTAGATTAAGAAAAAAAGACTCAAATAACTAAACTCAGAAATGAAGGAAAAGACACCATCAACAAAGGTAAGCTGACAAACTGGATAACCTAGGTGAAATGGATATATTCTTAAAAACACACAACCAAGACTGAATCATAAAAAAAAAATACTGAATAAATTTATAATGAGTAAGAAGCATGAATCAGTAATCAAAAGCCTCATAACAAAGAAAAGCTCATGACCACACGGCTAGTGGATTCTAACATAAAGGAAAGTTAACACCAATTTTCCTCTTAAACTCTTCCAAAAAACTGAGGAGGGAATATTTACTAACTTATTCTATGAGGCAATGTTACCCTGGTACTAAAGACAAAAACACTACAAGAAAATTGCATATAGGGCAATATTCTTAAAGAATACAGACATAAAAATCCTCAACAAAACACTAGCAAACCAAATTCAATAGCATATTAAAAGAATTATAAACTGTACCAATGGGATTTATTCCTAGAATGCAAAGACGGTTCAACACATGAAAATCAATTACACCACATTAACAGAATAAAAGAAAAACACATGACCAATTCCATGGACTCAGAAAAAGCATGTTACAAAAACTCAACACCTTTTTACCATTAAAACATTCAAAAAACTACGAACAGAAGGAAATCACCTCAACCTAACAAAAGCCATGCATGAAAAATCTACGGCCAGTATGATACTCATGGCGAAAAACCAAAAATCTTTTCTTCTAAGGTCAGGAACAAGACAAAGATGCTCACTTTTACTACTTCCATGCAAAACAGTCCTGGAAGTCCTAATGAGAGCAGTCAGCAAAAATAAAAGGGATCCAAATTGCTAAAGAATAAAAAAAATCATCTGTATTCTCCAATAACATGATCTTATATGTAGAAAATCCTATAGATCCCACACAAAACTGAAGCAATAAACTCAGAAAACTTTGGGATAGAACATCAATACACAAAAGTCAGTTGCATTTTCTATGTAACAATAAACACCCAAAAATAAAATTAAGAAAACAATTCCAACTACAGTAGCATCAAAAAGAATACAGTATACTCAGGATTAAGCTTAACCAGTGAAATGAAACACACACTGAAAACCACGTTGCTGAAATTAAGAAGATGCAAATAAATGAAGAAGACTTCCTGTGTTCCTGGATTACAAGAGGATACTAAGATGCCCATACTATCAAAGACAATCAACAGATTCAACACAAACCCTATCAAAATCTCAATACCATGGGGGGGGGGCAGAAATATGAAAATTCATCTTAAAATTAGTAAAGAACCCCAAGGGACCCAGATAGTCAAAACAATCTTGAAAAAACAGCAAAGTTGGAAGTCTCGCACTTTCTGATTTGAAACTTACTTACAAAACTACGGTAACCAAAACACAGTACCATAGTGGCATAAAGACTGACATATTAAACAAAAGAATACAAAGAGAGCCCAGGAGTAAACTCCTGAGTGTATGTATTGTTAAAAGATTCTTTTAAAAGAATGCCAAGAATACTCAGTGGTGGAAAATAGCCTTTTCCAACAAAAAGCACTGGGAAACTGGTTATCCACATGAAAAAATAAAATATCCCTATCTTACATCATATACAAAAACTAACTCAAAATGGAGTACTGACCTAAAAATAAGAAGTAAAACAATAAAACCCTTAGGAAACACAGAATAATAACTTTAAGACACTGAATTTGGCAATGATACTCAATATCCATTGCTATAACATAAATGGAAATCAAAACCACAATATGATCTCAATTTGCAACTATCAGGGTTGCTATCAACAAAAGAACAGAAAAGAACAAGTGTTGGTGATAATGTGAAGAAACTGAAACCCTTGAGCATTGCTGGTGGGAATGTAAAAGGTGCAGCCATTATTAAAAATGTATGGCAACTTCTCAAAAAATTAAACACAGAATTACCATAAGATCCACATATTCCACTTTGCGGTATATACATAAAAGATCCAAAAACTGGGGCCTGAACACCAATGTTCCAGCAGCATTACTCAAAATAGCTAAAATAATGGAAGCAACCCAAGAGTCTACCAATGAATGAACAAAATATTATATACACAAAATGGAATATTAATAAGCCTATTTGGTACATACTATAACATGAAAGTATCGTGAGAACATGTCAAGTGAAGTAAGTTTATAACTAAAGGACAAATATTTTGTTTCCACAGTAGTGAAACTCAGAGAGACAGAAAGTAGAATGGTGGCTGCCAAGCAAGGCGACGAGGCAGAATTGGGAAATTATTGTTTACTGGGTATAGAATTTCAATTTGGGAAGATGAAAAACATTCTAGAATGGATGGTGATGGTTGCTTAACAATGTGAATGCACTTAAAGCCACAGAACTAGGGGTGCCTGGGTGGCTCAGCTGGGTAAGCATCCAACTTCAGCTTGGGTCACGATCTCATGGTTCGTGAGTTCAAGCCCTCTGTCAGGTTCTACACTAACTGTGGAGCCTGCTTGGGATTCTCTCTCTCTCTGCCCCTCTCCCATGCGTGCGCACGTGTGTGTATGTGTGCATGCAGAGACACACTCTCACAAAATAAATTTTAAAAAGCCAAAGAGCTATACATTTAAAAATTATTAAAAAGGTAAAATTGTTATACACATTCTACCACATTAAAAAAGTAAATCCAGTTACAGGCAAGTCAAAGAATGAAGGGAACAACATAAGGAATATAGTCAGTGATATTATAATAGGGTTTTACGGTAGCTACACCTGTGGTGAGAATAAGATACTGCTGAATCTGTGTAGTACACCTGAGACTAATGTAACATTGTCAACTATACTAAAAAAATGTTTTAAAGGCATGAAAGTAAAAAAGAGGCTGAAAAAATTGCTGTATTTTACCAAAATTATATCAATTTTAACCTGAAGTATACTATAGTAAGATACACATTGTAATCACTAAAGAAACTATTAGTAAAAGAATTCAAAAAAGTATGGCTAAGAAATCAGTGGCCCAGAGTGGCTCAGTCAGTTAAGCATCTGAGTCTTGACTTCGACTCAGGTCACATCTCACGGTTCCTGAGATTGAGTCCCCTGGCTGGGATCTCCTCCCCACCGCCCCCCCCCCACACTAAACTTCTTTTTTTAATGTTTATTTACTTCTGAGAAAGAGAATGTGTGAGCAGGGGAGGGGCAGAGAGAGAGGGAGACACAGAATCCGAAGCAGGCTCCAGGCTCTGAGCTGTCAGCACAGAGCCCGATGTGGGGCTCAAACCCACAAACTGTGAGATCATGACCTGAGCTGAAGTCAGACACTAACTGACTGAGCCACCCAGACGCCTCCACACAAACTAAACTTAAAGAAAAAAAATAACAAAGTACACAGAAAACAATACAAATCCAACCATATCAAGAATTATATGTGGTGACTGGACCAAACACTCCCATCAAATGGCATGGATTATCAGACTAGATTTGGGAAGAAAACAACAAAAAAAGAAAGATCTAAACATATGTTGCCCATACAAGACATACTTCAGATTCCAAAGACGTAATAAGTTTGTGAAAGTAAAAGGGCAGCAAACAGTATGTCGCACAAGGAGTAACCATAAGAGAACTGTAGTGGCAATATTAATACACTGCAAAACATACTTTATGAAAGCAGACATTAGTGGAAAGAGAACACACACACACACACACCCCCCAAAGTAAAAGGCAAATATGATCATTATAAATGTATACAAACCTAACAATGCAGCCCAAAAATACATGAAGCAAAAACCAACAACAATGAAAGAGAAAACAATTCAACCAGAGTTGGAGATTTCAATCTCTACTCTCAATAACTGATACAGCTAGACTGAACATTAACAAGGATACAGAAGACTTGAACAACCATGTCAACCAACCTACCATTTATAGAACTCTGCTAATAACAAAATACATTATTTCTTTACAAGTACACATCAAACATTTTCTAACACAAAGCATATACTAACCCATAAAATAGGTCTTAATAATCTTAAAGGAATAAAATCATTCAAAGTATAGTCTCCAACCACAATGGAATTAAGTTAGGAACCAATAATAAAGAATATAGGAGGGGCGCCTGGGTGGCTCAGTTAGTTGAGCATCCGACTTTGGGTCAGGTCATGAGCTTGTGGTTTGTGAGTTTGGTCCCATGTCAGGCTCTGTGCTGACAGCTCAGAGCCTGGAGCTTGCTTTGGATTCTGTGTCTCCTCCCCTTCCCCTCCCCCATGTATGCTTTGTCTCTCTCTCTCTCTCTCTCTCAATAATAAATGTTAAAAAAAATAAAAAGAATATGGGAAATACTCAAATATTTGGAAATTAAACCATATATTTCTAAATAATCCATGACTGAAACAATGATTAAATTTTAGAAATGATTCAATTTTAAGAACTGAAATGAGAACAAAATTTGGTGCACATCAAATGCTACGGGGTAGAGGGGAGATGAACAGGCAGAGCACAGGGATTTTTACAAGGAACATATTCTGCATGATATTACATTGTCCAAAGCCAGTGAACCTACAACATCAAACCCGAAGAAAATAATTTAAGAATCAATGCGTAAACAAAAAATAGAAAACACAAAATTAATAGATCAATAAAAGATCAGTAAAAACAAAATGTTGGTTTATTGAAAAGATCTACAAAATTGTTAAAATTTTACCTAAACCACTGAGGAGAATCACTTAAGATTCCATATTAATTTTAGGATGGATTTTTCTATTTTTGTAAAAAAAAAAAAAAGTCATTGGGATTGCACTGCATCTGTAGACTGCTGTGGTAGCACTGGCATCTTATTAATCCGTGAGCACCGGAACTCTTTCCATTTATTTGCATCCCTCATTTTTTTCAGCATATAAGTCTTTTGCTTCATGTTAAGTTTAATTCTAATTACTTACATTTTTTGATACTAATGTAAATAAAATTGTTTTCTTAATTTTGGGTTTTGTGGCTTGCAATTTTGCTGAATTTACTATTTCTAACCATAAAAAACTATGAGAATAAATTTTGGCAATGTTGCAAAACAGCAATATACAAAATCAATTTTACATCTATATACTTGTGATAATCTGAAAATGAAGTTAACAGTTACATTTATGAGAGCATCATAAAACATAAATAAAAATACTTAGGAATAAATTTAACAGAAATGAAAGACCTGCACACTGAAAACCACAAAACACTGCTAAGAGAAAAATTTTTAAATCTAAATAAATGGAAAGACACTGCATGTTCATAGACTGGAATACCCTATACTAATAAAATGGCAATTCTCTCTATTGAGCTACAAATTTAGCGTAATCCCCTGAAGAGCCTGGTTTTTGTTCTGGCTTGTCTTTTGTGTTATGGTTTTTTTTTTTTTATTGACAAAATAATCCTAAAATGTATACAGAAATGCAAAGGATCTAGAATAGGCAAAATAATTTTGAAAACAAAGTAGGCCTTTTACCACCCAATTTCTCAACTTTCTATAAAGCTACAATGTGATGCTTGCATAACAGACATAGTGAATAAAACAGAATAGGAAATACAGAAACCATCCCTTACTGTTACAGTCAACTGATGTGTGACACGTGCCGACGCAAATAGTGAGGAGTTTTTCCAACAGACTATTCTAAGACAACTGGATGTATACGTTAAAAAACAAAAAACTGAACTTAGATCTTTACAAAAAATTATCTCAAAATGGATAATACATTTATGTGTATGAGGTAAAATTATAAAACTTATAAAAGGAAACATAAGATGCAGTGACTTAGATTGGCCAAAGGTTTTTCGGGATACAAAAGCATGATTCACAGAAGAAGAAAAAAAAGAAAAGAAAAACAAACTGGACTATCAAAATTAAGCTTTTACTCTCCAAAAGGCACCACTAAGAAAGTGAAAATCCAAATTACATAAGGAACGCCTATAACACAAGGTTGTTAGGTAAAAAAAAAAACAACAAACCACTCCATTTAAAAAAGAAGGAGTATAACGAATTTGAATAGATACAGATATTTTGCCAAGTATGGTATATAAGTGGCTAATAAGCACATGAAAAGATGCTAAACAGTGTCAGTCATTAGGAAAGTACAAACTGAAGTCACAATGAGATACTACTGTAATAAAAAAGACTTATAATAGCCAAGTGTTGAGAAGGATGTGGAGAAACAGAAATCTTCCCGCTTTTCTGGTGGGGATATAAAATGCTACCTACCACTACTGTGGGACAGTTTGGCAATTTCCTAAAAAGCTGAACATCAATGTACCAGATGACCCAGCATTTCCATTCCCATCTCCTTACAAGAAATGATAACACACACCCTTGCAAAGACATACACACAGTTGTTTATAGTAGCATTATCCATAATGACCTCCCAAAACAGAAAAAAACAAATATCCATTAGCTGGTAAATGGATTTTTAAAATGGGGTATAAGCCACACAATGGAATAATATTCAGCTATAAGAAGGAGTACCACAAAAACATTATGCTAAGTAACAGCCAAACACAAGAGACCACATGTTATATGACTACCTTTCCCTGAAATTTCCAAAAAATCAAATCAAAAAGGGCCAAAAAGAGCCCATGGTTTCCTGGGTTGAAATGGGAACACAAGTTAACTGCAAATAGGCATAATACATTTTTGGTTTGCTATAAGTGTCCTAAAACTAGACTGTGATGACAGTTTCACAGCTCTATAAATTTATTAAAAGTCACTGTACATTGACAATACTTTTATATACCTCAATAAAGCTGTTAAGGTTTGGGATAGCAACTCAAAGTAAAAACAATTATAATAAACTTAAAACTTAAGATACCTTGATTCCAACCGATGCTTGTTAGTCAGTATAATATTTTTAATCAAGTAACTGTCACTTTGTGGCAAGTCTGAATTCTAGATTAGTCTTAAATGCTTTTAAATTATAAGTTATTTCAAATTTGATAAATTGCATATTCAGCAGTAAACAGAATGCTTTATGTCCTACACTACAAATCAGGTGATACTTTTTTAATCATAGTGAGAGAAAAGAATTTTTCCAATTTTTCTTCAATCCTTTTGATTAAGGTAAAGAGGAAATCTGTGAGGTGCTAGGTTTTTTTTTTTTTTTAATGTTTATTTATTTTTGAGAAAGGAACAGAGTATGAGCAGGCGAGGGACAGAGAGAGACCAGAATCCTAAGCAGGCTCCAGGCTCTCACAGTGAGGTGATGACCTGAGCCCAAGTCAGAAGCTCAACCGACTGAGACACCCCAGCGCCCCCGTGCTAATTCACTTCTAAACACCTCTCACGTATCTGCTAACTCCTCCTTTTAAAGAAAAGGGCAAGAGCCTTTGGCAGGAACCTAAATTTTCATAACATTGTTTTCATTCTATTCCCTCATACAGTAACACTGTATTCATCCAAGTGGTGCTGGCTTTCCATTTATACTAAAGATACAAATTATTTTAAAAGAGATTTTCAAGTTTAAAAGTTAGATTGGAGAAGTACATGAGGACAGGGCAAAACTCATGAATTAGGCATGTGAAGGACCTAAATTCAAGAAACCTCGCCTCCCATGACATAAAGCACCTAGCCCACAGTAAACTCAGAATGAATGTCTGTCACATGGACCAAATCCCCCAATAATTTGTTTTCTCTCTCTCTCAAAATAAAGAAGTAAACATTTAAAAATAAAAATAATTAAGCATACACTTTGCACAGGCACTATGGAGAGTACAAAATATCATTTCTGCCTTCCAGAAACTTATCTAAATGGAGAAATAAAACGTGTGCAAAACTTACAAACATTAGTTCATCCAAAAAAATGAACCTGTCTTGTTATGGGAAATAAAGAATGATTCAGAGAAAGTAGCATTTCAACAGAAATTAAAGGCCGGATAATCTTTTGACAGGCAGAGATGGGACAAGGGATCACTTCAATAGGGGAGTGTCTCTGATAACTAAGGAGCTTGAACTTCATTCTTTAACCAACAGTGAACCCTAAAAGACTCTCGAGCAATGAGTTTATAAGAAAGGCTCTCCAGGGGTGCCTGGGTGGCACAGCAGGTTAAGCGTCTGACTCTTGGTTTTGACTCAGGTCATGATCCCGTGGTTTCCCGAGTTCAAGCCACGCGTCAGGCTCTGCACTGACTGTGTGGAGCCTGCTTGGGACTGACACTGACTCTCTCTCTCTCTCTCTCTCTCTCTCTCTCTCTCTCTCTCTCTCTCTCTCTCCCCCCTCCCCCGGCCCCCCGCCTCTCCCCAACTTGCACTGTCTCTGTCTCTCTCAAAAATGAATTTAAAAAAATTTTTTTAAAAAAGAAAGAAAGGCTCTCTGGAGGCAATCAGTAACAGAACAGAGTTGACCAGGCAAGAAATGGGAGCGTGGGGAAATGAAGGTACAAATTAAATGGCCTTCCTGAGGTCCACAGTTAACCGTATTCCTAATCCTACAACTGGCTTCTCTCAACATCTATCTCATTGCTCTCTCTTATTCGCACAGACCAACAAGAACCTGCGAGTTTCTAGCCAGGGTTACTCAAAGACACACATTTTATTTCACAAGCCCAGTAATTATTTGTCTATTTCAGCTTTTTATTAGCAACCTTCACAGCAATAAATCACGAATTTTTCATTTTTATGAACACATTTAACACATGAACACCTTTGCACAGGGAACTTTGTTAGGGATAACATCCCCCTTCGTCCCTTTCCTATACTGCCTATTAATCCTATCTTTCATACAAGTTGTTCCAAAACACTTACAAGGATAACTTACACATGAAATAACTGACCCCCAAATCGAGATAAAGCCAATTTAAAATTACAGCATTCCAAGGTATCATTCCGTGGTTCACATATGTAGACTTTCACAGCCATAGTTGAGCAGTGCATTAGAAGTCATTCCAGGCCCTTTGCTACAGTCCAACACACAATCTCACACAACACCCTGTCCGTCATAAATCATAACTGGATTTCAACATCAGCTTCAATCCCAAAGCTGAAACCGGCCCTTCTACAAGGCTCTTCGCAGAAACACATCATCAACTGCGCCATCAATTAAGGCCCTCCCGCCACCCTACCCTAACGCGTATGTGCTCAACTGTTTCTTTGAGCACACTTTTTGGGGTTGCAAAATATATGGATGACCCCTGTCGTAAACGCTCGAGCAGTTTTCAGAACTCCTAAGTAGAATCACAAAGTAGAGAAAACAAATTTATATCAACATGTTATGATGAAAACAAGTTATACCATCACAGTAAATACGAAAGTAAAAAAAGCAAAGCAAGTATTTAAACAAAGTCTTTTGTTCATGTTGAAGAGGCACGGCTCTCTAACACTGATATCACCGACACTCAGAGTACCTGACAGTAACGACAGGTACAAAACAGTTCACTAGGAGACCCATAAAACACACAAGCTACTTTGAGAGATTTTCTTCTACTGTTTCCAGTCTCAGGACTAAATGTTTTAAACACAACAATTCTTTTTGGACATTACAAAACACAGACAGCCTAGACGATTAAACGTACAGGTACTTTTAAATGCACGGATACTCCCACAGGGTCATCTTCTCTTTTTAAACATGCATCCCTCCTAAGTGACTCTAACTCACTCAGAGAGCCCTAACAAAATTTCAAATAAGCGAATCAATCACATTATAGCCTCATCTCTCTGTGCATGTCTCTCCCTATCTCAAATGCCCTCATGCAGCTTTTAAGACCGCAACTCCATATTTAGATCTTCATTATTCACTTTATTCTCTAAAGTTACATGTACGCACGGTATCTTTCCAATATCAAAGCTTTCGTGTTTTCATGCAAACTTTTTAAAGTGTGTACTGACAGTTCCTCAATTTAGCTAGAGGTATTTTCACTTTTAAAAGAAATTTGTTAACCTAAATTGACTTTTACTTACATAGGTGGAGTAAGTTTGGAAATTAAAAAACAAAGACACAAAACTTTCAGAGAGTGAAAAAAGGCATATTCTAGGAAGAGGGGGCTGAAAGCTGGAGTCTGGCACCTGCTCCCCATTAACCGAGCTATATAATCACAGACCTTAAGATCATCTGACCCAATACCTGATTTTTAAAGTGATGACGCTGGGGAGTGCCTGGGTGGCTCAGTCAGTTAAGCGTCCTACTTTGGCTCAGGTAATGATCTCGCTGTTTGTGGGTTTGAGCCCTTTATCGGGTTCTGTGCTGACAGCTCAGAGCCTGGAGCCTGCTTTGGACTCTGTGTCTCCCTCGTTCTGCCTCTCCCCTGCTTGCACTCTCTCTCTCTCAAAAATAAACATTAAAAATAATAATAATAATAATAATAATAATAATAAAGTGACGCTGATGCCAGAGATCAAGATTAACCGTTCATGAACCTACAGGAACGTGCAGCCTCCCCTAAGGCATGTCACTTCACCTCATATGACCGACCTTCACACGCTGGATCTCAATGGTAGAGACCCCAGACTTCTGCAGAAAGTAGCTATGTGTAGGATGGACGTTAGAAGACAGGAGCACCAGTAGTTTTAAATTCCAGGACTGCCTAATTTACATAGGATCGAACTCCAAAAGCAAAAAACATTCTTTTTCTTAATATTTATTTTCGAGAGAGCACAAGTAGGGGAGAGGGAGAGAGAGGGGACAGAGGATCTGAAGGGGGCTCTGTGCTGACAGAAGAGAGCAACATGTGGGCCTGAACTCAGGAACGGTGAGATCATGACCTGAGCCCAAGTCCGAAGGTCAACTGATTGAGCCACCCAGGTGCCCTGCAACAGATTCTGAATATCCACACTATCCCTAAGAAAGCTGAGGCCCAGTTTTGTTTCTTTTACGGAGCAATAAAGTAAGCTGCCGGCTTCAGGTGTACTCATCCCTCCTATTAAGCTTAGTACTGCCTAAACCTAAGTTAGGTCTACTCTTTCAGGGATAGTCAAATTTGGGGCTGTTACATTAGGGTGAAATTCATTCCAAATTCGGAAGACAAGTTTAAAATCCAAGTTCTAACTACTTTTCCTGCGTGAACTTTAAAGATAATGATTATATACATACCCAAGCAAATAAAAATTATTCTACTGGCATACACATTGTAAATGAACTAGTATCTCATTTAAAAGCCAAATGATATACGACATACATATTTAAAAATGACATCAAGCCCCAGACGGAACAGCCACACTGCCGGTTACGTAATCGCCGCTTTTGTTTTGATGTGTGCTTAAAACTTACATCGGCCCAAACTTAATGGCAAATAGTCTTGCCCTTACAGCCTAAGTAGGACAGTCCTATGAAGAAGATACCAGAAATGCCTAAATCCCATCATCACTGTCACCAGGCCTGTGTGGGAGGAGACAGGGCCTTTTCAAGGGTTCATATGGTCAGCTAGACAGTCGAAGGTTTTAACTAACTTAACTAAAGCCGGAATGCCACACACATCTGATAAGGTCAAGGTCACAACCCATTTCCACGCGGTCAGCTTTCAAAAGAAAAAAACTTCGCTCTGACGTCGAAAAGTGCTGCCTTCTTCGGGGAACAAACAACAACAAACCAACAACGTGGGTTTTTTGTTTGGTTTGGGTTTTTTTTGTTTTTATTCTGTAGCTTTTACAGACTGACCCGGAGCAGCGTTCGCGGAAAATAGGGAGAAGCCCGTCCACCACTTAACGGTGACGTTCTTTTCTTACCCACTCGATTATCAGAAACAAGAATGGAAAACCACCCCCAAAAACCGGGCTCGCAGGAAGCACACCCAGAACTCAGTTTCACGCTCTTCCCAAACCTTACGATCCCCAGGTGTTAACTGCCGCCGACAGGTCCGAGTTCAACTTCCGCTCCCGCAAACCTCCCCCTGCAATTCTCTCCTCCGGAGTCCCGGGGCAGCAGCGAAGCGGGGAGGAGATGCTGGGGTGACGCGAGGCGTGGGACGGGCAGACCTTCGGTCAAAAACGCAGGCGTCCCGGCCGGGGCGGCCCGCAGAAAGTTCTCCCAGGCCTGCCAAGTCTGGCCCCGGGTGAAGCCCCACAGGCTCTCCCCAGCCCCGGAACCACGGCCTTGGAAGCAGGGGCGGGCTGGGAACGCTCGGCGCCCGGACTATTTGCGGAAAGTTTACACCAATTCGCTCCTCGGGGAATGGGGGAAGGGAGCGAGGGCAAGTCCGGGCTCGGCCGAGGGGGCGCGCGGGCTCTGCGCGGCGCGCGGCCGCCGGTCCCACGCGGGGAGGCGCGCGGGTCCTCGGCCGCCGCCGCTGCCCCGCGCGCCCCGGCCGGGCGGCCCGCGGGTCCGGCGCCGAGGGGCAGGGGCGCGGGACGCCGGGTGGAAGTTGAGGGCGGACCGCGCCGAGACGCCCGGGAGGGAGCGGCGAGACGCGGCGGGCGGCTCTACTTACGCGGCTGTACCAGATGCTGAGGCGGACCGGGGCCAGCACGGCGAAGAAAGTCCTCTGGGGGTCCGACTGGACGTGGAAAGGCGCCTCGGCCGGGCTCCCCAGAGGGCAGAGCAGCCTCTTGGGCCAGCCGCTCAGGAAATACATGGTCCGCGCGGAGCCGCCGACGCCGCGGCGCCCGCCGGCCCCCGGCCCCGTCCGTCACACTCAGCGGCCCGGGGCCGGACGCCCGCCTCCCACACCGCCACCGGCCGAGTCGGCGGCGTCGGCAGCGGCAGCTCGGGGCATCTGCCCGCTGGCCAGGCCGGGCCGGGCCGACGCGAAGCTAAGCGACGAAGGAACCTTTGGGCTGACGGGGCCCAGTTTGGGGGAGGTAGGGGGAGGGAGAGTCGGGATGGAGAGGGGGCGGGAGGAGCGCGGAGGCCCGCCCCGGCCCGGCCCCACCCCTTCCTCGGGCCGCTCGGGCGTCACCACGCCGCGCCGCGTGGGTCGGGCCGGGGAGGGCTGCCGCGCGCACGCGCCTTGGAGACTCCTCCCCACTTCCCCTCCCACCGCAGCTTTTCTTTCTGAAGCTCCGCCCCAATCTTCAAGAGCGCCCGCCGCGCTGCGTCAACACGCATGCGCCTTTGTCCCCCTCTGGCCCCTCTGCACCTCCCACTTGCAATCTGGACCACATTGTGGGGCCGGGTGGGCGGGACAACCGCCTGAGACTCAGAGGAAAGTGGGCAGAACTGGAAGAGACGCAGCTGCGGGGTGACTCGACTCGCGGAACACGCCTCTCGCCCGGCGTTAGTCAAATTTGACTCCCTTCGCGGATTGGTGAGGCTTGTGGGCTGGGTCTGGCGCTGCAACACGGGGAAGCGGTGGGGGGAGATCTGCACGGGAGCGGTGGCCACGTGACCTTCCTTGCCCAGCAGCCCACCCACCCCCACCATCCCCAGTGCTGGGCTGTGGGGCCCTTGGCCTTGTGAGCCCCTGTAGCGTGCCAAGGTCTGCAGTGAAAGCTGGCGGTGGAGTTACTGCCCTCATGGGGTTTACAGCCTAAGGGGGCTTCGATTCGTAAATAAACCACCCACCTTGAAAGTGCCTGAGCCCTGTCCTCTTTTCTTCAGGTTTCTAATCTAGCGTGTAATTTCGAATTCAATTTGTATTCATCTGTCCCTTTACCAACCACAATGTTAGACAAGGCAAAGCTATCTCTTTTTTCTTTTTTTGTGTGCCCTTCAGTAGAGTATATGCCACAAAAGACTTGGACATAATTTTAGAGCTGGAACGGACCTTAAGAGTCTCTCTAGTTGGATGTTTAACTTTTGGACCCCAGAGTTCACCTTAACAACTGTTTCTTTTTAAGTATTGACCCAGTCGTTACCTCTGAAAAGGAGGACGGCGTGACTGGGACACGGAGTGTGTGCGGAGAAGGGAAAGGGGAAAGGGGGGGTGGATCCAGAATAAAAGACTTCTCATGGTCTGCCCTTTTCGTTCAGTTTGTTAAGTTTTCCACATTTTTTAAATTAAAAAATAGTTGAGTTAATCCAAGTTTAAAACCAACGTTGCATGAAAAAGCAACACAAACAGCAAAGAAGGAAACAAAGTAACTTAATGCGTATCAGATGTAGCGTTGTAGCTGGCATGCATACCAAAGTATGTAACTTTTACATAATTTTTTAAAAACATTCACTGCATTCCCCAGAAGGTGATCAAAGAACCCAGGAATTAAAGTTGAAACTGCATAACCACTCACTGGCCTCTTGCGGTCAGACTGTGTCTCCTTTCTGGTGTGTCCCCCCCCCCCGCCCCGTCCCCCCACGTCCCGCTCAGCAGCCTGGCACACACCAGGAATAGTAAACTCTGAAAATATGTGTCAAATGAAAATTGGATGAAACCCTGATCCAGCTGAACTACACCATTAGACAAATAAAGAGACCCACAGAAGTTTCCTGACTTACCAAAATAAAACTGTAGAAGAATAATACAGTTGCGTCATACTTTCATCTGACTTAAATTCGGTTATGCACTTGGCAGAAAGAGAGAAAATGAAAATAGGTTACAGTGCAGCAGTTTGGTAATTTTACTAAGAATGTATTCGTTCTAGCTTCCCCTCAGCAGGCCTTTGTTCTCCTGTGCCTTCTAAGTGAGAGCATCGCACCGCACTCACACGTAGTTTAAGGAACTTACAAGTAATTTTTTTTGCACTGTTTTTTTTTTTAATGTTTATTTATTTTTGAGAGATAGAGAGAGAGACAAAGCCTGAGCTGGAGAGGGGCAGAGAAATAGGGAGACAGAATCTGAAGCAGCCTCCAGGCTCTGAGCTGTCAGCACAGAACCCAGTGCAGGGCTGGAACTCACCAACCTTAAGATCATGACTTGAGCCAAAGTCCGATGCTTAACTGACTGAGCCACTCAGACACCCCCCCCCCACTTTTTTTTAATGTTTATTTTTGAGAAAGAGACAGAGCCCACACTCAGTTTTAACTTCACATGCTGAGTTTAGAATCTAATCCCCTCGCTATACTCTTTTGTAGCATTTAAGGTTTATAAAATATTTTCAAATATATGACTTGATTTAGTTCCATGTTATTTCAAGGTAGGTAATACTGGTGTGATGTTTATTCTCACTTTCTTAGTGAGGAACCAGGACCAGAGTGGTGGAGGATCGTGAACTCGCATGGCCTGAAAAGAAGTCTTCCTTCTGCAGACCCACTCAGTCGTGGGACTGGATGGAAGTGAACTGTGCGAGCGCGGGGAGGCGGGGAGGAGCCGGGGCCTGTCTCACTCTCCACAGCCCGCACAGAAGAGTTCCACATCGCAGTAGAAACCTTCCGGGCTGGATTTTCCAACTTTCAAATATCACATTCTAACTTGACTTCGTAAAATACACTAGCAGTTCCGTGCCCTGGACCTGCCTTCTCTTATCCTACCAACATCACTTTTCCTCAAACTTACTGAACTGTATTCTGAGCTCAGACTAAGCTGATAAATGAAAACTAACAGGTACATGTTTTCAAACAGACTTTTTTTTTTATTACAAGAAATAATGTGGGTAAGAGTGCACAGAAACAAGTACATTTGTAAACGTTTGGGAGTAGAATTTGGTGCAGTTTTTCTAAAGTGTGGTTGGCGGGTGCTTGGATGGCTCAGTCGGTTAGGCGTCGACTCTTGATTTCAGGTCGGCATGATCCACTGCCTGTGGGGCCTGCTTGGAAGTCTGCTCCTCTCTCTGCCCCTCCCCTGCTTGCTTTCTGCATCTTTCTCAAAATAAATAATTAAACTTAAAAAAAAATGAAGTGTAGTTGGAATTACGTTCAAAAATGGAGAGATCTTGGGGCACCTGGGTGGCTCAGTGGGTTAAGCATCTGACTCTCAATTTCCGCTCAGGTCACGATCTGGCAATTCATGGGCTCGAGCCCCACGTCAGGTTCTGTGCTGACAGCTTGCAGCCCGGTTGGGATTGTCTCTCTCCTTTCTCTCTGCCCCTTCCCTGCTCTCTTTCTCACTCTCTCAAAATAAATAAAACTTAAAAAAATGTTAATAACAAAAAATGGAAAGATCCTTAAATTATGCATACTCTTGGCCCCAATTATTTCTATCCAGTGATTATTTTCTAAGAAAATAAACACTGGTATGCATAGAATTTAGCTTTAAGACTGTACCCCACAAAGGTGTCACTAAATGTCCCCCAAAAGACATTAGTAACAGTTCTCTCTTAGAATGGAATATTTTATAAAACTAAAAAAGTATGTTAAGAATATTTAATCATATAGAAGTAGGTTTACTATATATTATCAAGTTATGAAACCAAATTAAAACCAAAAGTAAAATATCCCATGTTCATGGGGGCGGGGTGGGGGGGGAGGAGTATATGTGAGCCAAAGAAAAAAAATGGAAGATTTGCACTAAAATACTGGTGTTTACCCCTGACTACAGGTGCTTTTTATGTTCTCTTTTGGCCTTTTTTGTATTTTCTACATTGTCTATCGTGAGCTCATATTACTTTTGTAATGAGAAAAAAAGGTGTGAGAAACAGTGTAAATTGCTAATGATGGATAATATCCCTCCTCCTCCTCTTTCAGCAGGGCCGGCAGCACTGACGGGTCAACGAGGGTAACGTGGTGTTGCTCCCGGCAGAGTCCTGAGACCAGTAAGCGGAGGGTCAGGGCAAAAGGCCCCATGAGCCACACACATTCACAAACTTTGTGACAACACCCAGCCCCGGGCCTGGATTTGGCAGTGAGCACACCACTCCCTCTGTCAGAATCTATGCAGATGTTCACCGGAGATGCTGCTGCTCCAGTGTATGACTCTTTAATATGCTTTTACCATCCATCCATTGTCACACTTCCATTATGTACAACTGATGTATTTGCTTCTGGGCTGGACTCCTGATTATCACGTATCCTGTCCGGAAGGTTGGTAATTAGGGTCAGAGGAGAAATGACAGTGAGGTCTGAGTTTGGCTTCTCAGTAGCCTGGGGGTGAGTGGAGAAGGTGGAAATATAGATGATACTAGGTTGGCTGTGAGTTGATCATCTTTGAAGCTAAGTGATGGGTAACTGGGAATCCATGGAGTTGTTTGCTCTCCTTTTCTATGTGGATGAAATTTGCAGTGATAAAAAGTATAAACATTTAAATTAAAAAGAGCATCTCAGTCACTTCGGTCACACGTGATTAACCAGGCCACCTTGTCCCCAGTCCTCCCAACAGTGTTGAGTGTGACTTGGAATCATTTCATTAACTGTAAAGGCAGGATGGCTTATTATTAATAGGCCTTCATGGCCGTAAACAAGAGTCTGGGCTGAAGCATGAACACAAACTAGAAAATAAAGAGAGAAAGCCCGTATTTCCTCATCAAGCTAAATGGGAAGAGAGTCACTATTCTTGCCCTCCACTTTGGGTTTTTTTTTAATTTTAAAAAATTGTTGGAGACAGGCCTAATTTCACTTGAATTAGCCAACAGTAACAATTGTTCTGTTTGACTATGTCTCAAACAGCTTTCCAGTATAAAAAATGCCACAGCTGGATTTTCTGTGTGCATGCTCTGTGAAAATAGCAAGAGGAGGGGCATCTGGGTGGCTCAGTCGGTTCAGTGACTGACTTTGCCTCAGGTCATGATCTCACAGTTTGTGGGTTCGAGCCCCGCGATGGGCTCTGTGCTGACAACTCGGAGCTTGAAGCCTGCTTGGGATTCTGTGTCTCCCTCTCTCTCTGCCCCTCCCCAACTCGTGCTCTGTCTCTCTCTCAAAAATCAATAAAGATTTAAAAAATAATAAAATAGCAAGAGGTGTTGGAAACAGACATTGTTTAATGTGAGAAAATAGAGTTTACCATAATTCTAATTAGACCTCTCTGTCCTCTCTCTTTCTCCTTCTTCTCTTTCTTCTTCTCATCCTCCTTAGCTTCATCTCCTTCTCCTCCTTCTCCCTCTCTATTTAGACAAATATATCTTCATTAATTTGGACAAAAGTTTATGTTCATCGTGTTCGCCCTTTATCGCTCATGTTTATCAGGGAGATTCGAGTCAAATTTAATGCCCACTTGTAACACACCAATCTAGAGTCTAATAATTTTGACTGATGTCCTATTCTCATTCGTTATTCTTATATTTTCCACTGGGTTTAATCTGGCAGTTTCAAGAATTAAAAACCCCGGAGCAGCTGGGTGACTCAGTCAGTTAACTGTCCGACTTCAGCTCAGGTCATGATCCCACAGTTCGTGAGTGCAGGACCCATTCGGGGTCTCTGCTGTCAGCACGGATCTTCTGATCTTCAGATCTTCTGTCCCCCACTCTCTCTGCCCCTCCCCTATTCTTTCTCCCCCTCTCTCTTTCTCTTATACTCAAATAAATAAACATTAAAAAATAAAAACTTTTTAAACAATTTCTTTCTATATAAAAAAAAAGACTTATAAACCCCATGTAAGTACAATTCTAGAAATTAGCAGGTTCCATAGTAATGTTTTATCAAACTGAACCTTAACATTAACTAAATAATTTCACTGTTCTGTCACAGTCCAAAATGTAATTAAGGGGCAACTCTGTCCTTTTATTATCTCTTTGTGTGGTTTATGTCCTTTTATTGTGATAAACACATGACACAGAATCTACCTTCTTAGCCATTCTGAAGTATACAGTTTACTAACTTAAATGCATGCATAATTGTGAAACAGATCACTGAAACGTTTTCATCTTGCAAAAGCAAAACGTATTCATTAAACTGTAACTTCTCTCTTTCCCCTTCCCCTTCCCCATTCTACTCTGTTTCTGTGAATCTATTTCACATGCCTCGCACAGGTGGAAGAGGATCCATCTTCATTGCGGTTTTGGTTTGCATCTCCTGAAGGTGAGGGATATCGAACATCCTTTCAAGTACTTGTTGGCCGTCTGTGTATCATCTCTGAAGAAATGTTACTGTTACCGTTGATACTGTATTATGTCAGCAGGTCTGCGCTTAAACTCGACGATTTGCTCCTGAGCTCTGAAATTTTGGAGGATGTAGGTTTAGATTCTCCATCAAGTTTGAACGCGGTTAGTCCTTATGCTCAAAGAATGGCAAACTTGTACAAGCATGGCATCCTAGTCAGAGTGGGCTTTACACAGTAGCTCGTCCGGTTTCTAGACCCAACAGGAATATAAGTGGATTTTGTAGAGTAAATTTATATATATTTCAAACAAAGAAGCCGTTTATAAAAATGATTGAAAAATTAATGTTAAAGGAACATGTCTATGAAACTAAATATTCAATACACTTGATTTTAAGTACCTGAAAGAGGAAGAGCGGCTGCATGTTTATTTTTTTAATGTTTATTCACTTTCGAGAGACAGAGAAACAGCATGAGTGGGGGAGGGGCAGAGAGAGAGGAAGACAGAATCTGAAGGAGGCTCCAGGCTCCGAGCTGTCAGCACAGAGCCCGAAGCGGGGCTCGAACCCACAAGCTGTGAGATCATGACCTGAGCCGAAGTCAGACGCTTAACCAACTGAGCCCCCCAGGCGCCCCTGGACTGAGAGGGACAGCCATCAAATATTTGTAATAGTCACCTGTAGAAAGTATCATTATGACTGGCTTCTCTTTTCTTCTTTATTATTAGCATTTTCTCACTTTTTCTTTCATAAACCAGAAAAATAAGTGTTGCTTTTTTTAAAGTACGTTAATTTGTTACTGAGGGGCTCAGTGTTCACAAAGTGTGGTCCGCTCATTGACTCCATCAAAATCACCTGGAGATACATTTAAGATGCAGATTCCTTGGCCAAGTCCTAGGCCAAGAGGGAGCATTTTCCACAAATACCCCGGTGATTCTCATGCATTTTAGTCAGGCTGACGAAGAGTTGATTAGGAGTCAAATAGCTAAAGTGGCCTCCGTGGATACTCTCATTCTACATCCGCTAGAGGCTCGGAACCGCCCAGCACGGGAACAGGTCAGAAGGAGCGCTGGCTTCCTAGCTGCTGGGAGCGGAGCCCCCTCGGAGCCCCCCTGATGGAAGGAGCTATCTGAAGGACGGAACACCCAGCCACGGAGAGCAGAGGAGCCCGCGGCTGGCGTGACCGAGGTCACTGGGTAGCACCGTCGGGTGAGCTGGGCCCATCACGCCGATGGACTGCTGGGCTCACCCCTCACTGTCGTGCTGCCCTGCTGGCCTCCCAGCTCCCCTCACCTGTGCCCCGCCTGCGGAATGAAGACGGTAAGCATACCCGTCAACTCAGATTTTCACTTTAAATGCTAGAAACCAAGAGTTCCGAGTGCTCTGTGCCTTGGACACAAAGCCCGGCCTAATGACTCTTCTGTTACACAAACAATAGTAACCGGAACTTACTCAGCCCTTACTGTGCCAGAGACTGCTCTAAGCACTCTGCATTAATTACTGTCTACCCCCCTTAACAATCGTGTGAGGTAGATATTATCCCTGTTTTACAGACAGAAGAAACTGAGGCTTCCAGAGAGGCTCAAGTTCACAGTGGAGGCCAAACTTGAGCCCAGAACCCCAACACGTAACAACTCACTCTACTGTCTCTTTCCCCAGACTTATTTTCTCACTAACTAAATATACATAATAACTTATGCTCAGCTGAATTGCTAATTAAATTTTTTTAATTCCTAAGAATATGTTTTTCTTACTCAACCCTTCATGCAGGAAAGTCACTGTGCTGGGGCGCCTGGAGGGCCCAGGAAGGTGAGCACCCGACTCTTGGTTCCGGCTCAGGTCACGATATCGGGGTTCGTGGATTTGAGCCCCGCATCTGGCTCCACGCTGCCAGGGTGGAGCCTCCCCCACCCTGCTCCAAATAAATAATTAAACTTTAAAAAAAGAAAGAAAAATTACTCTGCTAAGAAACTGAGGGGCGCCTGGGTGGCTCAGTCGGTTAGGCCTCCGACTTCAGCTCAGATCAGATCTCATACTCATGGGTTCGAGCCCCGCGTCAGGCTCTGTGCTGACAGCTAGCTCAGAACCTGGAGCCTGCTTCCAGTTCTGTATCTCCTTCTCTCTCTGCCCCTCCCCCTCTCATGCTCTGTCTCTCTCTGTGTCAAAAATAAGTAAAACATTTTTAAAAAAATTAAAAAAAAAATCACAGGAGTCATACTTCCATTGTCAGATGACATTTCTTCACATATAAAAAAAAAAAGAAAGAAACTGAGTGAAATCAGCATTTTCACGTTCACCTGGAGGCCAGCATCCTTTGTAGCATAAGCAAAAATGAAGACAAGATTTTATCCAAAGGGTCCTGTGGATTCTTGAGAATAAGCAGCACAAGGAAGGAGAAGAAGAAATCACATTACCCAGGTGTGATGTCAGAGGCAACACATGAGTCAGGAATTAACCATTGAATAACTGGATAGTATTTTAACAACATTAACCCGTCCACCTCGATCCCATTTCCGATTCGCCAAAGGAAGGCTCTCCCTTCCCAAGTCACTTCCTCCCTAAGAATGCCCAACATGATACACTGCAGGCTCTTACTGTCCTCCAGAGGTCCCTAGGGTGTGTGCCCTTGCCTGTGCGGCGCCTGCTGCTGCCTCCCGGGCGTGAGGGTCTCCTGCTGCAGGACTCAGAGCAGGGTCCCAACAACTCTCCACCTCCATTACCAAGGCGCCAAGCAGCCTCACTGTTCACCGTTTCAGGATTCCTCAACAGCAAAGAAGAGAATGGACAAGGATGGCAAGAGCTCCTTCCGTGTTTTTACCTTAAGCAGGTGGGGGAAGCGCAGGGCGTAGACCAGCCTAGTGTGTGGATTAGGAAAGGAGGTTGGCCATTGTCCACACTTCACTATAAAGGCCATGTCTTTCCCTGATGAGGAGGATAAAAACCAGTTTACCTGTTAGTGTCTCTTAAAAGGCAGAGAGGGGTTACTCAGCCCTGTAGCCCAGATCTGTGGGGAAAACACTATGTGGCTAAAATGTACCAGAAATATTGGGATGCTTCAAGACTCAAGGGATGGTGCAGAGATCTTCTAGAGATGATCTCAAAATATCCAATGTTTGCTCACATAGTTCCCTCTTGTGGCTAAAGTATTCATTAGAAGAAATACTTAAAGTTTTATCATCTATTAAAAAATTGTATGCCTGAGGTATAGCTGACATACAATATTGTGTTCGGTTCAGGTGTGCGTTGTAGGGCCTGACAGTTCTGCACATTACACTACACCCACCATGGCAGTGTGCTCACCATCTGTCACCAGACAACATTGTTACAGTGTTGACTATCATCATCATCCTCCTAACCTATAGATTTTATAAAATAATGGACATTTCTGGGTGACTGGGGTAGATCAGTCATGATCAAGTTCACGGGTTTGAGCCCTCATCGAGCTCTGCACTGGCAGTGCAGTGCTTGCTTGGGTTCTCTCTCTTCCCCTCTCTTTCTGCTCCTCCCCACCAGAATAAATATGTAAATTTTTAAAAATGGACATTTCTAAGCTTCTTCATCTTGAAAGCACTAATAACAATACCCCCAAGCAAAAGTTTCAAAACAAACTTCTTCAGACCATACAACAAGCATATAAGCCATGTTAAGGATGTCTAGTTTCAGGCAAACTCAGTTGTTAATTCAGACGTGAAGTTAAGTATATGAAATCAAAGACATCAACGAATTAAAATGTATGAGCACAATACATTGCATTAACCTTAACAAATCAAGAGTTTCCCACGCTCACATTAGTCCCTGACATTGTATTTCGGTACCACCGGAAGTCCAGAAAATCAACAAAGGACATGGAGTTGCAAGTTGAGAAACTGTCCTCTAAGGGCCTCACATGAACACAGTACATAGCATTGTTATATCCACGCCACGTGGTGTGTGTAAGTTACAGATCCTCCAAAATTAGATATGTGCTTTTTCTCTTTCATCTGCTAATTACATCCTCAGTGCTCTATTCAGAACATGTCAGCATTTCTATCTTGTTTTATTATTACACTTATCAGTAATAGCATTTCTTGGGTTCTTTTACTTTCCATTAAACTTTGGACAAGTATAAGTTAAGAAAGAATGGAGGAAAAGAGAACTTCTGAAAGAAGTTCCACCCGACTGAGAGTCAAGTAAGCCTCCAGTGTGTCCACGCTCAGTACGCCTCAAAGCCTGTCTCTCCGTCTCACAAAGGCACCGTCACCTTCAAGAACAGGGAACCATCTATGAGCCGCTTCCGGTGCTTTCTCCTTCCAACAACGCAGCACCCTTTCTACCTGGTTCTCGTCCTCCATAGGCCCCCCCTTCCCTCTTTGTCTTCGCTTTGGTTCCCCCAGAAGCTGACTCTGAGACATGAACACACATACCAATAGTTTATTTGGGTGGTGATGTCAGGAAACGCCAGCAGGGAAAGTCCGACACTGTGGGGGAGAGAGCAAACAGAAGGGTAACAGTGCTTAGACCCTGAGGGATTCTGGGAATCAGTGGAGAGCCTGCGCCTCCGAGCTCTTCTAGAGTGAGGAAGTGAGGAAGAAATTCATACACCAACTGTCGTCAGTCATCAGGGAAGGAAGGGCTCTCCTGGGAGGGGTCAAATCTCCACACGCTCAGCCTCTGTGCTCATGGGTGGACCTCCGGCCACTAGAAAAAGCCGCTGCAGGTGGTGCACCTGCTGGAGGTTGGTAAAGCCCCAAAGAGCCATGGTCAGAGCACCAATAGCAGCTGCTACACTGGTGCCTGAGGTTCTAATCTAGTGCAGTGAAACCATTATCAAAAGCAGGGGCTCGAGACCAGGGGAAAAGATCAAAGGCTCTGGAGACATACTGATTGGCTTCAAAATCTGGGATCTTGTTTTTATTTTTAATTTTTTGAAAGTTTATTTATTTTTGAAAGAGTGTGAGCAGGGGAGGGGCAGAGAGAGAGGGAGACACAGAATCCAAAGCAGGCTCCAGGCTCTGAGCTGTCAGCATGGAGCCTGACACGGGGCTCGAACTCACAAATCATGAAATCATGACCTGAGTTGAAGTCGGAGGCTTAACCGATTGAGCCCCCAGGAGACCCCAAAATCTGGGTTCTTAACCTCTCTTAGCTTCAAAACTCCACAGGGGATTGTTGTAGGGACCGAATCATGTCACTCATGTAAAAGTCCCC
Organism: Mungos mungo; assembly: GCA_004023785.1. Taxonomy (NCBI): domain Eukaryota; kingdom Metazoa; phylum Chordata; class Mammalia; order Carnivora; family Herpestidae; genus Mungos; species Mungos mungo. The sequence continues at coordinate 44,322 of PISW01002782.1, forward strand.
AATATTAGGATTGACACGTAGTACATATCCTCCCAAATGCTAGTTATGAATATTTTTATTAACACCTGATCCCCTCACAGAGACCAATTGTCAGACACAACCTGAAAATGTCCTGCTTGGGGCACCTGGGTGGCTCACTCAGTTAAGGGTCTGACATAGGCTCAGGTCATGGTCTCACAGCTTGTGAGTTTGAGCCCCGCACAGGGCTCTGTGCTGACAGCGTGTAGCCTGCTTGGGATCATCTGTTTCCTTCTCTGCCCCTCCCCTACTCACGCTCGCCCTCTTTCTCTCCCTCCCCGCCCTCAAATAAAAATAAACATGGGTCACTGGGATGGCTCAGCCAGTTGAGTGTCCTACTTCGGCTCAGGTCATGATCTCACAGTTCGTGAGTTCGAGCCCCGTGCCGGGCTCTGTGCTGACAGCTCAGAGCCTGGAGCCTGCTTTGGATTCTGTGTCTCCCTCTCTCTCTCTCTGCCCTTCCCCTGCTCATTCTCTCTCTCTCTCTCTCTCTCCCTCTCTCTCTCTCTCTCTCTCTCTCTCTCTCTCAAAAATAAGAACATTAAAAATAGTTTTAGTAAAATAAAAATAAGCATTAAAAAATCCTTTTAAAATGTTCTGTTTGACCAGGCTGCCCAACAGGGACCCAGAAGTTTCTGTCTCGCTGCTGGGACAGCATTTACGTTGGCATCAGTGAGCAGAACTGACAAAATGTCCGGGTGTCAGTCCAACTACAGTCATCTTGAAGACGTGGCCAGATGGAGCCCTGACTGCCATCAGGGTGGGGAGAGGGTGGCCTCAAGCTGAGGGGGCTCAGTAGGTCACAAAGGAGTGAGTAGATGTCCCAGCAAGGTCTGTGGTGTGGCCCACCCATTTTCCTACGGAGCCCCCCCGGGTCTCTATTTTTTTTTTAATGTTTATGAGAAAAGTAAGGGAGAACTAGTACTTCGTATTCTCCATAACAAGTTCCAACACAAAAACATAACTGCCCTTTCAATAAGCAAGTATTTTTGGAATTCCTTAGTTCAAATGAAATTACATGGTTCACATGCTCAAAGCATTTTTTCCAACTGTTTTTCCTCCGCAGTCGGCGGAGACCAGACTTGGAAAAGCTCAAACTCTCATTAAAGTTCAGCCACGCAGGATATAAAAGCTGGGTGGGTCCTGGCTCAGATTTTTCTTTCTTGCTAAACATCTCTACCTAACTGACAGCAAGACCAGACTTTGTGATGGGATGCCGTGGGCCAAGCCCTGGCGGCCACGCAAAGACAACAACAGAAGCAAATTTTGAGAAAAAAAATTACATTTTCTAAAAGGCAAAAAACATTAAATTTTCAATTCTTAAGATAGTGTCTGAAATAAACATATAGTAAGCTCATTTCCATACAACGCTGTATGTTTTTCTAAATTGCTCATTGATCATGAAGATTATAATTGAAATTACAAATCTCAAAAAATGTTTAGCAATGAGTATTTATAGATCCTTCATTTAAAAAAGTATTACCTGGGGCACCTGGGTGGTTCAGTCAGTTGAGCGTCCGGCTTTGGCTCAGGTCATGATCTCACAGGTTTGTGGGTTCGAGTCCCACATCGGGCTCTGTGCTGACAGCTCAGAGCCTGGAGCCTGTCTTCCGATTCTGTGTCTCCCTCTCTCTCTGACCCTCCCCTGCTCATGCTGTCTCTCTGTCTCTCAAAAATAAATAAAAAAACATTTTTAAAAGAGGTATTGCCTGCCTTCATTAAAATAAACATTTCTTCCAAAATTGGCACTGGGAGGAGAATTGACGTGGATTGCAAACCCCTCTAGACTCATCTTCCCGTGGCCTGGGCGGGGGGGTGCTGTTCTCTCCCCTAACGTGGGCCTCAGCCGGGGCAGCGGGCTGGTTTGGTTCCAAGAGCACTCACTTCCCAGGAAACTTCCTGTGCCTTAATCTCTGTCCCAGGTCTGCCTGCTGAGAACCCAGTTTGCGGCAGGCACCCACAGGCCAGGGGCGCGTATCCAGACACCTTAACCCCGCAGGGCCAGACCCGAAAGAGTAAAGAAGGGGCACTTGGGTGGCTCAGTCGGTTAAGCCTCTGACTCTTGGCTTCGGTTCAGATCATGATCTCATGGCTTCGTGGGGTCAGGCCCCGCACTGGGCTCTGCGCTGGCAGTGGGGAGCCTGCTTGGGATTCTCTCTCTGTCCCTCTGCCCCTCCCACTCGCGCTGTCTCTGTCTCTCTCAAAATAAATAAATAAACTTAAAAAAAAGAGTGAAGGAAGGAGAAGGTCAAAGCAGCCGATTACTGTCTGTATGTGAAACTGCCTCAGCTCAGTTGGTCAGTGGCGTTTTCCTCTTTGCAGAAGGAAGTTTGCCTGTATCTCTTCTGAGGTCTCTGAATAATAACCATATCAGAATATAACCCAGTAAGTATATTTATAAACAGGTGGGTTGTGGGGGTATTTAATTGTAAACTATCTTTTTTTTTTAATGTTTATTTTTGGTAGAGAGGGAACGAGAGTGGAGGAGGGGCAGAGAGCGAGGAAGACAGAATCCAAGCAGGCTCTGTGCTGACAGCAGTGAGCCTGATGTGGGGCTTGAACTCACAAACCGTGAGATCATGACCTGAGCGGAGGTCAGACCCTTCACCCACTGAGCCATCCAGGCGCCCCTGTTGTAAACTGTCTTATTAGTAGTCAAAAAATTTAGCAGAAAAGAACAGAGGTGACTTAAAGGAAATGAAAGAAGTACTTTCATATCTCACTTCATAAAACACACATTCCTGGAAAAGCAGACCATGAATTATGTTTTGGAGGATTAAATTGTATTTTAATGTCAACAGGGTAACTCACCCGTGACAAATATTGTGGCAGAGAAAAAAATGGCAAATTTAAATTATTACCTTCCAATTCACTACTTTGTGAAACTAGATTTTCCGTCACTGAAATGATTTAAACTAAGGAATTTGTTATTCGTGTCTTCTTTCATTAAAATACGAGTGTTTGTAGGGGTTCCTGGGTGGCTCAGGTGGTTAATCGTCGGATTCTTGATTTCAACTCAGGTCATGATCTCAAGGTCATGAGACCGAGCCCCACCTTGGGTTCTGCACTGACAGCACGGAACCTGCTTGGCATTCTCTCTCCCCCCACTCTCTACCCCTTCCCTGCTTGCATGCTCATGCGCATTCTCTCTCTTTCACACACACACACAAGCCTTAAAATAAAATGTATTTTTAAAAAATTATATATATATATATACAGAGGTGCCTGGGTGGCTCAATTAAATGTCTGGATTCAGCTCAGGTCATGATCTCATGGTTTGTGAATTCAAGTCCCATGTTGGGCTCTATGCTGACAGCTCAGAGCCTGGAGCTGCTTTGGATTCTGTGTCTCCCTCTCTCTCTGCCCCTCCCCACTTGTGCTCTCTCTGTCTCTTGCAAAAATAAACATAAAAAAATTAAAAATATATACACATAAGTCTTTGTAAATATAGGTGTAGAAGCATATGGGAATAGCCCTGTTTAAAACTACATTAATTATGAAATAAAGTATTTGTTATTCAAAATATAAAACCGTGACAAAACATCTAAAATAAAATTGCATTCAACTCTAATTAATCATGCTTGGCCCAATGATTTTAAAGATAGAAGGAGAAAAATTTGCTTCACGTTATACATTGCTGTAATACTCTTGAAGAGATTAGCCAAAGGCTTGCCCACTACTGTTTTATTATTTTTCACAGTAAATGCATTGACAAAGACTTATTCTCTTAAATAGGCTTAATTCTTTTGTCTTCTTAATGTAGGCTCCACGCCCAAGGTGGGGCTTGAACTCACCACCCCGAGATGAAGAGTCACATGCTGCATGGCTGAGGTGGCCGGGTGCCCCAGTATAATTTGAATTTTAATGCTATGTTTCAGTGGTGGATTTAAACTGCTTCCTAGGTGAGTAGTTAAGAAGAGAGAAATGAAAGTTAGGAATTTACTATCCTCTTCCGCCAAAGAGTGTTTTTGTTCCCCTTAGATGACTAGTCACAGAGAAACCAGGGACAATATGGTGCCAGATTTGGATGAGGATTGAGAACTTGGCCTTAGCTCAAAGCCAGTCATTCACATTTAAATAAAATGAACATTTGGAGGCAGTGCTTAAATTTAGTCCAGATTATATTATAAAGATCCAGGAGGAAATCAGTCCTGAGATCACATCTATTATCAGTACAGTAAGGAACTTCCTTTGGTGAACAATTATGTAAGTAGATCTGTTACTGCAGATCTACCTAAGCCTGCGTAATGATGCCATCGGCGGCAGCGGGCACAGCATGTGGGTCAGGGATGTCCTTGCAGAGGAGGAACAGCACGCACCCCAATCCAAAATGCTGACACGGATGCTTTTGAAAGGAGTTTCAGAGGGCACCTGGGAGGTTCAGTGGGTTAAGCATCCAACTTCAGCTCAGGCCATGATCTCATAATTTGTAGGTTGAAGCCCCACGTTGGGCTCTGTGCTGACAGCTCAGAGCCTGGAGCCTGCTTCGGATTCTGTGTCTCCCTCTCTCTCTCTCTGCCCTTCCCCTGCTCACACTTTGTTTCTCTCTCTCTCTGTCTTAAAAGTAAATAAACCTTTTAAACATTTAGAAAAGAGTTTCAGATGCATAAGGATATTTCTTAAAAATTGGCTCCCAGAAAGTTACTAGAACTGATAAATGAATTCAGTAAGGTCGCAAGATAAAAAATCAATATACAGAAACCTGTTGGATTTCTATACACTAATAATGATATAGCAGGAAAAAAATTAAGAAAACAATCCCATCTATAATTGCACGAAAAAGAAGAAAATACCTGGGAATAAACCAAGGAGATGAAAGACCTGTACTCTGAAAACTATAAATAGTTGATGAAAGAAATCAGAGATGACACAAATAGATGGAAAGATATTCCATGCTTATGGATGGGGAGGACAAATATTATTAAAATGTCCATACTGCCCAAAGCAGTCTACAGATTTAATGCAACCCCTATTAAAACATCAACAGCATTTTTCACAGAACTATCACAGAACAAACAATTCTAAAATTTCTATGGAACCATAAAAAAATCTCAAAGAGCCAAAGCAATCTTGAAAAAGAAGAAAAAAACTGGAGGTTTTCCCAGATTTCAAGATATACTACAAAGCTGTAGTAATCAAAACAGTATGGTACTGACCTAAAAATAAACACATAGTTCAATGGAACAGAATAGAGAACCCAGAAATAAACCCACAATTATATGGTCAATTAATCTTCAACAAAGGAGGCAAGAATACGCAATGGGAAAAAGACAGCCTCTTTAATAAATGGTGTCGGAAAACTGGATAGCTATATGCAAAAGAATGAAACTGGCCCCCTTTCTACACCATACACAAACATAAACTCAAAATAAATTAAAGAACTAAGTGAGAGAACTGAGATCATAAAAATTCTACAAGAGAGCATGGGCAGTAATCTCTCTGACATTGACAATAGCAACATTTTTCTAGATACATCTCCTGAGGCAGGGGAAATAAAAGCAAAAACTGTTGGGACTACACCAAAATAAAAAGCTTTGGACAGCAAAGGAAACCGTCAACAAAACTAAAAGGCAGCCTCTGGAGCGGGAGAAGACACTTACCAATGACATGTCTGAGAAGGAGGCAGTATCCAAAATGCATAAAGAAGCCATACAGCTCAACACCAATAACCCAAATAACCCAATTTCAAAACAGGCAGAAGACATGAACAGACATTTCTCCGAAGAAGACATACAGATGGCCAGCAGACACATGAAAGAATGTTCAACGTCACTCTTCATCAGGGAAATGCAAATCAAAACCACAATGATGTATCACTTTACAGCTGTCAGAATGGCTAAAACCAACGACACGAGAAACAGGTGTTGGGGAGGATGTGCGGAGAGGGGAACCCTGTTGTGCTGTTAGTGGGAATGCGAACCGGTGCAGCCGCTGTAGAAAATAGCATGGAAGTTTCTTTAAAAACTTATAAATTGGGGCACCTGGGTGGCTCAGTTGGTTAAGTGTCTGACTCTTGATTTCAGCTTAGGTCATGATCTTGCAGTTCAGGAGTTCAAGCCCCATGTTGGGCTTTGTGCTGACAGCATGGAGTGTGCTTGGGATGCCTTCTCTCTCTGCCTCTCTCTCTGCCCCTCCCCTCTCAAAATAAATAAATAAACTTTTAAAAAAGGTATAATTATCGTGATGAGCACTGAGTGATGTATAGAACTGCTGAGTCACTATATTTTATACTTAAAACTAATATAACATATATGTGTGTATACACACACACACACACACACACACACATACTGGAATTATATATGTATATATGGGTTTCTAGGTTACAAGGCACTTCACTTCTCTAAGCCCCTTAGACTTCTCACATGAATAGACAAGAGACATCACATGCCCAAAACAGAAGGTGGAGGCGAAGGACGTCTGTGCAGACCCAGAGCACCTCCTACTCCTTTAGGACCTGCCTCAGCTCCCCAGCTCTGGGGTCAGGTGCGTGCTTAACTCTGTGATGAACACACTCAAGGTTTGGAAGCAGTGAGAGATGAATGCAGATTCCAGTCCATCCTTGTCCTTGCTCCCCCCACTCACATCCCCACGACACATTCTGGGGGTTGTAGCTCCAGCACGAGACACGGAACAACAGCCTCGCACAGTGTAACCAGCTTTTATAATTGCACACAGTCAAATCCCTATAGTAAATCCATTACAGTGTTTCTTTCTCACAGTGGTTCTTCTGAACAAACCCTGATGATACATTTGGGTTAGAATGTTTTTGTTTTTATTTTTTACTATTACAAGAAGTACCACCGTGAACACTCAAGTCTGTGTCTCCCGGTGCACTTGGGCAAGAATTCCTCTACAGTATATGCCGAAAGGTGTGTCTCGCTGGATTGTTGGGTATTCAAATGTCCAACTTTATAAGATAATGCCAAGGTCTATTTTAGAGCATGTGTGCCAATTTATATACTCACACCGCATTGCTTAGAGTTGTCCTTGATACAAGTGTTTGCAATCACTTTGTGCAGTAGTATTTCTTAATTTCAGTGCATCTGAAAAGTATAATGTGGTTTCTTACTGTCATCTTAGTTAACATTTATAGAACTATTAGTGAAGGTGGAGAATGACTTCATATTTCTATTCTCCATATTTCCTCTTCTGCAAAATGATGACTTGTGACTTTTACCCGTTTTCCATGGCATTGTGGGCTGTTTAGTTGTTGATATACAGAAGGGGTTCTTTACATATGATGGAAACCAGTGCTTTAGGCTGGAGCCAGTTTGTCCAAGAGCAACTTTGTGCATCTCCATCTCTTCCCCTGTGTTTAGTGACGTCATCTGGTAGCTTGAAATAGGCCTTGTTGGGACTCTCTCCTCCACGGAAATTGTCAAACCCTACAAATCAGGGACAGCTAGCTTTTAAACATTTGTCAGCACACCAGTTGTTACACATGTTTTAAATATCTGCTATTGGTTTGTGGCTCGTCTACAGATTCTTTTGTGGGGTCTTTTGAAGAAACGAAATCCTTAACTTTTATATAGTCAAATTTGTCAATCTTTTTAGTTTTCAGTTTTGGATAAGCTGTGCTTTATTTTAGATGTTTAAAAACTATCAGCGTTCCCATCAAAGACTTTGATACATCTGGAATCATGTAGTGTGAGGTAGGGATCCAACTTCATACCCCCCCCCACCATTGTCCCATCATCACTTATTGACTAATCCTTCTTTTCCACAGTATATACTAATTTTGTGGTATTTTATGTCCACACGTGTGTAGGTCTGTTTCCAGAACCTTCTAGTCCATGAATCCATTTGTCTATGACAGCATTAGTCTGCACCATCTTCATTATTACTATTACTTTTTTTCATCTTCATTATTAACTCTTTATAGTTAATGTCTTCAAATCTGATAGGGTGAGTCTTCCTACCTTATTCTCCTCTAAAAGAGTTTTTATTATTTTATATTTTGATCTTTGTCTATACAAGTTTTAGAATCAGCTTATCAGTTTGAGGGGAAAACCATTGGGATTCAGATTAAATTACATTGAATCTATAGATCAGAGTGGGAAAAACTGACATATTTCTTCCTATTAAAGATCTTTCACTATTTATTTATTTATTTATTTAAGAAAAAGAGCGTGCACGTGCAAGTGGGGGAGGTGCAGAGAGAGGGAGGGAAAGGGAGAGGGAGAGGAAGAATCCATGCTCAGCATGGAGCCTGACATGGGTTTGATCCTACAACCCTGGGATCATGACTTGAGCTGAAATCTGAGTCAGATGTTTAAGCAGCTGAGCCACCCAGGTGCCACACCATTTATTTTTGTAAAAGGTCTTCTTTGATGTTATTTGAATAGGGTTTTAGAATTTATTCCATGCAGGTCTTATACAACTTTCATTAGATGTAGCTAAAGTTTTTTTTTTAATTGTTTTTGTAAACTTCATTTTCCCCCCAAATTATATCTCTGTTTGTTGCTGATGCTTATAAATTATATTTGCGGGGCACCTGGCTGGCTCAGTCAGTATAGCATGAGGCTCTTGATCGTGGGGTCATGAGTTCAATCCCCACATTGGGAGTAGAGTTTACTTAAAAAAATAAATTAAAAAAAGAAACTATATATGATTGTATGTATTGGTCTCCTACTCAGCCATGTATTGAGCTCTGTTATTTCCAATCATTTGCCTTTAGATCCTTTGGAACTTTCTATGTAGACGATTATATCGTTATAAATAAAGACTATTCCAATTCATCTACCTTTTACTGCCTTTTTCCATTAAAAATGTTTTTCAATGTTTATTTTTGAGAGAGAGAGAGGGAGGGAGGGAGAGAGAACATGGGCAGGGGAGGGGCAGAGAGAAAGGGAGACAGAGAATCCGAAGCAGGCTCCACAGTGTCACAAAGCCTGATGCAGGGCTCAAACCCATGAACTGTGAGATCATGGCCTGAGCAGAAGTCAGCCGCTCAACTGGCTGAGCTACCCAGGTGCCCCGTGCTTTTTCCCATCTTTGGGTTTTGTTACTTCTTTTTCCTCTCTTACTGGACTCCTTAAGAAATCCAGTATAAACCTGAATAGAAGCAAATGGACTTCCTTATCTTGTTCCTGATTTTTTTTTAGGGCCTGTTTCTCTCTCTCTCTCTCTTTTTTTTTTTTTTTTTATGACACTAGGAGTATTGTTTGTTGTATCTTTTGAGATGACGGTGTATTTTTCCCCTTTAATTTGTTAATGTCCTGCATTATAAATTATATTTTGTCTAGTGTTTAACATCATTTCTGAAAAAAACCCCATCTTGTTTATGACGTGTTGTCTTTTTAAAACAGACTCTTGGGTTTGTTTTCTTAGCATTTTAGTTGAATAATGTTTCTTTATTGTACTGTCCTTGCTTAGTCTTGACACCATGGTTACATGAATCTCAGAGAATTAGCTGTATTGTAGTCCCTCTTTTTCTGTCCTCTGAGACAGTTTTAGTGACTGGAGTGATTTCTTCCTTAAAAGCGTGGTGTAAGTCATCTGTGAAAACATCTGAACTTAGTATTTCCTTTGTGGGAAGAGTTTAAAATATGATTATGTTTCTTAAATAGCTATAAGGCAATTCAGATTCTCTATTTTTGAGTGTTTTGATAAGTTATATTTTTCTAGGAATTTGTCCATTTCACTTGTTTTCAAATGTTTGACCTCAATTCACACAATTAAAGAAATCTTTGCCTTCTCTTTATGTGCCTTCCAACTCAGTATTGCTTGTTCCTCCTTTTTTTCTTGTTCAATCTCAGCAAAGATTTCCCAATAAGACAGAATTTGTAATTTCATAAACTCTTTTGCGCCTTTACCTTTTTTCCCCCCCAACATTTGTTTATTTCTGAGAGACGGACAGATGACACAAGCAGGGGAGGGGCAGGCAGGGACAGAGAGACAGAATCCGAAGCAGCCCCCAGGCTTCAACTGTCAGCTCCGAGCCCAACGCGGGCTTGAACCCACGAAGCGTGAGATCGTGACCCGAGCTGAAGTTGGACACTTAACCGACAGAGCCACCCCGGTGCCCCACAACCACTGTGGATCTTAAAACCAAAACCAAGACCAGAAATCAACGCCTGAGTCCCATCTCAGTCCAATTAAGTTAGAACCCCCAGTAGAAGCTTGCTGAGACTACGAGTTCACTGCATCAGGGACATATGAGCCGGGCGGGAGCAGAGCGACAAAGCTCAGAAGTGGGCTTATGGAAGACCGACAGTCGTGGATCGCCGGCGTGCTGCTTACCTCGAAGTGTATGTAATGATTTGAAATACGGGACAACACCATAACTACTTAGTGCTAAATTGAAGTAAATTCCCACTCTCTCTAAAAGAAAACACAACAAACATTCTGTGTCTCAAAATAATTCTTCTCTACCGTTGGGAATAAGATCATTCACCAGGTGGGTATGATTCTCAGTGAAAACGGCTCACACACGCCAGGGTTGTGGAGCCTGGAGCCTGGCTCACAGGAGAATTCCCCTAAAAGGAGACTGAGCTCAGGGCCGTGAGGCATCATTTTGCCACTAGATGGAGCTATGGGTTGTGATTTCAAAGAACTAAGGAGTGTCTGAAAGGGAGAAGCTTAGAAACCTTTTCTAATCCTTGCTTCATGTCTTATTTTTTAATTGTGTGTGTGTGTGTGTGTGCGCGCGCGCGCGCGCGCGCGCACACGCACACGCGCGCGCACAACTGACCACTCTCCAAATAAGCTATATATTCATGTAGTTCTAAAGATTTAGAACAAGTCTAAGTTCTAAATCTACGGTGTCTGTGGTGGGTGCTCCCTGTCTGCTCTCCAGCTCCACTGTCCACCTGACGTGAGCCCTGGGAGGGTTCACCTGTAAGGGTGCAGTGAGAGTGTTCTCTGCCCTTGGTCATCTCACAGGGTCTCCCCCAGCGACAGCACTGAAAAGAGAGATGGGGGCAGGAGAAGGGTGGGGTCGGGAGGCTATTTCCCCAGCGTCTTCCCAGGTGGGCTGCGGGTTCACCTAGGAGGGCGATGACCTCTGCCCAGTGGCTCCTTCTGTGCCTGCAGCGTTCTCTCTCTTTGGGTTCAGGTGACCACTTACTCCTCCTGTCCCGTGGGGGCCGGCCATGGTAATGATTCCGCGCTGCAGCTAGCCCACGGGTGGGCACGCCACCGCGCTCCGCTGGGTGCCTTAGCCCTGTTCACAACTGTGTAGATCATTCTTTATTAACCCCCTTTGTAGATGCCTTTTGAGCATGCTGTGTATTTATGCGGCTTTCCTAACAGGTACAGGTTCCCTCCTGACGTCTCTCTTGCCCACTCATCCAGTTCTCCTGAAGCAGCCAATTCTGTGAGTTTCCTATATGTTTGTATGGACAAATATAAAGGAATATATATCTGTGTCTATATTCTTATCACCTGTATTTATTCAAATTGTAGCATTTTATACTCAGTTCTGTAGCATGGTTTATGTGCACATAAACAGTATGTTCTAGAAATCACTGGATAGCAGAACATGGAGATTCACCTCGCCCCTTATTATGGATGTTTTATATTCCATTTTATGGCATACAATAACTTTTTACCCAGCTTCCTATCAAGAGAGACTTAGGTTGTTTCCAGCTATCTGCCATTATAAACACTGCTATAGGGAATAAACTATAAACTACAGGGTCATTTCTCCTTCTGTGTATGAGGAAAATGAAACAGAAAGAGATTAAGTGAATCGTCCAAGGTTATTTCTGGGCAGAGCCCATACCATCACGGTCACCAGTCAGCGGGATGAGACCACAGTGACTTTGCACAATGGAATCTGACCTTTGCTTAGTGTCCCCTCCCCTCACCCCCCAATTTACTACACATTTCAACACTCCTGAAATTTCTAACCTCATGCCTTCGTTCCCACGAAGAGTGGTTACAAGAATGGATTCCGGAGTCACATCCAGGGAATGTTGCTGTGACATTGCGGACTGGCTGTGTGACCTGGAACAACTCACTTAGCCTCCCAGTATCTGTTTTCTCATTTATAAAAAGTTTCCTGCGTCCTGGTGCTGGGAAACGCATTCAGCACTTGGAACAGCGCCTGGGCCACAGGAAGAGCTGTGACTCTAATGAGTGGTGTTATCAGCGTTCACATACAATATGAGAGCGCCATGTCATTGTGTCTCTTGACGGGTCACCTTTAAAACTGAGATCACCCGGGGCGCCTGGGGGGCTCAGTCGGATAATCATCCAACTTCAGCTCAGGTCATGATCTCCCGGTTCATGGGTCTGAGCCCACATCAGGCTCTGTGCTGACAGCTCAGAGCCTGGAGCCTGCTTCAGATTCTGTGCCTCCTTCTCTCTCTCTGCCCCTCCCCGACTCATGCTCACTTTCCCTCTCAAAAATAAACATTAAAAAAAAAAACCCTTAAAACTGAGATTACCTTAGATGATCAGATTGCTTAAGAGCAGATATGTATAAAGAAGGATTGTATAAAGAAAGATTGCAGGTCCCCAGGGAACTGGGGACCTGAAATGGATCTAAAAGAGAAAGGGGTTTCTAAAGATAACTTTGCCCACTTCACAATTTCGTTCTGATTTTCCTGCTCTGTGGACGTAAAACAAGTCTGTTTGCTTTCCGGACAGCCTCCCGGGCACCTTACAGTTTCCAAACTAGACCCACTGCTCACAAGCCCACCACTCGCCACCACCCTTTACCAATAACCCAAGCCTGGCTTTCCTCTTGCTGTCCCACAGCACATCTGAATGAGTCAATCAAAAAAAAAAAATCTCAGATTCATCTATGACTGCTGCCTTTCACATCCTTATGGCAAATTTGTTAGAAAGCCCTCTAAATTTTTTCTTAATATCATTCAACTTCATTCCCACTCCTCTCTATCTCCTCTGAGACCAACTTTAAATTAGACTCTTATTGTTTCTATGTGTCACTAACCCTAACCCTAACCTAGCTCTAATCCTTAATTTGTGAAATTTATAATCTGGAGAGAGAGTCAGACATAAAGCACATGCAGATATGAGACCACTGAGATGACCAGATCGTTTCTAAAGACCAGATGTGGGGGCGCCTGGGGGCTCGGTTGAGCATCCAACTGCAGCTCAGGTCATGATCTAAGGTTTGTGGGTTCAAGCCACACATCGGGCTCTGTGCTGACAGCTCAGAGCCTGGAGCCTGCTTCAGATTCTGTGTCTCCCTCTCTCTGCCCCTTCCCTGCTTGCTCTCTCTCTCTCAAAAGTAAATAAACATTAAAAAAAAAAAAAGCAGATGTGGATGAAGAAAGATGGGCAAAGTGTCGTGTCCCGCCCCGGGCCGCTCCGGCCCGCTGGGGGCGGTGAGTCCCCGTGGGTTCTTTTCCTGAGGGAGGGAGAGAAAGGGCAGGAAAGGGGATGCGCAGAGAGTAAAGACACAACTCACGGTTTCCGATCAGGTAAAAGAGAGAGAGAGCTTTACTGAGAAAACTGTCTCTTATAAAGCTTTCAAGGCGGGAAAAACAGAGCATCTGACCTAGGTCGGTTGTTAGGAAACAGGGTTAAGGGATTAAGACTGGAGTAAAAGAGGAACCAGACTAAAGTGTTTTAAGCACAGCGCCTGAGGGGCCGATACCACCCTGCCTGCAGGCGGTTGATCTTTGGTCTTTTGGCTTCTCTGACAGGAGTGGCGCTCCCTGCCTATTTTGCAACTCCCCTCAGGGAGTGACAAATCCGGCTAGCAAATGGCCAGGCAGCTGAGATCTTAGCCGCTCCCCACAGCAAAGTATTAAGAAAATGAGGACTTGAAATGGACTCTAAAAGAGAAAGGGGTTTCAAAGGTTACTTCCAATAACTGGTTCTCTAAAATAACACAAATAACGGGCTCAGGCTGGCAGGGACGCTTTTTTCTGTCTGGCCTCCCGGGAAAGGAAGAGCTGTAAGCGGGGCTTTGAGTCTTGGAGCTCAGGGCTTCCTGGCCTCAGGCTCACATTTTGACCCTTGCCTTAGAAAGTCTGCTGAAGCTGGGAGGTGAGGAGGAAAGAGGCGGCCTGGCCCCAAGGGGGAGGGAGAGTGGGCCAGACTGGCCTGTGAATGGGGAGCTGCAGGAGCAGACTCTGGCAGCTCCGGACGAGCTGGGCATCTGCTTGACTTTTGCACGGGGCTGGGGAGGTGACCTGCCCTGAGTACCGGGGCCCCAAGGGCAGTGGCAAGAAGCCTGTGACCAAGAGAGGACCTGTGAGGGGGCCTCCCTGCAGCCTGCCGAGGGTGTGCGAGCCCAGCAGGTGCCCAAGGACCAGCCGGCGATGGGGAGTGAGGGGCCCCACAGCTAAGAGACCGACGTCCGGCCGCTCCTCCGTTTTCAGGGCACTGAGTAGACCCTCGGAGCCCGCGAACGAGCCATTTTGGAGTTGGGGTGGTAACCGCATCCCTTCTGTGTAAGACAAGTGAGTGCGGGCTTCACGCCACGAACCTCATTCCATGAGCTGCTTCTAGAAGGCTAGCGAGGTGAGGTAATTTCTGTTCTTTTCTTTGTAAAATAAGCCCATAAGGCTATATATATAAATTTCTTGAGAGAGAGGGAGAGAGAGGGAGGGATGGAGGGAGGGGCCGGGGTGGTGGACACAGAACCTGAAGCAGGCTCTGTGCTGACGGCACAGAGCCCGATGCGGTGCTTGAACCCACAAACTGTGAGATCATGACCTGAGCTGAAGTCGGACCCTTAGCCAAGGGAGCCAGCCAGGAAATACGTATTTGTTACGTCACAAGGGAGCTGTGCTCTCGTGAGTGCCGTGAGGCCCTGGGTGGGGCTCAGTCTCCTCCGCTGTCAGACGCGGCGGGTGAGGGTGAGGCTCCAGCCCAGCTCTGCCCACTCCCGGCTTCGTGGTGTCTCATCCACACACACGGGCTCGAACAGACTTGGGACTTAAATCGAAGTTTGAAGTCTGAAGCTTCAATACTCAGCTTCAAGGCAAATCACAGAGTAAGGATTTTAGCGCCTACTATGAGGTGTGCAACGGAGATAGATCACTTCCGATTTCTCCTGAGAACCAGGGGACGAGGCTGAGAAAGCAGAGCTAAGGAAGAAGGACAGATGCTAAGGATGCGCAGAAGAAATGTCTTAGAAGTGGCAAAATACCCAGAGTTACTCTTTTTTTTAAGAAGATACCTGTGAATTTCCTGATAAATATGGTGTTGGGTTACTCTAGTTTTCCTGAATGGATTTTACTCCCCTCTCCTTCCCTCTCCTCCCCTCCCCTTCTTCCCTTCCTTCCTTCCTTCCTTCCTTCTTTTTCTTTCTGTGTGTGTGTCTGTGTGTGTGTGCGCGCGTCAACCTTCAAAGATATCTTAGTATCTGAGAAGGTGCTTTCTGCTTTCGTTCAAAACGTAGAGACAGCACAGAGACGTGTCCAAACCTTTCTAATCTGTTTTAAAACAAAAAGTCACGGTACAGATGAGGAAATTTATACTGTCATCCACTGAAAGTAATGATCAGCGGTCACACACAGTCTTCATGCTTGAATTTAACGTTTAACACTTCCGGATTACTGCACTCACACAATTCCGCCGGCACATGATTTGCTTAGTGAATATATTAACATAGCTCTTCATATGCTGATTTATCTCTATGACTTTTGAAAAGCTATGGGAGGACACTAGGAAGATTGTGCTAGTTGGTGGCATTTGGAGGGACCTTTCCTTTTTGACTTCTTTTATGATTTCCAATTTTTTCCAAAATGACATGTGATTTTTTTTTTTTGTTAATAATAACATACACCACCCGGCTTACTTTTTTAGGAGAAAAAGAGACATTATCTAGTCTGTGTTCCTTCTGGAAATGACACAGGGAATAGTACATCAAGTCAGCATTTTTTATTGCCTTAAAAAGAGGAAATTTTGTATTTATTCAATTCTTGCCTCGAGTCCAGCCCATAGATTCTTGGGCAGTTATCAGCGTTTTACGGTGGTGATGTATCAGAAAGGCCTTATCTCTTCTTTTTGGGGGTGATTACACATCATCTGATCATGAAGTCCTTCCTAGATGACAGGACCAGAAAGCCCCTTAGGTGAAAAGTCCTGGCCCAAAATGCCATCCACACACTTTGTGATTCTTGCCACACTAGCTGGAGGCCAGGAGGTCCGGGATTAAAATCTAGTAGAAGATAAATGGGAATTTGATATCTTACCCCACTTTCCTCTCTCTCTCTCTCTCTCTCTAATTTAGGTTTTGTTTTGAATAACGTTTGATCCTGAAGTCACATGATAACACGCAGTATTCAGGACTCTCAGTTCCCTTTACTGCCAAACCACACTTACACGTTCAGAAACCGGCTTTACCGAGAAGAGGATGACATAAGAAGGCAGAGTCTGGTTGGGTGTCTGCAGGGTACCGCTGGCTGCTCAGAGGACGCTCTGTCACAGTTCCAAGGTGAGATTCTGCGTGTGCTGGCTGAGGACCATCAGAACCGCACTTCTTCGTCACCAGCGGCAGCTGTGAACTCCCTGCAGGTCCCGCGCCCTCCTCCTGCCCCAGAGCACCTCACAATCCCAGGAGGAGCAAAGGCGTCTGAGGCCGAGCCCCGCGCCAGGAGGCTCTCGCCTTGTCGGAGCCGCGCTCCCAGGGAAACGACTGAGGGGCTCCTGCAAACCAGATCAAATGAGCCCCACTTGGGCTGCATGGGAGGCTCCTTGGTCCGGGCCGGCCTTTCTCAGCAAAGCCCAGGCCCTGAGCTGCCAGGGGAGCCTCACTTCCGCAATCTAGCACATTCTGCTTTGTTTCTGACTGCAGCCCCTCTAGGTGAATTCATGGTTTTGTCATCACCTCTTCTTATTCTCAGGATTTTTTTTTTTTCTGTAGGAACTGCTGCTTTCAGTAGCTCTAAAGCTTATGAGCAAATAATATCTTCAGAGTCCCCCTCGTCTTCCCCTAGATCTGAAAAGACATGACAGCTGGGCATTGACTGTGGGCGGCCTGTTTCTTTGCTCATTCTGATGAGCTTCCTAAAGGCCATGGCTGTGGCCTTCACATCTCTTTTCACTGATACCTATTATAATCGTTTTAATAAAACGGGGCTTTGGGGACCTTGCCTTTCTAGCAGCATGTTAGCAAATCCCAGATCTCTCTTTTCCTTTTTCTTTTTTAAGAGAGAGGGCACAAGTGAGTGAGGGGCAGAGAGAAAGAGAAAGAATCTTAGGAGGGGCAGAGAGAGAGAGAGAGAGAGAGAAGTGGGGCTCACACAAAGCGGCGCCTGGTCTTACCAAATGTGGGGCCTGAGCTCATCCAGTGCAGGGCTCAAGCTCACCTGATGTGGGACCTGAACTCACAAATTATGAGATCATGACCTGAGCCAAATCCAATGCTTGCCCGACTGAGCCACGCAGGTGCCTGCAGACTCCAGATCTCTTGCTCACAGTTTAGTTGATTTGCCATTAGAAGCAAATGAAATTACTGCCTGTGGACTCCTCTCTGTAGCGGATCCCCTCTTCTCTCAACAAACATTTCACTCAACACAGCGCAGTGATAGGCACTGAGCTAGGAGACAGAAACAGACACACGAATGAGACCCTGCACCTGGCAGAAAAGATAGTCAGCCCCTATGGCACCTCTAAGTGATCTGGAAAAGGTCATCCCTTCCTCCTGGTGGGGGCAGCTCTGCACCAGGGCTCAGGAATACTCAGTGGAGAACAGAATGGGTTTCAGCTTCCTTGGCCAAGGACCCTTGTGTGGGACATAACCTGAGCAACGTTATGGTATGGACCAGGAAGTGTAAACGGCATACGAATGCCTGGGAGGTTGGGGAGTTGCGGGGCGGGGGGTGGTTCCATGGAAGACGTTACATGTGAAATGAGACATGAAGGAGCTCATCCAGGGAAGGGGGGCGAAGGGCAGGGGGAAGACGTACAAAGCCACACGGGTTTGAAGAGCATGGCCTATCTGGGGCTCTGTGGGTCAGTGATGATGTCCAGAGTGCATGGGTGTGGAGACAGCTTGCTAAGTATTGAAGCTGGAAGACACTTAGAGCAATGATCTAGGACCTAAACTCTAGGTCCCTGCTGCTCAAAGTCTGGTTCCCCTTAGGGTAGCTTCGGCATCACTAGAAAAATTGTTAGAAGTGTGGAAGCCTGGGTCCCACCCACGACCTACTGAATCGGGACCTGCATTTTAATAAGCTCTTAGGGAAGGAGGGTTTCAAGATGGCTGCGTAGGAAGATCCTTTGCTCCCCGTCCTTTCCCTGTGAAAACGGTGTGAAAACTAGGTGACTTCTCCCCACAACAAAGGATAAAAGGGCAACATCAAGATGGATAGAGGGGCAGAGTACGGTCTTGGCAAAAACACACCCTCCTCCCCCCCAGTGTGGGGACATACAGCAGGGAGGGACCTCACCTGTCCAGCACTTTCCCTGGAGGAACAAGGGGTTGGTGCCTCTTATCAGTCAGTCCAGCTCTTGGGATTTGCACCAGAGAGATGAGCTCCCCAAAGATGCCGGGCTTAGAAAACCAATGGGGCTGATGTCCAAGGGACCCAAAGTGCTTTAGAAAACTTACAGCCTCCTTTTTGATAGCTTGTCTGTGGGCTCACTCACCCAGGATCCAGCGCAAAGGCACCAATTTGGAAATCACCTAGGCTACACTTAAAGAAGATTCGTTTGCTGGTCTGGGGGCATCGGCTGGAGGGGCAGGGACAGCTGAGTCCCTCTCTGAAGGCAGAGGTGCTAGTGGATGCCATCTGTGCACCCTCTACCTTCCCTGCTATCCCAGGTGTGGCTGGACTCAGCTTCCCCTGCTGCCCTGCTGAGGCTGGACAGTGCAGGTGGTCACAGCAGTCCCCTGCTTCCTGGCTGGGGCAGGCGAAGATCAATAATCACGAAGGCTCAGGAGACAACGAAGCCCCTCTGTCCAGAGACAAGAGACAACCAAGAACTAGGGCAAAGATAAAGAAGAAGTTTGTTCACCTGCACAAGGCTATTCCTTCACTGATGAAAGAGGTAGCTGGTCACCGTATCCACAGAAACACAGAGCATCAAGCAAAATGAGGAAACAGAAATATGTTCTAAATGAAGGAATAAGACAAAACTTCAGAAAAAGACCTTAATGATATGGAAATAAGGAATCTACCTGACAGAGATTCCAAGTGATGGTCCTACATGTGCTCACTGAACTCAGGAGAGGAATGGGTGAACACGGTGTTGAGAACATCAGCAAGGAGACAGAAAACTAAGAAAGTAGCAAAAAGAAGTCACAGAGCCAAAGAATACAATAACTGAACCGAAAAATATACCAAGAGCATTGAATAGCAGCCTGGATGAAGCAGAACAGATCAGTGCTTTGGAGGACAAAGCAGTGAAACCCACTGAGGCAGAGTAGCAAAAAGTAAGAAGGATTTTTAAAAATGAGGATAACTTAAAGAGATCTAGAGGAGAAAGGGGAATGGGATGGGGAGAGAGAAAGGGCACATATATTGATGGATAGATCACGTATATCAAAGGATAGATCATCCACTGGCAGAAAATTAATAAGGAAACATCAGCCTTTAGCACTGCATTCGACCAGATGGACTTAAAAGAACATTCCACCCCAAAGCAGCAGAATTCACATTCTCAAGTAAACATCGTAGTATCTCCAGGATAGATCACCTGTTCGGCAAAACAAAACAAATCTCGATAAATTCCAGATGATTAAAATCATATCAAGCATCTTTTATGACCACAATGGTTTGAAACTATAACTCAATTACAAGAAGAAAGCTGGAAAAGTCACAAATGCATGGAGATTAAACAAAAGGCTACTGAATGAGCACTGGAGAAATCAAAGAAATCAAAGGAGAAATTAAAAAATACCCAGAGATAAATGAAAACAGAAAAACGACATACTAAAATCTATGGGATGGAGCAAGAGAGTTTCTAAGAGGGAAGTTTATTACAATAAAGGCTTATCTCAAGAAACAAGAAAAGTCTCAAACAATCTAACTTTACACTTAAAGGAACTAGAAAAATAAGAACAAATGAACTCCCAAGTTAGTAGAAGGAAATAATAAAGATCAAAGTGGAAATAAATGAAATAGAGACTAAAAAGATAATAGAAAAGATCAGCAAAAGTAAGAGCTGGTGCTTTGAAAAGATAAACTTGACAAAAACCTTTAGCTAGACTAACCAAGAGAAGAGAGAGAGGGCTCAAATAAAATAAGAAATCAAAGAGAAGTTGCAACTGATACCACAGAAATACAATGAATTACAACAGACTTTCATGAACAATTATGCCAACACAGTGGACAACCTAGAAGGGAGAAATTCCTAGAAACATACAATCTTTCAAGACTGAATCAGGAAGAAATAGAAAATCTGAACAGACTGATTACTAGTAAGGAGATTGAATCGGTAATCAAACAAAAGTCCAAGACAAGACAGCCTAACTGGTGAATTCTACCAAATATTTAAAGAACATTTAATACCTATCCTTCTCAAAATCGTCCAAAAAACTGATGAGGAGGGAATGCTCTTAAACTCATTTTACGAGGGCAGCGCTGCCCTGATATCAAAAACAGACAAGGACACCACATAAGACATTCATGAAAGAAGTTGAGGAAGACACAAATGGAAAGATATCCCAAGATCATGGACTGTAAGAATTGATACTGTTAAAATGTCCATACTACCCAAAGCAACCAACAGATTGAATGCAATACCAAAATTCTGACATCATTTTCCTCAGAACTAGAAGGAATGCTTCCAAAATTTGTGTGGGACCACAAAAAACCCTGAACAGCCAAATCAGTATTGAGAAAGGACAACACAGTCAGGGGTATCACATTCTTGGATTTCAAACTACACTACAAAGCTGTAGTAATCAACACAATGTGGTACTGGCATGAGAACAGAGATCAGTGGAGCAGAGCAGAGAGCCCAGAAGTAAACCCATGCATACATGGCAACTAATTTATGACAGAGGAGGCAAGAACATACACTAGGAAAAGTACAGTCTCTTCAATAAATAGTGTCGGGAAAAGTAAACAGCTCCACACAAAAGAATGAAACTGAAGCACCATCCTATACCATACACAAAAATTAAGTTAAAATCGACTAAAGACTTGACTGTAAGACCTGAAACCATAAACTCCAAGAATAAAACTTAGATTGTAAACTCTCTGACATTGATCTTACTGATTTTTTCTTTTTTGGGGGATCTGACTCCAATGACAAAGACAAAAAAAGCAAAGACAAACAAATGGGACTACATCCAACTAAAAACTTCTGTACACTGAGGGGCACCGTCAATAAAACAACCAGCCCTACTGAACGGGAGAAAATAGTTGCTCAACATATATCCAATAAGAGGTTGATATCTAAAGTATATAAAGAACTCATACAAATTAAGAGCAAAACCCCACATGATTTGATAAAAAGAAACTGGGCAGAGCATTGGAATAGGCATTTTTCCAAAGCAGACATATAGGCACATGTAAAGATGCTTAACATCACTGAGCAGCAGGGAAGTGCAAGTCAAGACTACAATGAGCTAGCACTTTACATCTATCAGAATGGCTAAAATAAAAAACACAAGAAATAACAAGGGTTGGTGAGGAGGTGGAGAAAAGGAACCGCTCCCGCACTGTTGGTGGGAATGCAAATCGGTGTAGCTCCTATAGAAAGCAACACTGAATTTCCTCAAAAAAATTAAAGATAGAACTATCCTATGATCCAGCAATTCCACTTCTGGGTATCTATCTGAAGAAAACAAAACTAATTAAAAAAGATATGTGTCCCCTTATGTTCATTGCAGCATTATTTACAGCAGCCAAGATATGGAAACAATGTATGTGTCTGTAGATAAATGAATGGATAAAGAAGGTGTGTATGTGTACACACACACACACACACACACACACACACACACACACACACTGGAATTTTACTCAGCCACAGAAAGAATGAAGTCTTGCCATTTGTGGCAACACGGATAGATGTAGACATAAGTCAGACACAGAAAGACAAATACCACGTGATTTCACTTTTATGTGCACTTTTGAAAACAAAATAAACCAAACCAAACCAAACTCAGACTCAGACACAGAGAACAGGTTGGGTGGTGCTGGAGGGAGGGGATTTGGGTGGGACAAAGTGGGTGAAGTGGATCAAAAAGTACCACCTTCCAGTTATAAAATTCCCAAGTCCTGGGGATATAATGTACACCATGGGGCATAAAGTTAATGACACTGTATCAACTCTGGACGGTGACAGAAGGAAGGAGATTATTTGCAACATATACACATGTCCAATCACTGTGCTGTGTCCCTGAAAATAATGTAATACTGAATGTCAAGTATACTTCACTAATGATATAAAAAAGCCCCCCCGTGGTTCATGTGCACATTAAAGTCTGAGCAGCGCTGGTTTAAGGAAGAGGGAGAAGAATAAAGGTTTGCTTTGAAAGCATATTCTCTAGTTATTGCCAAACACGGAGTTTCCCTTTACACGGTCACAAGTCTACCATCAGCGGATTCACCATCAGGATGCCTCTGTGATATTAACTACAAAGCATTGTTATGAAAACAGGGGCGTGAAGAATTTAATTTGCACATGAGCACCAGCAAACTGAAACAGAAGGAAGAGAATGCAGACTGCTAGCCTCGCCTTTTCCTTTTCTGTCTTACTGCTCAGGCTTGCTTTCTCCTGAGCCTTTAGCTGGGAGCTGTGGGAACGTATGCCCAAGTCCAGCAAGCACTGAGGTTGGAAAGGTGAACCCATCTAGAAG
This sequence comes from Mungos mungo, assembly GCA_004023785.1. Lineage (NCBI taxonomy): Eukaryota > Metazoa > Chordata > Mammalia > Carnivora > Herpestidae > Mungos > Mungos mungo. The sequence continues at coordinate 67,027 of PISW01002782.1, forward strand.
CCTTGGACCTCGAGATGGTGTCTGTGCACCATCCTGGCGCTGCTGAAAGAAAGGGAAATAATTCTAAAAAAGATCCTAGGAAGGAAGTAAGATGAGGGTTATCTCTACCCAGCCTTCCTCACCTCTTCTTTTTCCCCTTTCCCCATTTATTTATGCAACTGTTCAATTATTGACCGTAGATATTAAGCACCTACTGTTTGTCAGGCCCGGACATCTTCATATTCCTAGAAACTACAGAACTTTCTACAAACTTCCACATCTCCCAAGAAATCCTTTACCAAAGCTTCTACAAGCTAGACTTTCCCTCCAGCCCTAGGTGGCTTGCGGGGACAGAAGGAACAATGGAAGCTGGAAGGCTCTGGGGTTTCCGTTCTATGCTGTCCTCTGTGTATGGGCTTCTCTGATTCTTTTTCTCCAAGAGGAGTCCTAAGAGGAAAATCCAGATACAAGGGGGGAGGGGCGGGTTGCAGCATCCACAGGAGGTTATTACTGTACTTGACTGAGGGATTAGCCCCGGTTTTTGTGTTTGAGCTACTGAGGTCAGAATGGGGTGAATGGGGAACAATGAATGAATTTCCCTCAAAAGAAGGTTGGGTTGAAAAGTAAGTCCGAGTGCACGGAAGGGACCTTTGGGGACAGGAAGCAAAAGAGATGTAACACTTTCCCCCCAAACTGTTTCTGGGGATTCAGCGCAGAAACCCCTATCACTCTTTGATAGAAAATCATGTTCCCACAAAATGGAGATGCCAAAGGAAGGGGGCCTGGGTAGGGTGGTGCCATCTGGTTTGACTTTTAAGTCTAATCGTATGATAAGACGGCAGAAAGGTCACTTTGGATGCTTAGCACGGGCGGCTGGCTCTGCTTCCTTCCACCTCCTTCCTACTGGTATCTGTTCCTCTAAGGCTGTGAGGGCTGCTAGGAAAGGGGGAAGGCAGGGTAAGAGACATGCAAATATCAGGGCCCCAGCCCAGCGCCTCCACACGCAACTTTAATCTTCGAGATAAAGACCAACGGTCATGCTCAGTCATACAGCAATCCCTAGATCTCTGCGTCTCTCTTATTTCCTTCAGGACACTTGCAGCAGCTGACGCCTGCTGGAAGCGGGCCCTGGGCTGCCCGAGTGAAAAGAAAAAAGACAAAAAGAGAAAGAGGAAAACATCATGTGCATTTAATGGACAGGTAGCTCAGAAGCGAGCAGGGAAAGACTGTTGTAAAAGAACGTGAGGCTGTATCGGGGATTCGCTGAGTGTGGCCCCTGCGTTCGTGCTGCTCGGCAGACGGTGACAGGTCTGCGAAGGCCGGGTGGCCAGGGCCTCCCGAGAGGGAGGGCTGTGAACGAGCAAACTGCGGAACGCTTATAGTCAACGTGAGTTTGCTTGGGAGGCAGGATAGGTTTTCAGCCTCAACTGCTGGGGCCACACAGGCTGAACGACTCGTGTTTTGTACTCAGCCTTCCAGGCACCTGCCTCAGTGCCTGGGACAGACACACGGGTCCCTGCACTCCTCTCGTCCAGGGAAGATTAGCCCGTTTTGCCGGTCATCTGCCTGAAACTGCCTTTCGCCACTTCTTTTTTCCTTTGTGGCCGCTTTCTGAGGAGAGGGAAGTGTCTTGCACCCGAGACCCCAGAGCTCAGACTCAGTTACAACCGGAAGTCAGTGTTCTCTGAGAGACAACCACATATATGTGCTTGGAAGTGATAAGCATTTCTCCCAGGACATTTTACTTCTTCATTATGTTTGGCTTAGACTCGCCCTAAAATACATTTTCCTTTGTGGTTCGTGTAAAAAAGTTTTAGAGGTAGATAAAATGTACTTGGGCTCCAGGACTCTTCCCTACTTACCAATTATGCTACTTTGGACATAGGGTTTTCAGCTTTCATTTCTCATCAGAAAAATGAGGATAATCCTACCTATCTTGACAAATTGCTCTGAGGGATTAAATGAAGTAATTTATGCAGAAGAGCTCACACAGTGGTTAGCACAGCAGACTTCCTTCTACGTCCACTTCACCTTGACTTGGGTACCAGGTCCCGAGAGAGCACGATGGAAGGTAAGAGTGGATGGTACGAATGGAAGGAAAAGAGAGGGATGGAAGGAAGTACCAGCCTAGGACTGACCATCTCCAGTCACTCAAGTCAGCTGGCCAGGACATTTGTATCCCAGCAGGTTAAATAACTTGCATTTAAAAAGACTTTTTAATGTTTATTTATTTTTGAGAGGGAGAGAGAGAGAGAGAGAGAGAGAGAGCGAGCGAGAGAGAGAGAGAGAGAGAGAGAGAGAGAGAGAGAGAGCGCGAGAGCACATGCAGGGCAGAGAGAGAGAGGGAGACACAGAATCTGAAGCAGACTCCAGGCTCTGAGCTGTGAGCACACAGCCCGATGTGGGGCTCAAACTCATGAACCACCAGATAATGACCTGAGCTGAAGTTGGATGCCTAACCGACTGAGCCACCAGGCACCCCAATACCTTGCATTTTTAATATTATTTGAGTCAGTGGAGAGTGAGTTGTTCTGGCCTGAGATCTGAAAATGTGCCCAGTGACTTGGTATCATGGAAACGTACCCAGTGGTCATTCAAGACCCCCACAAGGACAAGTGTGTATGGAGACAGTCAGCCTGCAAAGGGTCACACTTCTAACTAAAGCCCAAGTCATGCTAAGCTTTATCCTCTCCTGTGACTGCAAGAAAGCTGATCTCTGGCTTCTCCCTCCCAAGGATTTCTGGTAATTCCCAAGGCATGCCTACTTCGGCCAGCCATCTGGGGGCCCGACGGTGACGCATCTTGTAGTTCCCCACACCAGAGAACGGACTATAACACATAATGTAATTTTACTGAAGGAGATGTGAGAATAATAGAAAGAAAGAATAATGCAGAAAAGTAAAACACCAAACTGGGTCCTCCAAAACTTCTTGCCTCATAGGAAATGTTTCCCCCTCAGTCCCCATCTTGCTGCCGTGTGGAAGGGATCAATTTTCATACAGACAAGAGTCCATGGACCAAGCCTTACTTCCCGGACCCCAAGAAAATCCAGGGGCCACTGTTGTGCCCACAGTAACGACAATGTTTTCACACAGTCAGTGTGTTTTCTGTTCAATGCCTTCTGTGGATGCAGCAGGTGATCGATAAATATTTGCTGAATGAATGAACGATCGAATGGTCTCAACCTGTCCCTTCTAGTTAGGATCCTGGTTATATATCAGGTGATTAAAACTAATTATTAAGGTGTTTTTTCCTCCTCCTGGAATAATCAATCTCAAAGGTAAATTTTAAAGTTTCTCACTGGAAAAAAAATCTGGTGACTTGGAAATAGCAACTTCTCTCCACCTCCACATCCCAATGTCCTATTCCTAGCAATTAAGATTTTGTGAAATATTTGCCCCCCGTTTAATGTGGGGTACCTCACTCCAAAGGGCCTTTTCTGTTCGGAGCGTATATCCTGAAAACCTCAGGCCTTTCCCTTCTGCCTGAAGGCCGGCTGAGCAGACTCCGGTCCCACAGCACAGTTTTCAAGTCCAATTACTCCGAGAGTGGCTGACCATTCATCAGGCTTGGCTATTTGGTTACATACTAACTGGGGTGGGCACATTAGCATGTTTCCCTTAATCCTGTCAATAATGCTCTGGGTCAGGGAGCTGATTCACATGCGAGGAGACCGAGGCTCAGAGAGCGAGTGACCCGTCCACGGTTTACATAGCCCCCCAGCAGCAGAGCCGGCCTCCACGCAAGCCTGCAACTATAGGTCTCCAGTCAGTTTGGAAAAGGTCATAGAAACTCAAGGTCAAGTCAGTTTGGAAAAGGTCATAGAAACTCAAGGTCAAGTCAGTTTGGAAAAGGTCATAGAAACTCAACTAGGAAACTATATGAAATTAACCCCTATTTCCCCTTTCCCCATGATATCTGCTATGCATGGGTCGTGCTCTCTCTGCAGAAGTTAGCCATTGTTACTGATGGGGAGGGTTTGGTCCCCTCCAGTGTTTTGGGGTAAAAGCCTGCTTTTACAGCATGCTGCCACTCTCACTGGCCGGCCTCTGCCTGAGGCTCCAAAAGAAAGTCCGTGAGGAATTCTGGCTCTTCAGCCTCACCAGCACTGCCCAGAAGGACTCCATACTTATGGAAACGATTGCCTGAAAACCACCACCACAACAGCAGCAAAACTGCAGAAAAATTCATGGCCCGACCACTTGACTGAGAGATTCTATCTAGTCCTTCCAGGATGAATGTTTCCTCCTAAACCTCCGTCGACCAAATCGGCGGTTTCTAGCCACTCCCCCGTCACTAAGGGGTTGGCATCATCACTCGGGGAAAGGTCCTGCCGTGGGCCGTCCAACCACACGAACCCCAGCGGCCTTCCCCACTCCAGTCATCTTGTGACATCTGTTCTTTTTATGCATGATACAACTATGTGAAAGGTTAGAGAGAGGGCGCCTTTGATCTATAAGCCCCTTGCGAACAGAGAAGCTGTTTTACAACCTCTGGATCCCCAGAGCTTAGCACTAAACTGGTGGTAAAATGAATGAAAAAGTGTGGTTTTCATGACTGCATCTTCCAAGGATAGGCCTGGACCCTGCTTCCCTAGCCATGGCCGGTCCTCCCGAGTCTCAGTATCTACTGCCCAGGTTGAGTTCATCCGTAGCTCCTAAGGAGCTTCTTAAAGTGTAAAGGTGCTTTGAGGCCTAAAGGAAACTCTCTCTCAAAATGAGTGTTGAGGAGAAATGCAGGTGGTGTTTGTGCAGGGCGGAGGGGAGGGACCTCCCTGATCCCTCTTCACACCCCCAGAGGCAGCCGCTCACTTTGCATACAGTGACCGAACCTCCCTGGATCCAGTTCTCTGGGGCAGGGTGACTCCTAGTTATTGTCTTAGAACCAAGCCCACAATTTCACATCAGCTCTTCTCTAATCCTGGCATCGGCCACCAGGTAAAAGGCAGATCTTTGCTACCCTTTGCCTAGTTTCTCATCCTGTTGATTAGCCTCACTCTGTTTACTTTGCTACAAAGAGCGTTGAAAGCAGGATGTTTGGGTTTAAACACCGTTTTGGGGGAAAAAATTCTCATACTGAGAAAGAAAAATGGCAAGCTGACATTGTAGGAACTGTACCAGTGAGGGGTAGAAACCCGACTCGTTTGGTGATCTCCTGATTAGAACATCTTGAGGACTTGTTTCAGTTGGTAGAGGGAAGTTTGTTTGAGGATAAGATCTTGAGAGTCAGGCTGATAATGAAAGATGTCTGGTATCGCTGTGAAACGTAAGTGACGTTTCACCCCAGAACCAGATGTAGCATAGAGGGGGGAAGCGCGCACCCATCTCCCGCCACCCCTGCTCCGCAGCCTCCTGACCTCGAGAAGTTGAGTGACTGATGTGAAATGGTATGGGAACTTAGGATAAATAGGAGACCTTACAAGTTTACCTCCTGAGGGAAGAACACCTAGTGGAGCATCCTGGAAAATGGTAGTTCCAGGATGTGTGAATATTTCCAAGAACGGGGAGATGGACCTTTGAGGAGGAGCGCTAGCTGTTAGTGAGTTCTTGCCAGTTCTGAGCCAAACTCCGCTTCAGCGGAACTTGGACCCATTGAACGTGGCCTTCACGTCTCCCCTTAATAATTCTTCTCCAGGAGAAATCCACCCAGCTCCTTTAGGCATTCCTCAGCTACACTGGTTCCCAGCTCCATGGGTGGAGCTGGCTCCTCACTCCAGAACTGTTCCCACTAATCAAGGTACCAGGCAACAAGTAGCACGTAGAATAGGACAAACTACTCTAGACACAGGCCGGTCTAGACAATATCCTACTATCAGATGTGCTGAAGCTCTTAGCTTTTTAGCAATTGGATTTCAATTTGGTCTGCATTTGTAGTTACGACAGATTTGTAGTTTACGAGTATGATGTCACTCATTATTTTATATTAAGTCCCCCCAACTTTTTCATATTCACTGCTAACAAACCAAGCTGCTTCTGTCTTTGGTGTCTGCACATCTGGAAGCAAACTCTCTATCTCCTTGGTCTTGACTTTGTCAATCTTAATTATTTAATTTTTTAAATTCTTATTTAAAAATTTTTAAATGTTTATTTAATTTTTGAGAGAGAGACAGAATGCAAGCAGGGGAGGGGCAGCGAGAGAGGGAGACACAGAATCCGAAGCAGGCTCCAGGCTCCGAGCTGTCAGCACAGGGCCCAAAGCAGGGCTCAAACCCACGAACCGTGAGATCATGACCTGAGCCAACGTCAGACGCTTCACCGACTGAGCCCCCCAGGCGCCCCAATCTGGGATTTTAAATTAGAAAACTCTCACTTACCTAGCTGACTACTCTCCCTGCTTTATTAGTCTTCAGATATTATAGGCTCATCTTCTATGTCTTTATGCAAGTCACTGATAGGGGAGAGGTAAACAGAAAAAAAAATAATTTTTTAACAGATGCCTTGTCAGTCTGACCTCTTCTCCCAACTGTATTATGTACATGCATATAAATGCAGCTCTTTGTATGTCCTGTGATAAACATTAATATATTCTGTGTTTACAGCATCTCCTTGGGCTACCAAACTGGTAACTCTACTTAAAAAAAAGTGGGTACATTGGGCAAATTACTTTACTTCTGATTTGTCGGACCTGATTTGTCGGACCAGTAAAATGAGAATATTGGCACTATTTACTTTACCACTTGTCAGTAAGGCTCAACCAGACATTTGAAAATGCTCCGCAAATTTTAACATGTCACAGAAATCAAAATGACGATGGTGTTACTACTGTTGAGTGTGGTTGGGCTGGGCTCCATTCATTTCCTCCTTTCTCCCTTCCCTCCTTTCCTTCCTTCCTTCCATCCTTTCTCTGTCCCTCCCTCCCTCCCTTCCTTCCTTTCTTTTTTAGAGAGAGAGACAGAGACAGAGAGAGCACCAGGGACAGGGCAGAGGGAGAGCGAGGGAATCTTAAGCAGGCTCCATGTTCAGCACAGAGCCAGACACAGGGTTTAATCTCATGACCCTGAGATCATGAGCTGAGCTGGAATTAAGAGTCAGATGCCCAGCCGAGCAAGCCACCCAAGCGGCCGTTTCCTTCTTAAACCTGTCTGCAATGCCTGATGGCCATCAGCTCCTAAAAAAACACTGTGACTGAATTTCTGATCTGTCCTTTGCTCCCTGTCAGACCTGCCTCCTCGGATACCTGACTCAGATACACGCTCAGATTATGATTCATTTGTTTCTTCTTGTTGCCACTTGCAGCTGCTGACCCTCAGGGCTTCTTGTGTGAGGCCCCGTTCCCATGTGACCATTCCAACTCTGGACAGACTGACTCCTCAACTCAGTGCCCTGCTGCCAACATCCAGAAGCACGGAGTTTGTGAGAGGAATGACCGCATGACCAAATGAATGATGAAGGAAGGCCACCTTCATATCCACTTCTGTTCCTTTACCTGTGGTTTTGGTCTCTTGTGGACAGACAGGCAGAAAGATAAATACATGGACAGAGAACAGATGGACAGATGGCTAGTTAGACAGGTAGATAGACTGACAGATAGGCAGATCCAATGAAATGCCATATGCAAAAGCAAGTTTTAAATGTGCTGTACTTTCTGCCTTCGCTCAGGGCTGATTTCCAGCAGAGGCCGGTATGGCTGCACCTTTGTCTTGGATAGAATGAGATAGTAAACAGTCCCTGTCCCAAGTATGCTGAGTGACCCCCCGCCCATCCTAGCCACCTCCTGAGGCTGCTGCTTCTTGCCGCTTCTCCAGGAGCCCCCAGAAATCCCCCCCGCCACCACTCAGCAACCAAAGGAATAACTCTTGGCTCAGCAGGGAGTTTCCAGGACGCTACTCCAGCCTTTGGGCCAGTGTCCATTCTGATTGGCCAGTGCCACTGCTGGGCAGGTTGGTGAAGTTTCTGAGTGTCCCCCATCTCTGCTCTCCTCACTCCCTACCCATCACTGAAAACCTTCCGGGGGCAGCACACTTCTCACTGCCTTTGCTTCTCCCTCCCGCGGATGCTCCTGTCGCCCCCCCCCCCCCCCCCCCCCCCCCCCCCGCACCGAGTTCCTTGGAGTCTTCCTAAGGTTTGTTTCCTCTCATCAAACACTTAACTGTATGTGGCCTTGCTTTCTCGACAGCTTTTCCAGTGTGTGATTTCCCGTGTGGATTTCTCCACCTCCCTAAAAATCCCTTCAGGTGCAGGGTGTCTAATAAAGACTCTGCAACCCTCCCATCTCCCACTGTGCTGACTGGGGGCTCTCAGCCCCAGCCTCGAATCCGACAGATCCCCGGGACTAGACAGGCTGCCTTCCCCCCAAACAGCTCTGGAAGGGACGGGATGCTGTTGGGTGGTCCGGTGGATCCTCGGTCTCACTGACAAACACTCAGGAGAGTAAGCTCTGCCAACCTGGGCTTGAACTTTTCATTTTGCCTCTTAGAGGGGGAGGTTATAGATGGAGACTGTCAGCTGGCATTTCCCCTAACAGCTTCCAAATGTCACCTTCCAGCAGCTAGCACCCCCTGTGCGTTCCTTCTCTTCATTTTTAGAACACTCATAAATGTTTTGTGTCTTGGAAAGACCCCTCTTGCTCCCCACCCGTGAACGGCCTGCCCTGAGGACTGTGGTTTCTGAGGTCAGCGCCCCAGAGCACAACGCGGAGGAGACGAGAGCGGCTCATCTGCCACATCTGGGTCACATGCACGGTCACAGCCCGGTCATGTGCTGTGCGCAAGGCTGGTTCTACACTTAATTCAGCCGGGCGGGATGCCGGGAAGCCTAACCTCCCCGCACACTTGCTCTTAGTAAACTTTCGTTTTAGTTTCTGTTTAGAGTCTCTTTAAAACACAGACGGAAGTTTGCACATGACATAAGGGAAAAGACATGGGCTGTGCATATAAAATTTTTGCCCAAAATACCATTATATTTGGCATTTGTGGGGCCTTTTGACTTTTAATAGACACTGACATTCTATAATTTCAAAGTACTAAAAAAATCTTTTTACTTTAAAACATTAAAATTATTTTTTTCAGGTTAAAGCTATTAATTTTTAAAATTAATTAATTAATTAATTAATTAAATGTTTACTTTTTTTGAGAGAGAGACAGTGAGAGCCAGGGAGTGACAGAGAGAGAGGGGGGGGGGAGACACAGAATCCGAAACAGGCTCCAGGCTCTGAGCTGTCAGCACAGAGCCTGACACGGGGCTCGAACCCATGAACCGCAAGATCATGACCTGAGCCGAAACCAAAAGTCAGATACTCAACCAACTGAGCCAGCCAGGTGCCCCTAAATGTGTTCTTTTAAAACCTGTCAAGTACAGGAAGAATATAAAGAATAAAAGAACTAACCATAACCTCATCACATCGACCGAGACCGTTACTGTGATTCCCGTTCTAATTCACAACTGAGACAGCGAAGGAGAGGACAGAAGGAAAAAAGGAAGGAATGTGTGCTCTTAGATCTTCTTCCCAGGCGTGTTAAAACCAGACTCTGTGGGAGTGATCCCCCCAGTATTTTCCACTGAAGTACAGTTGACATATAACATTTATTAGTTTCAGGCGTACAACATAGTGATGTGACATTTATACACATTATGAAACTGACCACCGTGATCAGTAACCATCTGCCACCACACAAAATTATTACAATATTACTGACAACATTCCCTGTGCTGCGACTTATTTATAACTGGAGTTTATACCTCTTACTCTCCCCCTCCCCCGACCTCCCCTCTGGCAACTACCAGTTTGTTCTCTAAGAGTCTGTTTCTTGTTTTGTTCTGATGCCACATGTAAGCGCAATCATAGGAATCCTCAAAATTTCTGAAAGAAATGACAGGCATCCGTTTCCTAACAACACTTACACTGTCAGAAGTGCCACTGCCATTTCTGGATATTAAAGTGTTTCAATCATCAATAAGCTTTATTGAACTCTGGTTTCCGTGTTATAATATATATAAAAGTATATGTATATGTGTTAATATGGAATGCTAACATTCTATCTTTCCAACTTTTGTGTATGTGCTGGCAAAGTGAATATGTAAAATAATGCTTTGCAAAAGTGCTGTGCGTTACCAAAAAATCTTATAAAATAAAGAGGGAAATGTCATACAACTCCACGACTTCAACAAAGCCCTATTAGTATTTTGGTATACTTCTTTCCAGGTTTTTCTTCTATTCTCACTATTTAAAAATTTTGTTTTTAATGTTTATTTATTTTTCTAAGAGAGAGACACACAGAGTGAGAGCAGGGAGGGGCAGAGAGAGCGGGACACAAAGAATTCAAAGCAGGATCCAGGCTCTGAGCTGCCAGAACAGAGCCCTGACGCAAGGCTCAAACCCACAAACCGTGAGATCATGACCAGAGCCGAAGTCAGATGCTTAACTGACTGAGCCGCCCAGACGCCCTTTTCTCACTTTTTTCTTGTTTGTTTGTTATTATTTTTTTTTATCCATTTGGACTTGGCATTGCAATAGAAAGAAAACCATTACTGTTAAGGCCACCCACATCACTGTTCCAGTTTGACTCTCTCTCTCTCTCTCTCTCTCTCTTCACTTTGCTCATTATCCTCAAGTGTCCAAGGCCTGTCTGGCATGTTAGATTAGGAGAAACGCCTGCCATGTCAGTGAGCTTAGGTTTGAATCCTGCATCTACTGACTGTGTGAATTTGGGAAAATTACTAAGGAAATCTGTCTCAATTTCCGCATGTGAACCATGAAGAGAACACCCTTCCTACCTATCAGATTGTTAAGCATGAAGACATAACAGATACAAATTGAGTGACACAGTGATGGGCTCAGGCTGGGTAAGTGCTTAATACACAGAAATTATTTTTTTCACTTAAAATTGTATCATAACAATTATATTTCTGTATAATCTTTTCAATTGTCATTTTATGACTAGATAGTAGTCTGCAATACAAATACAAATTCCTATGACTAACTCACTTCCATTTTGTTTGACAGGCTATTTCCAGTTTGGGGCCATGTAGAGAATGCTGTGATTAATACATTTTTTTCACATGATACACGCTTTTCTTCAGTCTATGGATTTCCTTTAGAAAAACCCTTGGAATGGTATTTTGGGTGAAAGTATCAGCCTTGACATGGTTCTTGCTATATATTCAAGCATATTTTTTGAGTTCACTTTTTTTAACTTGAGCCACTGAGGATACAGTTTTGTACTTTGCTGTTTTCTTTTTAAAAAAATTTTTAGAAGTTTACTTATCTTGAGAGAGAGATAGAGAGCAAGGGGGGAGGGGCAGAGAGAGGGGGAGACCGAATCCCAAGCAGGCTCCCCGCTGTCAGTGCAGAGCCAGAAGCACCTGGAACTCATGAACCTGAGCAACTATGACTTAAGCTGAAGACGATTAATTGACTAAGCCACCCAGGTGCCCCTGTACCTTGCGATTTTCATTCAATGTCATGGCAAGGCTCTTTAAAAAAATTATATATTTTTATTGGCAGTGAATGTCTCCAAGTCTTTGACTTTTTCTATCTTTTGGATTATTTCAGATGTATAGATGTACAAAACTACAATTAATTGAATAAATGGTATGACAAATGGTATGACCTAAAATCTATAGACAAATCACCCTCCAAAAAAATCATATTGATTTATGTGATCACTAACAATTCATGAGTCTACCAATTTAACAACACATTCTGGAGCCATACATGTTATGATTAACACATTGTTGGGGCACCTGGGGGCTCAGTCGGTTAAGTGTCTGACTCTTGATTTCAGCTTAGGTCATGATTTCATGGGCATGATATTGAGCCCTGTGTCAAGGCCCAGTGAGGAGCCTGCTTAAGTTTCTCTCTCTCTCTCTCTCTCTCTCTCTCTCTCTCTCTCTTTCTTTCTTTCAAAAATAAAATGCATTTGCCAGTGTTATCATTCAAAAAGGCCTCCTTAAATTTTGTGTTGATTTAAACCTTAAATTTCCTCTAAGTTGAGCCTTTCATGTGCTGACTCTGAAAGCAAGGGGAATTGAGACACTGGGAGGTTGTCTAATTTGACCAGCAGCCTGAAAAAAAACTATACGTATTTCCAGGCTGATATTTCTGCTTGATCTGCACAACTCCTAACACTTGGCCTGAGTTGCTTCCTCTGTACTTCTTGCAGCTGCTCGGTTTTACCATGGAATTCTATTTTTACAGGACGGACAGAACTGAGCAGAACACTTGCTCCTTGGAGTTTACTTCCCCCAAGAGGGGCCTGCTGGTGAGAATAGAGTCGTGTCTGACTGACAGCGGAGTCAGCACAAAGGAGGCGGAGGGAAGAGATGGTGGAGGCGGTCTGGATCCTGGTGGCATCATTAGACCCCGTGCCCACCGGCACTTTTGGCTGCTCAGTTACATAAGCCAATGCGTTCTGTGTTTTAAAAATTTAAGCCCATTTGCTTCAGGTTTTCTTCCAATTGCAACCAAATGATGCAATTGATACAAGTTCTTTTACAAAATGCATTTAAAAATAGATGGATTTTGGCCTACGCTCATGGCCAGAACAGTTCCCAATTGCTACTTTCTCGTCCAATTCATCAGTAACTACATAATAGGCCCTTGTTATATGCTCAAATGCCACGAAGTTTAAGAAAGCCCCTTGTGCGACAATCCAACTGGAATCCATGGTCTCTATTTTCCTCTCTCAGGGAATGGATATCTCCATTTACCCAGATAAGTTTCGATTGAGGAACTGGTTGGTTTACCCCCTGTTCTCAGCTCTAAGCCTATCTTCCTTTATTCCATTCTGCCAGGCTACGGCTGGGATTCTGCAAACCTCAGTCACCAGCTTCCCTTGCAGCTGGCTTCCTGTGAAGTTCCAAGAGATGGGACACCTTAGGGGATTGGAATGTGGGAGGTAAAGGATTCCCTCCCGTTTGCAGACAACAGAAACTTAGCTGCTGTCTGCAGTTCTAAGTTTGGGAATTTTCGGTATCTACTTTGTGCTCTGTCTTCCAAAATCTTTATTACCAATTCCCAATATTAAATCCACTGCACTTTCCTGCCTGGACCCCGGCTGACACAGGATTGATACTGGGAGTGGTCTTAGGAAACAGGCTCTCAAAAACAAGATTCTGAGATTTATTTGCTTTGAACTCAGAGCTGAACTCTGCCAATGGAAAATGGAAGCGAGTAATCCATGGCATGCAATGACCTTACAGTTCACTAAATTATCCTCTATTCTCTCTGGGTTGGAGTGCCAGCAGGAGGCGGGGCTTGGGAGATAAATTAACTGCTGCCTAAATCTGGTAAAGAGGATCCCAGGAATGCAAGGTGAGACACTGCTTCCAACTGCACTGTGGTGCTTGCAGGATGGAAATAAATAACAAGCTTTCAGCTCAAATCATCTTTAAGGAGTCAGAGGGCTTCTAAGGCCGCCCTAAAAATATCTCTCACTCCTTGTAGTTACAGGACCGACATGTCTAAAAAGTCAGACCCAAAGCAAACATTCATAGATCGGCCACGTCTCATGTGAGAGTGGAGGGGGTAACAACCGGACTCCGGCCCCAGGGACAGAAAACTTCGGGTGGGCCTGGATGAAGCTGAGAATCTTGACCTCGGCCTCCACCAAGTGTCGTTGACCTCCCCTCGCTAGTGAAGAAGCCTCTCATTTCCTACTTGGTAAATACCAGCCTTCCTTCGCTTGAAAGCCTGAACATCTGAAGCAGTTGCCTCTGCATGGGGATCCGTCATCTTTTAAAACCCCGCCGCTCCCAGCGCCCATGGCCTTCAGACTTTTATCCAGAGTCAGATCCCAGCATATTCAGGGAGAGAAAGGCAGAGTCTGGCTCTGGAGGAAAAGGGTTTACTCCAAAAGAATCAGAAGGTTTTGTTAAATTCAGGCTAGAAGAAACCTAAAATACCTGGAGATGGATTCTAAGGGTATCAATCAGATCGAGGAGAACAGAATACAACATTGGGTTGGGCCCTGATAGAATCCACTCTCCATGGGTTTTCGAACTTAATGCTATGGTAGATCGTACAGCAATAGCCCCAGGGAATCACGCCATTTTGTTTATCAGGCCCTCATGTAATTCCTTCCACATTGATTTTGGCCTAGCTATTTGACTTGCTTTGGCCAATGAGACGTTAGCAAACGTGATACAGATGGAAACACCTGCATGTTGGGCTCTGCCCTCTCTTTGCTCACTTTGGACCTTCTTCCATTTTGAAAAGAGCACAGACAAACGAGAAGACACACGGCCCCACCGACAGCTAGCACCAACTCCAAGACACATATGTGAGCGAGGCCACCAGTGACCAGCATCCCCCTGACAATCTGTCAGCTGACCGCAAATGCACGAGTGAGCCCAGCCGACGCCATGCAGAGCAGAAATGAGTTGCCCCAGCTGAACCCAGCCTAAGATGCTAACCTGCAAAATCATAAACCCATAAATGATAAGCATAAGCCATGGATTTTGTTATACAGGGAAAGCAAGCAGAAACAAACGTATTGGTTTGGGCTGACGAAGCTGGTTGGCTGACCCCCATGCACAACAATGACACGAGTTGATAGAATTTCTACGGAATAATGGACAGAGAGGGTCCTAAAGACTCGAGGAGGTAGGAATAACGGGGTAATTTGTAACCTGTGCGTCTTTCCTCCCTTGAAAGGGCCTGAGGGATATTCCCTTCACTACAGCATTGAGAAATGAAAATACTCGTGCTGAGATGATGAGTTCATAGGTGATTTTTGTTTGTCTGGCATTTCTCAATTCCTCAAATTCTGCTGAATGCTATTTTTGCTCTCTTTGTAAAAGGTACTTTTTTTTTTAAAGACTTAGTGTTCATCTGGCTCTTTTGTTGCCTTTATATACTTTTTAGCCAATCACAGTAATGTCATAAAAAGTAAGAATGCCACGTGTCGCCATTCTCCTCAATATTACGATGAGGCTCAGAGCCAGGCATGCATGAGGCATCTGCTCCATGCAACAGGCCGCAGGATTGACAAACGCCTCCTCCTTCCTTGCCCTCCAGGAGCTTAGAGTCGAAGGAGAAGATGTAACGTGTGCTTAAATCCTCATGATTCAAAACGGAGAAAGACAACCCGCCAACCTAAGACTCTGCTCTGAGCAACGCACGCTTAGAGACCGGTACGCAGGCCAGATCTCACATGATTAGCCCGCTGTTGCTGCACGCGGTTACCCTCGACATGTCCGGGAGGGGACTCCACAGCGTTTCTACAGGGCCGACCATCAGCGGCTTTGCCCAGGGAGTGTCCCTGTGTCACAGACATGGAACTGAGTCACTGAAGGGTTAAGTTTAAAGTCACAGAGAGGACTGGAAAAGGAGCCTTCCTCTGGGACTTTGACCACTGAAATCTGAAATCTTCACAGGTATACCATACCAGCGTGCTAAATTTTTCTAATGTATGCTATTGGTTTCTGAGGTTAGGAAAACAGAATTTTTTTAAAGGGAAGATGTAGTTTAAAAAAAATCATCCAACATGACACCATTACAGGTTAAAACAAGTGCTTTGTGATTCAGACCTTGCAAAAACACTCGATGGCTTTGCTCCACGATTCGCGGTCGCCCACTGTGTACTTAAATGCTTTCTGTTAATTAAACAGCTCACATGTGGCCAGGATTCCGTAAGCCACGTAACTGGTCAGTTATGGCTTGGCTGTGTATAACGCTCTGTCTAATGGCCTCAAAAGGCTTTTCCAACATACCCAGAGGAAACCATGGATAAAAATAACTCTACTGGCAATTCATCCATTTCTGTAACTGAAAATTTCCACTCATCTCTGCTTTTGGAAATCCCTTTGGAAACTTAAGGGGGGATAGTGCCTTTGTGTTCAGTCTGGCAGCAAGAACGAGCCTCAGAGCACTTACGGGGGTCTGGGGTCCAGGGTGGTCATTTTCTAAAGTGCAATAGTGCTTGCTTAGGGTCAGAGGCTGCAGAGGTGAGTGCCTGGATCTGGGGGGGCGGGCTGCCTGCCTGGCTCTGAGCACAGCGCGGCCGGTCTCTTCAGTTTCCACTTCAGTGCTGGAGCTACAAAGGCACTGGACGACTGCAAGCAACGAGCTCTGCAGGCCAGTGGATTCTTGTCCAGAGTCCAGAACCTTCTCGAGGATGTCTCACCAGGTCACCCCAGCTCCTCAAAACATGGGTTCAAATCTGGGGAGAGAAGTCCACAAATAAGAAAACCGCTTTTCTGATTAGAAGACAGACAACCTCGCAAAAACAGACGCAGTGAGAAACGGCTCACCTATCTGGAGGCAGCAGGGTTCAAGACCTTCGTTTCTGTCCCTTCTACCACTGCCCTAGTCCACGTCTTCAGCCTCTCCCTCCAGACCTGTTGCAAGAGGCCTCTTCCCTCTGTTCTCAGGCCTGCCGGCACCTCAGTGATACTGGAGCATAGCTCATGGGGCTCCCCTATTCAAAACCTCCTGCAGTTCCCTACGGGGCCAGAGAGTTCTGCTGGTTCCTGCAGACGCATCCCCCACCCTGTGGTGCCCTGCTCAGGTCATGTAGCGAGCAGCACAGCACGGTGAGGTTGGGGAACTCATCTGGCCCAGCTGTCTGATTTGCTTTGGCCAATGAGACATTAGTAAACGTGATGCAGATGGAAACAATTGCATGTTGGGCTCTGCCCTCTCTTTGCTCTTTTTGGACCCACTTCCATGTTGAAAAGAGCACAGACAAAGCTGCTGAAGACACATGGCCCCACCGACAGCCAGCACCAACTCCAAGACATGTGAGCGAGGCCACCGGAGACCAGCCATCCTCCTGGCAATCTGTCCACTGACTGCAAATGCACGAGGGAGCCCAGCTGACGTCGTGCAGACCCTTGTGGGGGTCCCTCTCCTCCTGCTGTTCTCGCCAGCCTTCTCCTCCAGGCCTCGGGGCGCTCAGCTCTCCCTTGCTCTTGCCAATTTCAGGTCGTTCAACCTCCCCGCCATCCCCCTCCTGCCTTTGCAGCTAGTAAGCTTGCCTCAGTCATGGCTCCTGAGGGTGCCTTCTCCCCCTTTCCTGCTGGGACCTAACTGAGGCATGCATGCCCGATGTTCCAGGCTCACAGCAGGGCCCCCAACTGTCTTCCCTCTGTTCTCACACCTGGCTCTTTCCAGGCTGGGATCACATGCCTTTTCTTACAGATGTGCACATCCCCTGTGTCCCCTCTAATCTGGAATAGTCTGTTATTCCCATGTTTGCTTGGTGCAAATGTCACCTCCTCCATGAAGCCTTCCCTCTTCCCTGATTGTCCCAGCCTAAAAGGATACTTTCTCCCTCTCTGAACTTACATGTATTACGTGTACTTCTTGTAAAGCCATAGAGTACTATACCAAATACATAGACTTCTCACACAATGAAAACCTCACAAGCCCAGAGGCACCTGGGGGGCTCAGTAGGTTAAGCGTCCAACTCTGGATTTTGCTCGGGTCATGATCTCATGGTTCGTGAGTTCGAGCTCCATGTCCGGCTCTGTGCTGACAGTATGGAGCCTACTTGGGATTCTCTCTCTCCCTCTCTCTCTGCCCCTCTCCTGGTTTCACACTCTCTTTCTCTCAAAAATAAATAAATAAACATTAAAAACAACCTCACAAGCCCAGGTGAGCCAGGCGGTTACTGTCTCCTCCTCCAGCCCCCACCCTCTTGAAAGAGCCGTGCTCTACACGGAAGGAAGCTGGATGCGGGGTGGGCATACCGGGGGTTCTGAGGATAGGAGTGTAAGGTGGGCTTCGGCATAAAGTGATAGTTTGAGAGCGTCATGGTTTTCTGAGGACGTTCCAAGAAGCATGATGTACCTTAGAGGCCTTCGCAGGGACCTAAGGCAGGGTGTACACACCCCTCGGTCTGGTTTCACCGCTGTTCTAATCTGCTTTGGTGAGACAATAGGAAAAAAATACACACCGGTCTCTGCCCGGGGTTCCTGACACAGGATTCCTAAAGCACTTGTCATTTTCGGATTGATAAGAGCGCTGGGAACATCTTTGTTCTAACATTCGGACTTTGACTTCACTTTCTGACAGAGTTACCAAATCCCTTAAAATTTCCTGGACGGCAGCAGTGTCTTTTGTTGTGATGAGGTGACTCATGATGAGCTCCTGGATGGGGGCTGGTCACCAGGAAGGCTAAGCTACAGTTAGAAGCTTGGAATTTCAGTCCCACCTCCCGCCCCACCCCCATTCTCCAGAGAAGGGGGAAGGGCTAGAGATGGAGTTAATGACCGGGCATGTCTGTGTGATAAAGCCTCCATAAAAAATCCGAAGTGGGGCTCCCAGGAGCTTCCGGGTTGGTGAGCACATGTTGTCCTGGGAGAGGGGCGTAGCGCACAGTGTGGACGCCCCCACGTATCCTGCCATATGCGTTTCTTCTGTCAGATGTTCACGTATTGTTCATAACCCTTTATCATAAGTGGGTAAACAGTAAGCAAAGTGTTTTCCTGGGTTGTGGGAACTGCTCTATCAAATTCACGGACCCCGAGGAGGGGATGGCGGGAACCTCAGATTATTTACAGCTGACTGGTCAGAAGCACAGGTGACAGCCTGGCCCGGCCATTGGCATCTGAAGTGGATGGTGGAGGGTGGGGAGGGGAGTCTTGTGGGACTGAGCTCTTAACAGGTGGGATCTCACGCCATCTCCAGGGACATAGCGTCAGACTTGAATTAAATTGTAGGGCACCAAGCTCTCGCGGAGAGCTTCCTAGCAGGGAAAAAGCCCCATATATTCATGGCACAAGTGTGTGTGTAGGAGTGACAGTAAAGGAGACCCAGAGGAGGAAGAGTGAAGCTTCCCCACTCAGTACATACAGGTGTTCTGTCTAATGGTTCCTTTATGAAAGGGTTACACTGGGAAGAAAAGAAAGAAAAGACTGCAGACCACAGCACAGAAAAGGCACCTGGCCCATGGCGGCAGGTGGAGGCTGCAATCAGTTCCCAGGGGAAGACAAGAGACTCATGCGAAACAAAACAAACATAGACTTGACCACTGTGAGGGGGTATATAGACATCTGGCTTCTTTCCATTTCAGCCCGAATTATGCCAATGAAAACAGTGTTTTGAGCACCTTATCTCCAATATTTGATCATAAGAATCTTGGGATATGAATGCTGGGTCCCATTCATCCTTACAATCTCCACACAGCCTGCCTGGCACAGAGTCTTGCAAACAGCAGACCCTCAGTGCATGTTTCAGAGTGAATGAATGAATGAATGAATGAATAGCACTATACCGGGAATCACAAGACCTTTTATTTTTCTGTCATTATTTCTATTCAAGAAAGTCACGTAACATCCCTTACCCCAAATCTTGCCATCTGTAAAATGAGGAAGTCAGGTTACATGGTTTGTAAACTCGAACCATGTCATGATGACTAGGATAACTGTTTTTTGGGGTTTTTTTTTAAAGGAAGAGTGATACAGATCTTTGGGACCAGAATCCACTCCTGAAGCTGCTCCGGTTGATAGGCTGGTGGCCTGCAGGAGAGCAAGAAGCCATGGTCCCAAACCTGATCTCTACATCGCCAGAGCATGGATCCACTCCTGTAGGCTCGCTGGGTTAAGCTCCAAAAGGCAACTAAGACATGGTGTGTGTTGTTGAAAGAGGGTACAGCATTCTGCTCCCTAAAGTTGACAAGGACCCAATGGAGAGTTCTGTATCATGCATCTGTTATATAGAGTACAAAGAGGTGACAGATGCACTGAGAGGGGGAGGAGACAGAGAGAGAGAGAGATCATCCATCTAACAAGCACCCCTGGGTACTGAAATGTAATACACTGAGATATTTTAATTTTAATTCTGATTTTTTAATGTCTATTTATTTATTTTGAGAGAGAGAGGGAGGGAGAGAGCACGCACCCATGAGGAGGAGAGGAGCAGAGAGAGAAGGAGGGAGAGAGTCCCAGGCAGGCTCCATGCTCAGCGCAGAGCCTGATGCGGGGCTTGACCCCACAACCATGAGATCATCACCTGAGCCAAAATCAACAGTTGGGCACTTAACTGACTGAGCCACCCAGGTGCCCCAACATTGGGACATTTTAAAATATATTCAAGTACAAAGAAAATCCAGAAAACATAAAAGAAGAAAACAATATAAGTTTCTAGAATATTATGATTATGGGCATTTAAAAATTTTTGCTTCATTTCCTTGGGAGAAAGGGGTGTGGTGGTAAATTAAAAACATTTTTTAAAATGGAGTATTAATGATACAGTAAGTATATTCTTATACTTTACCCTTCTTTTCTTTTTGTTATTCAGAAAGCCTTTTCCCATATTATCACTCCTCAGAAGCAGAATTGTAAGTGACAATATATAGTGTATTGACTGGAGGTTCCAGGATTTCCCTGTTGTATCAGTCAGGATAGACTTGATTATGCTGCAGTAACAAACAACTCCCAAATCTCTATTATTTCAATCAAATAATAAACAAAGCTTCCCTGTCCACTCAGGGTCAGCATTATTTGCAGTTACTCAGAGACCCAGGCTGATGTAGCAACCACCCTCCAAATGCTGCTGGTTGCCACGCCAGATGGAGAAAGAACACAGCACAAGCTAGCGCCTACATCTTCTACCTAGAGGTCACACATCACTTACGCTTATATTTAGTTGGCCAAGGCAAATCACATGACCACACCTAACTACAAGTTAAGTGCGGAGAAGTGCAATCCTATTACAGCACACAAAAGCAAGAGATCCAGGAAATATGTGAAATAACACTAATGGCCACCACACCCAGCATGGAGAAGGATGCTATTGGGCTCTTTGGCCACCTTTAGTTTGATCTGAGTCTTTTGATCCTGTAATATTAAAGCTAAGGCCTTGAAAGCCTGTCTGGGGAGGCTGAGAAGTCTGGGTTTCTACAAGAATAAAAATAGGCAACACCTTTCCCAGAGCTGCTGAGAAAGTTTGAGGCAGAGCCATGGAGTGGAAAACCCAGCCCTGTGCGGCTGATGCCTGAGCTCTGAGCCCTCCTGGGCACTCTCACATTTATCGGGTCTCAATTCCGTCTCTGGTCGGTGAAGCAAAACCACCGAGCCCTTCCCTTCTGAAGTGGGAAGGGAGAATACTTATCTGTATCAAAGTCCTGTCAGAAACACGTGTGATGAGCATGCTCAGGACAAGTCACAGGACTCTATCTACCAAGGTAACGTGACTCAGAACAGGAGGGCCAGGATGACTCCTGAACAGACTAGAACTTGACGCCGTCCCAACACGGGTGGTCTGGGGGTGAGGCAGAGCTGGGATGTCAGAGGACGGGGGTGGGAGACTGAGAGACCTGAACCGGAAGGACCACGCTCTTCCCAGCGGGGCTCTGTCCTCAGACCCTATGGAGCCGAGACAGGAGTTGGGGAGTAGCGTTGGAGTATTTAGAACAAGACCAAGTACATTCACTGTGAGAGAAGGCACAGAGCGATGGAGAACTTCTGGGCACCGAACATTTTCTATAGGGCCATGTTGGAAAATATTTAGACTTTCAGGGCAATAGGGGCTTTGAGGTAGTTACTGAACTGTGCCATCAGAGGCTGGGGCAAGGGTGTGAAACTTGGGAATGATATGGAAACAGTGAGCATGGCGGTGCTTTAGGAGAATTTTGCTTACAAAAATAGGAGGCAATCTGGCCCCCTGGCTACAGTTCACCTACTCCTTAAAAAGGAATTGATACCTATCAGTGGATAATAGAATGTTAACTTAGGTTGACCATCATTTCATAGGTGCCTACTCAAAGTACAATGCATCCCAGGAAATGATGGGCTCTGAAAGGAAGAAGGCACTGCACCTGCTTCCTAGAAATGTGTAACTTGGTCCTCTGGGAACGTGGATCCTACTGCCTGTAAGCTTTTCATCTAGCATAACTGTTACTAATTAATACATTTTCTTTTGATAAATATGTGACATATAAGACATTTATTCTTATAACCTGGTCCTTCCTGTGAGCCCAATTTTACTATATCCAGTACCTATTTTCTTTGGATAAGAAAAAACAGCTTAGCAGTAAGTGACAAATCAAGGGAAAGTTTATAAAATATATAGCAGGTAATGGGTTACTATTAACTGTAAGTGAAGACAGAACCACCTAACAGAGGACCAGGGGGAGGGGAGGGGGAGAGAGAGCGGGGGAGAGGGAGGGACACAAACCATGAGAGACTACTGAATACTGAAAACGAACTGAGGGCTGAAGGGGGAGGGGGAGGAGAGAAAGGGGTGATGGTCATGGAGGGGGGCACTTGTGGGGAGAAGCACTGGGTGTTACATGGAAACCAATTTGACAATAAACTATTATAAAAAAATAAATAAAAAGATGGACAAAAGATATATAGACAGTTCCCAAAAGAAGATAAAACCTATAAATTTGTGCAAATGTTTAATCTTACTAATACTTTTAAATGCAAATTAAAATAATACTGATGTACAGTTTTCAATTTCTAAATTAGCAAAACTTCAAAATAATAAAACCCAGCATTGGAACAAATGAAATAATGAAACTAGATCTTTCATATATTGCTAGTATAAGTTGGCACAACTTTTTAGAGGGGGATTCAGCAATATATTTTGAGAGTCTTAAAAATGTCTATAGCTTTACTCCAATAATTTTCATCTTAGATTTTATCTTATGGTAATCAGAGCTGCACATGAAGATCTGTGTATAAAGTTATTAACTGTGATACTATTTATTTATTTAATTTATTTATTTTAAGCTTCTTTATTTTGAGAGAGAAAGAGAGTGGGGGAGGGGCAGAGAGAGAGAGAGGGAGAGAGAGAATCCCAAGCAGGCTCTGCACTGACAGTGCAGAGTCCCACACGGGGCTCGAACTCACAAACCACGGGATCATGACTTCAGCCAAAATCAAGCGTCAGATGCCCAACTGACTGAGCCACTCAGGTGCCCCTAACTGTGATAATACTTAAATAACAAAAACATAAAACAACTCCTAGGTAGATACTAAAGGCTCAGCAATAGGGAATTAATTAGACAAATTCTAGTCCATGTATACAATAAAATATCAGAGCCATTAATTATATTTTTAGCACATGGGTAATATTAATGCATACATAAAATTATAATACATAAAATACATAAAATTAAGTTAAAGAAAACTATATCAAGCTATACATACTATATGTACATACTATAATTTAAGTTTATAAAATTTAAGTACAGAAAAACATTAGAAATTAAAGCACTATTAAGTTTAACCACAGTGATCTGTGTGCAATGGATTATAAATCATTGTTATTTCCTTTATGCTTTTTTATTTTCATTTTTGCTCAGAAAAAAATATGTAAGTTTTAAAAAGTTCTAGGGCCGCCTGTGTGGCTCAGTTGGTTGAGCGTCCAACTTAGGCTCAGGTCATGATCTAGTGTTCATGGGTTTGAGCCCCATGTCAGGCTCTGGGCTGACAGCCTGCAGCCTGGCGCCTGCTTCGGATTCTGTGTCTCCCTCTCTCTCTGTAACGCACCCCCACCCCCCCGCTCACACTCTGTCTCTGTCTCTCAAAATAAAATTAAATGTTGAAACAATTTTTTTAAGTTCTAAAAGTTGTATAAGTTTTTATTTTTGAGCTGGCCATCATTTACTAGTGAGACAAATTTGGTAAAAAGCAGTCAACTTTTACTTTCATTGCAGAATAAACTATAAGAAGCACGGACAAATGGACAGTAAGACAGACAAGTCATTTCCAAACCCTTCAGTTTAATTTTATTAAGTAATTCTGGTGACAGGGTTCTTTCCTCCCTTCCTGATTTACTCAACTGTTCATTATTTCAAAACACATGAAGTGCGGGATTCTCATACTACACTGTCTTTGTTGCTGAAAGAGGTGGCGAGCTGAGGAAAAAAAACCCTGTGAAATAAATAGAAAACCCTAACTAGTGAGTCTGCAGGCGCTGTGGTGGCAGGTTCATGGATGAGCAGGTTTTAGACAGAGCCGCGGCCCCTCGGACAACTCTGTGACGAGAATAGTCACGTACTTCTACTTTTTAAGGCTCAGGAAGGTCTGACAAAGTCACTCACTCCAGCCAAGACCGCCTCCCTCATGTCTTGGTGCCTGTGATTAGTTTTCCACGTCCATTTGGTTAAACCATCGTACCCAGTTGTGTGATCAAGTGTCGGCCTAGGTTCACTGTGAAGATGTGATGTGATGTGCGCTTGCCATCAGCTGACTTTAGATAAAGCAAACTTCAGGGCGCCCGGGGGGGTTCCGTCAGTTAAGTGTCTGGCTTCGGCTCAGGTCATGATCTCACGGTTTGTGCTCACAGGTCAGAGCCTGGAGCCTGCTTCAAATTCTGTGTCTCCCTCTCTCTCTGCCCCTCCCCTGCTCATGCTCTGTCTCTTTCAAATATGAATAAATGTTAAAAAAAAAAACTTTTTAAATTAAAAAACAATAAATCAGACTGCCTTCTCAGAATGTGGGTGGGTCTCATTAAATCAGTTGAAGACAACAAATGAGGTTTCCCAGGAAGAAGGGATTCTGGCTCAGCCTGTAGGACAGCCACCCCACCTGAGTTCCCAGCCGGGCTGGCCTCCTCTACAGATTTCGGGTTCCGAATTTCACTCCTACCTGCACTTCCCGCCCCCAAGCCTGCCCTCTAGATTTCGTGCTTGCCAGTCTCCTAGGGGTTCTGTGGTTCTGTTTCCCTGGGGAAGCCTCAGGCCCCTCTTGGTGGATTTGACCTAAGACCGTATAGCTCATAGAGAAGCTAGAGTCTGGAATTTTAGTTATGACCTCTTCTTTATAAAAACAAACACTCCAGGCGTACAACAAACTAGGAGGATAGTATCAGCACCATCTGCACACCTACCACCCAGTTTAAGAGGTTAAATTTGGTTGTTTTTGTACTTTTACTTCATGTGACTGTTTCCATAAACACTACAGAGGGGTTGTGTGCATGTTCTTAAACTCTATAATTGCCAATATATTGTCTGTATCTTTCTGCAGTCTATCCTTTCTCCCCAAATTATATTTTTCAGGTTTCTCCATCTCAAAAATACATCTAGTTTTCATGCTTTCATTTTAGTTGTTGTATATATTTCCTATTCACCTATATTTCTGATTTGTTGCTATTGTAAATAAAAGAACCAGGAACATTCCTGTGTGAGTCACTTTGATGTATATCTAAGTGGTCCTGACCTCTTTACATCACACCACATATTCTAAGTGCCAGGGAGGGGTGGGGAACAGAGAAGAAAGCATCAGTCTTTCACCTCCTTGACTCTCCCTCCCCAGGTTAGAAAGTACAAAGGGTGACTATGTTATTGGCTGGGGGGAAAGAGAAGAGAATGAGTCTTCCTTCCTCCCTCCCTCCCTCCCGTATTTTTTATAAAGGTAGACTTCACATCCAGCCTGGAGCCCAGTGAGGGACTTGAACTCATGACCCTGAGATCAACACCTGAGCTGAGATCGCAAGTTGGACGTTTAACCAACTGAGCCACCCAGGCACCCCAGTCTAATTTCTTTAATTTGACTTTTGACCAAGACATTTATTTTGAGTTTCACACACCATTAAAAAAAGGCTTGAGGTTTTTCTGCTTATAAGGAGGTGTACTGTTTAAAAATGGTTGTGAAACCCTGTTAATCCCAGGACGTCACTCCATTGACCATGCGCCCCCCAGACCACGTGGCGGCCACAGGAGGACACACGCAGAATGGCCGCCAGCCTTCGAGCACCCCTCCATCCCTCCCTTAGATGGATGGTCCTGCCTTCGTTACTCAGACTCCAAGCGCTTTTCGGACAACACTTTCTCTCCAGGAGACAGCTTGCAGCTGGTCACTGATAGGGCTCAGGTAGCCTACGGACATGTTTTATTTGGTTCGTTTGCTATTGGAAATACTTTCAGCCAGCACTGCATAACTAGGACAGCTTATACAAAAACCTGGATTTCCATCTTCTCCAACAATGTGAGCCGAGTGCTAAATGCACAAGGAGTGTGCTCTCCAGCTGGTCACCGTTCCCCGATCTGGCTATAGTGTGCCCTTCCTTCTCATTTCAGTCCCTGCCCGGCCCTGTGGGCACCGAGTTTACCGCCTCTGCTCTCAAAGTGACTGCCGGGTGGCTGTACAGCAGCCCCTTCTTCTCTTTCCTCCTCACCCCGAGCAGTTGAAGGGGACACTTATACTAAGACTCCGAGCTCATGAAGCTCACGTAAACACTGAGGTCTCTCCCACGGACACCTACCTGTGGACCAAGCATCCCAGTCTATAGGGATACAGGAGTTTCGTTTCCCAAGAAACAGAGGTTTCAGTTAGGACTGCTAGTATTAATCTGAAACTTTTCAGAGTCAAGAAAATCTCATTGCTGGTTCAGAGAAATTCAGCACAACTAGACCTTAGGTACAGTCTAGCCCTACACTGCCTTTGTTCCTCGGTTCCGCGCCCCGCGGATGAGGACTGCAGTAATAGGATGTGTTTTCACGAATGGCTTTCCAGGACGAGGGAGGAGGTGGGAGGGAGCGGGCCCAATGTCCTTCCTGCCAGTCATACTTTGTGCTTCTGAGCTGCCAGACACCGACCCTGGTGCTGAAGGTTTTCTAGAGCTCTTTGCAGAAGGTGGTGCCGCCGGAATTTTATGGACACACTCAGCAGAACTCTAAAATGACCAGTTCTGAATATTCCAAGTAGCTGATAACAAAGTTGTTTAGAAATTCCTATGAGTTGCCTACAATTCTGGCAAACTCAGAAACTCATGTGTCACACCATGTGACCCCCAGATTGCAAAAGGAAAGGAGGTTTTCCCAGGCAAGCTAGAAATACCCATTGTGCAAAAGGACCCAGGCCTGCTGGTCCCCAAAACACTTCTCCAGGGTCCGAAGCTTCTCATCGAACCAGCCGGAATGAGTTTCAGCAACCCCAATTCTCCTGATCTCCATAGCACATCCTTTTCTGCAAACTCCAGCTCCGGCCTGTCAGCCTCAGGAAGAGCCTTCTACTCCCCCAACCTAGACCCACAGCCCTCAACAATGTACTTAACAACGGTTGCAAACACATGAACTGTTGGCCACCTTCCCTTGCTGTGAAACATTAACCGTGTTTCTGAGCCTGGGGGCCCTGATGGCCTGTGTGGATCCCCTCGAGGGCCTCGGAATACAGACAGACTGAAGAGTACACAACTGTCGTGTGGCTGCACGGCAGATGCTGGGTTTTTTTTTTTTTTCCTCCAAGGAAGGTACAGAACACCCTAAGGTCACAACAGCAGCGGGTAGAAACGCCACTCGACAGAAAGATTCTGTGCAGGCTGAAACCATTCAGGGCTTTCCGAGAACAGGGGTTGTTTCTTAATTTAAGCTAGGAGACGAAAGGGGGTCAAAGAGATAAGAGAACTCATGACTACTCACGGCTCTGATCACTTCCCTCCTTATCGTGGCGGCCGATTTCTTGGTTGTGCCTGCCAAAGAGAAATCCCAGGGACAGAATAAGATTACTGAGAAAAGTGTTCTGTTTACAGGCTAAAAGACGGCAGGACAAAGAGTTAATCCAAATAAATCACATGTAAAGGCCACATGCGCACTGTGGCTTGAGACGTCAGGCTGCATAACAGATAAGGTAAAACTGTTCCCTTAGGCAGAAACCATGAACCAAGTAGTGGCTCTACTTTCCATTCCTTTCTCAGCCCCCGGCCGCCAGACACTCAGAGGCTGAAGGACTCCTAACGTGGGTATTCAGCCCAAGAAACGTTTGGCTTCAGAATTCTCTCTCCTTGTTCTGCTTTGCTCTTGACTGCCACTGTCTTCTGTCTGCCCCACATGAAGCAAAGTGTCTGATTGATTAATTTAGGCTACGGTGTACCTGACTGATACTGTTCCAGAGAAACTTGGGGCAGAAGCACAGGTTCACATAATGGGAAGCTGTTCACCACTGGTTCCCTGGTTTTATCTCTTTTTCAACCCTTGATGTCACATGTTCCCTGCCCCAACTCTGCTTTACTTCTAGAGCTCCATGCCTGGGTTCCTGAACTCAGCGCATGCCTAATTATGCTTTTGTTCTGTACACTAGATTTTTGGTAACTGCCTCATGGTAATACCAACCTTGGCCTGGACTTTGAGGGCCTCTATCCAGCACTGAAGTCTCCTCAAAGAGGATTTACATTTGAAAGGAGCCTACATAGAAATGGCCCATAAATGGTGGAGTTTCGGTACACTTCTAACGCTTGAGGTCAGTGCTGCCGCTCTGTGGTTCTTCCGGAACATCAGCCAACACGCCAACGTATTTGGTCTTTGGTTTAGATCCCTGTAAAGTTCCGGCTCAGACTTTTAGGGCAGTGCCGTTCACAGGGCAGAGTCCCTGGGCTGGTGCTGGTGGGTGAACTATATGTTACCTGCCTACAATGAGACAATTACCAAGATCCAGTATAATAGCAACTTTTATAGTAATTCTTTTATCGTGTTCTTTTCTGATCATATTTATTGAAATGTCAGAGGTTTGTTGAATCCAGTAAAAACTGGGCTAACTGTTGATTCTCTTTCTTCTTTTTATTTACTTTCTAGTAATTCATTTTTAGTACATATTGCAAAAGCATTGACCCTAACATACTGGAGATGTAAAAATAAATGGTTCCTTAATACAGAGAGCTTGAGAAATACTCTTCTTATGATCTGCAGGCTTGTTCTAGAGATCTGGTCTCTACAGCTGGTGACCCCTCCCGGATTCTGTTCCTGACTTTGCAGCGGCACAGCCAGTGATCCAATCATTCAACTCCTTTGGGTTGAGACTCTCTCCTCCACTGCCCAACATGATACTATGCAGAGTGAGTCAGTTTTTATCAAGCACTTTAGCAACCAGAAGGCCATGCAGCACCGGACTGACGTGGGTCCAAACCCCAGTCACTGGACTTCAGGATGACTTTCTAAGCTTCAGTTTCTTCATGTGCAGTGTAGACACTACTCCTTGCCTCAAGAAGTTTTTGTAAAATTAACTGAAAAGTAGGTTGTAAAGGGTCTAGCCCAGTGCTGTCCAACAGAACTTTCTGCACTGGGCTAGAGAAACATTGTGTATGTGCTGTGTCCGATACAGTGGGCGCTAGCCCCGTGTGGCTATTGAGCACTAATAATATTAAGCACTTAAAACATGACAAAGAATTGAATTTTTATTTAAATGTGAATAACCACCTATGGCTATTATATTACACAGAGCAGGTTAGCACGGGTCCCTGCACATCACAGGTTCAATGTGTGAAATTTTACTGAACAACTACATATGCCGGGTGACACTTCAGACACTAGGCATTTCCTGGTGAACGAGAGAAGCACAGCCCTGCACACGTGAGCCTCAAACACCAGCAGACGAGGCAGAGCCTGACGTGACTTTTGCAGCAGAAGTTGCCAGCTTCTTCTCTAGAACACGGTGAGTCACCCAGAGCCCTCACTGTGAGGGTCCCTCTCACGTACGGATGGGAAACGGGACCTCTTACGGGCTGGCCCCACTGCCCTCCCTGCTCGGCAGGGTGTGCAGCGCTGGTCGCTGGGGCATAGAGGAGCCAATGAGCCTACGGGGCAGAAAGGGACTGAGACAGCCACCCCTTTACTGGACTCTCCCTGACAGACTGAGAAGTTCGGGACAGCAAGGGCCTGAAGAGGGACTCAAGAGAAGGAAGTCAGGACTGGCATCCCGACTTAACGTGAAGGCCTCGGCCAGAAGAAGCTGGCAGGCACAGCTGTGGGGAAGCAGGGAGGCCCTGGGGCCTCATCGGCCTTTGAGGGTCTTGCTTCGGGGGCCGTGGAGGAACACATGGGGGGAGCCAGAAGAGTGTCACCTTGGGTCACTCTGGTCTGTGTGGGGATCTGGACTGCCTTTGTATGGGTGGCTGGAGATCCCAGGGGGAACAGAGCTGTGCCTCGTGGGAGTAGAAACGACTCAAAACCAGGGCCCTTGGGAAATCGAGCTGCCTTCCCAGGAGTTCCCTGTCTGTTTGGAAGCAGCACCCTGTGGGCTAAGTTGGCCTCATGACAGCCTGTGGGAGGTGGGGAAGTCCATGCTGTCAGAGGGAGAGACTAGATGTCTGAAGAAGACAGGCAGGTGGGTGCTTGAGAAATTAGTTGGAAAATTAAAAGGGATGCATTTGAGTTTGTAGCCCAAGGTATTGAAACAGGTCCCAGATGTATAATTGAGTGCTGAGTGTACCGGAAGGAGCAGTGGGTGCCGTGGAAGCATCTCACAAGGGGATGTGCTGTGATGGGCGTGGTGAGGGGGGCAGAGTCGGGAGAGCCTTGACGAAGTGGTGGCTTCACCAAGATTTAAGGGATGACGCCAGGTCAGACAAGGAGAAACAAATACTTTAAGAGGAGCACATGCTATAGGAGAAAACTCTGATTTGAGTGGGGTGCCTCTGAGTAGTCAGGACCCCTATATGGCTAGAGCTTAGAGAGCAAGGGCCATGGTGACTCAGGACACAGCCGGAATTGTGAGTCACACCATGCGGGGCATGCTGGGACGAGGGAGCAGTGGGAAGTCATGGGGAGATCCGATCATGGAGACAGGTAGACTTGAGGATCTAAAGGCCTGTTCTGGCTGCAAGTGAAAACAGACCATGCTGGAGGTGGCAAAAATGGATGCAGAGAGACAAGTCGGGAGGGTTCTGTTCCAGGCCAGGTGAACCCCAGCAGTGGCAGTGAGGTCGGGGCCATACGCTGTAAAACGTTCATTCTCATGTCACCTCCCTTTTTACAGAGAGAAGAAACCATCTCAAAGGAGTCAGGTGATTCGTACAAGATCAGAGAGCCAATAAATGGCCGCTTCAGGCCCCAACCAGCCTTCCGACTCTGGCTTAAAGCTCTATTTGCAGTGCCGGCCACTCTCCTTTCCTGACACACGGAAGGCACACTCGTGTGTGCGTGTGTGTCCATGTGCCTCCCAGGAGAGAAAGCGGGTCCCAGCGCGTGTGACCTGGGGTGGGGCGCTGTATTACGGAGGCAGCCAGGATTTCACTCTGGTTCAGTACCAACAAATATGGAATCATTTGTAAATTTACTCTCTTAACTCTTCTCAGCAACAAATGTGTCCACCACGGTTGGTGCCCGAGCCTTGCGTCTCGTGTGGAACTGCTGAAGGCCTCGCTCACTCTTGGGACTGGGGGGAAAGAATTTTTTCTGCTCTACCTTTCAGTGTGACCCCATTTCATTCTCCCAAAGAGAGTAAGGACAGAAAACTCTGTTTCTCATATCAGGTGACTAAGTTCTCAGGCCCCACGCCTAGAACTTGGGAACAGATCTGTGTCTGAGGGGTGTGTCTGGGGGAGGTGAAGGAAGAATGACAGAAGATTACATTCTAATGCAGGGCATCGGCCATGGCTCTCTGAGGTCACAGATTTGCAGAAGTGGTTCTGTTTGGGGTGTCTGGGCAGCTCAGTCGGTTGAGCGTCCAACTCTTGATTTTGGCTCAGGTTATGATCCCAGGGTCGTGGGATCGAGACTTCTGTCTGGCTCTGCACTAAGGTGGAGCTTGCCTGAGATCATTTTCTCTCTCCCTCTCTCCCTGCTCCCCGCACCCCAAAGAAAACATTTAAAGAAAAAAGAAGTGATTCTGTTTAACGTCTGTCAGAGAAGACACTGTAATTCCTCCTTTATGGTGAAATGCCCTTCCCTCCATTTCTATCATTTCTCTTTTTCTTTTTCCCTTCTTCCTCGTTTCCTTCATCTCTTCTTCCTTCTTCAACCTCTAAGCCCCTTTATTTTGACAATAGTTTCTAGGGTTCTATAGTGGAGAGTTTTGTGGTTAGCACCCAAGCTAATGCACACGCAGGGCAGTGGACAAGTAGAGCATGACAGTAATTTGAGACAGAGGAGAATACAGAGGTTAGACTGTAAATGTAGCACAGCAAACACCAAGAAGCCTCCCAATTCTGCAATAGTGGCCACTCCCAATTGCTACTGAGTTACTGCCAGAGGTTATTTCCTTTTCTATACACAAGGTCATGTACAGACCTTGGGAGGGGCTGACTGGGTGCTGACAAAGGAACAGGCTAGGAAACCACCGGACAAGTCTGCAGATTTTCTGGCAAGGATTCAAAGGTCACACCACAGGAGCAGGAGGGTGAGAAGAGGACAGGCTGAGGAGGGACTCCGAGGGACACTGACCATCACCAGGAGGCCATCAAAACAGGTGGTCTTCCTGCCCTCAAATGGCCTCACATACTTTTCTCCTTTCATTACCAACCAAGGGACTCAGATTCCTAGGGTTGGGGAGGGCTCAGCCCAGCGGGCGCCCAGAATGGGGAAAGGGGGACAAGAACTGAAGGAACCTTCAGAAGTGATCTTGGCATCCTCCGGTTCATGAACTCTGACCACACAGCTGTCTGAACGACCAAGACGACACTGATCTCAGGAGGCTAAGGTCACTTCTTGGCTCAGAGAACAAAATAAACGATTTCAGCATAGGAACAAAACGTTCCTTTTAAAATACTCTGGATGACTATTGCACCTCTAACCATTTCATTAAATCCAATTATACAGCAAACACTCCCAAAATAAACTTAGATTGTATTGCAGTTTCACTTAACAGTATATAAAATGCTGTGTTGTGACAGGTATCAATTAGGTGGTAGGCATGACTTTGAGTAGATAACGAAAGAAAATGCAAAATGCCTATTGATTTATGATGTGGTTTTACCTTAGCTTGGGCAAAGCATGCAGTATTTAATACATAGTAGCAGAATATTTACTATTGAAGCTTGAAAAGATGTGAGTTCTTTGTGTGCAATCTTTCATTTATGCATGTGAGAGGGTTATCATTTTTTTAATATTTTTACATTGTAGTCCTTGTTTTGCTTGTTGGTGGTGTTTGCTTATTTAATACATTCTGTCAAGGACAGGAATTACATGCTGGGTTTTTTTTTTTGTTTTTGTTTTTTTGG